>JAWQEG010000346.1:90000-131949 GCA_033782935.1 Petrolisthes cinctipes
ACTGTAAGCTAACTGCCAGTAAGACTGCTCTAATAATTGGTGTTGCACGGTCCCATTCCCAGGTCGGGACCATGACCACCAAAGGTCACTGGAACACTTGGCTTGTTCGTGGAGCTCTTGTTTACTTTTTACAAAACAAACTTGGCTCTCATGGGAACTCTAGACTGGCTTTTGCTCCACAATTATGTCTAGATGAAAAATTTAAAACCAGACGCATATTGCATTATTAGCCCAATGATTACACTGACCTCTGGTGGTAGCGGACATGACTTTAGAATCTGACTGTACATGGACTCACAAAATCATGGTCATGCCTACAGACACCTCGCTCGTACAAGTAACACACACACACACACACACACACAGAGAGAGAGAGAGAGAGAGAGAGAGAGAGAGAGAGAGAGAAACAAACAGACATTAGCCAGTATCACCGCTGACCACTGACTCTCTCGGTCATGACTCGAATACTAAGTGGTTCCCTCCAGTGGCAGGGAGGAGAGAGAGAGAGAGAGAGAGAGAGAGACTTAGGGGAGGGTAGGTTTAGGGAAAGAGGAATTGTGTGTATGTAGGGGGGCAATGGAAGAAGTGTTTAAAAGAGGGAAAAACGAAACGGTAAAGGAAAAAGAGATGGGAAATGATAGTGGAAGAGGAAGAGAGAGAAAGAGAAGAATGTAAAAATGAAACGGGGAAGAACACCAGAGGAAGGAAGAAGTAAACAGAGTGAAGAAAGAGGAGAAGAGAGAATATGGCGAGGATGAAACGATAAGGTGATGATATGGTGAATGAGAGGCGTGTAGAGGAGGAGGAAAAAGTGAATAAAAGACAAGGAAGGAAGGAGAGGAAAAACGAAGGTAGTCTTGTTGATCAGTTGGCAGCGATCCAATTATATATATAAATAAATAAATATATATAGTGAGATATATCCCCAGACATTAGAGTTACATAAATACATATTCTGAATGAGGTAGTTGAGCTTTAGTAATCTTAATATAAATAAAGAGATCATTAATTTTGTTAGTAGAAAATGATGATAAAGATGATAGCCGTAATCCAACATTTGTATGTACTGTACTTTGCTTGCTTGCTTCCTTCATTGACCCCACTCGTATTATAAAGCTGACTTAAGGACCCTGTGATCGTGTATGAAAATTGGGGGCTTCTGATTCCTCCTGACCATGCCGCGAAACAAGCACCTTCCATATGGTGGTGTTTCATGGCAATATTTGAAGGACTCGATTATCTCCAATTTTCTGACTACGGTACATCACAGGGTGTTTATTAAGAAAACCATTTGTTGGGTATTTCTCTAAACGGATGTAAAAGATGTTGGTATGAGCACTTGAGCTTTGAGGTGATGGAAGGAAAGGATGGGAGACGAGGTGAACATGGATGGATGGCTGGAGAAGAGGGGTAGAGACGAAAGAAAAAAAAAATACGACCAGGAGTTATTGAATGTATAGGAAAAGGAAAGTTAATGAATGGTGATCGCAAAAGGACATGATTAAGGGAGGAAATGTAGAGGAATAGAGCTAGAAGTAAAATAATCAGGAAGGGGGTACTGAATGTAGGAAAAGGAAAGTGAATGGTGGTTACAGTGGAAATGTGTAAGAGAGTTAATGAAGAGAGAAGTAAGGACACACACACACACACACACACAGAGGTGTTGACAGAAATGAACGAAAGGAGAAATAAAATGAAAATAGAAGAAATTGGTCATAGGCGAGGGAAGGGAGGGAAATTAATTAAACAGAAGGGAGAGAAATAATTATAAAAGGGAAAGGCAGGAAGTGTAGGGAATGAAACAGGTTGAGGGAAAGGAATAAGAGAAAATGAGACAGGCCGGAGAGAGAGAGAGAAGGGAGAGGAATGAGGTAGACTGGAGGAGAGAAGGAGGAAGTGAAACAGATTGAAGAAGGGAGAGAGGAGAGAGGGATGGACAAGATTGGAGAGTAGGGAAGGAAGGAAAGTGATCGAGAGAGGAGGAAGGAAAGTGAGTGAAAGAGGAAGAAGGAAAATGGCGAGAGGAGAGAGGGAGGGAGTGAAGAGTGTAGTAAATAAGAGAGAGAAAGAGGGTAATAAGGGGAAAGGGAGGGAGAGAGAGAGGGGGAGGGTAATAAGGGGAAAAGGAGGGAGAGAGAGAGAGAGAGGGAGGGTAATAAGGGGAATAGAAGGGAGAGCGAGAGAAAGAGGGAGGGTAATAAGGGGAAAAGGAGGGAGAGAGAGGGAGGGTAATAAGGGGAAAAGAAAGGAGGGAAATTGGTGAGAGAAGGGAGGGAGGGAAATGAACGAGAAAGGAGAGAGAGAGAGAGGGAGGGAGAAAGGGAGAGAAATGAACGAGAAAGGAGAGAGAGAGAGGGGGGGAGGGAGGGAGAGAAATGAATGAGAAAGGAGGGAGAGGGAGAGGGAGAGAAATGAACGAGAAAGGAGGGAGAGGGAGAGAGAGAGAGAGAGAGGGAGGGTGGGAGAGAGGGAGGATGGTATAGATCTTGTATAACTGCCTCTGACACCATCAACAGTAAATATCACTGCACACAAAACCCGCCAATTATTGATTACTACCAGGGGGATGGAAAGCACTGGTGGTGGAGGGGGGGGGGGGCGTCCATAGAGAAGGGTGGGCGAGGGAGGGTTGTGTGGAGGGGGTGTACAAGAGGAGGGAGGGAAAGAAGGAGAGAAGGGAGGGAGGGAAAGAAGGAGAGAAGGGAGGGAGGGTTGTGTGGAGGGAGTGTACAAATGGGGGAGGAGGGAGGGAGGGAAAGAAGGAGAGAAGGGAGGGAGGGAAAGAAGGAGAGAAGGGAGGGAGGGTTGATGTGGAGGGGATATAGCCTACTGGAAGGGGGAAGGTTGTGTCGAGAGGATATACAGGAAAGGGGATGGTAGAGGGAGAGTTGTGTGGAGGGAATGAAAGTATACTGTATAGGAGAAATAAGTACAGTATATATATATATAAAAGGATTACACAGGACCTTCAAACAGCATTAGAACTGAATTGTCCTTGCGAAGTTGTACGAGAATATTTTTTATGCTGTGATAACTATAGTCTGCTCACTATAGGATGAGGCAAAGTATAGCAAAGAAGAGAGAGAGAGAGAGGTGAAAAGGGGGAATCTATATAGGGATGGGAAGGTCATTGAGGGAAGGACTAAAAATTGGGAGAGTTAATGATACTGGGAATTTCTAGGGAAGGGGAGACAGAACAGAAGTCTTGAGGAGGGAGGGCAGTGTGTTCTAAGGGTAGGAAGGATGGTGTAACAGATGGTTTGTGGGGAGGGGGAGGGAAATAGGGTGAAGAAGAGGGGGTGTGAGGAGGGTGTATACAGTGTGTGGGGGGGAAGGAGGGTGTAGCAGAGGGTGTGTTCTAAGGGAGGGAAGGAGGGTGTAGAAGAGGGTGTGTAGGTTTGTTCTTTAAGGGAAGGGGGGAGGATAGATGGATATTGATGAAGGTAAGGTCAGAGAGAGGGGGAAGGGGGAGTCGATCTGAGAGGAAGGGAAGCCCTATAGAGAGAATGGGTAGGATAGGAGAGGAGGAAGCAAATAGGGGAAAGTGGGTGGGTAGGAGAGGAAGAGGAAGGGAGAAGGGAATAATTATGAGGATAGGAAGAGAGGAAAGGTGAAGAAAATGAGTGAAAAAGGAAAGGGGAGAAGATGAAGTGGGAAGGGGATAATTATGAGGAGAGGAAGATGAAGAGGCAAAGGGGATATGAGTGAAGAGAAAAGAGGAGAGGGTGGATGGAAGGGGATAGAAAGATGAAGAGGCAAGAAGATATTAAGAGAGGAAGGGTGAGAAAAAGGAGTGAAGAGGAAGGATAGATGGAAGGGGGATATGAGGATAGGAAGATGAAGAGGCAAGAGGATATGAAGAGAGGAAGGGTGAGAAAAAGGAGTGAAGAGGAAGGATAGATGGAAGGGGATATGAGGATAGGAAAATGAAAAGGCAAGGGGATATGAAGAGAGGAAGGGTGAGAAAAAGGAGTGAAGAGGAAGGAGCCAGGAGAAGATGGATGAATGGAAGAGAGAGGGATGAGGAGAAGGAAGGAGGGAACACTGGGAAGGGATTATGAGAAGGTAACTCTCAAGAAGTGTTGGGTAGGAGGAGGATAGGGTGTGAACAGAAGGGTGGTATTAGGGGTAGAGTGGTTTTTTGGGAAAGAGAAGGAAGTAGGAGGGGGGCAGTGAGTTGGGGGTGGAGTGGGAGTTGGTGAGGGTGGAAGGATGGGGATGGAGAGGCAAAGAGGTGGGGGTGGAGGGGGGGGGCAGTGAGGTGGTAGAGAGTTGTGGTAGGGGAGGGGGTGGACAATGAGGTGAAGGAGGAGTAGGGGTAGAGGGAGGAGTGAATAGGGGGGTGGGTGGGGGGGTGAGGGGGTTGCTGACTCAGACCTCGTGCCAAGTAGGGTCTCGTGTGTCCGAATTTGGCACATTGAACAACGAGGAGGGATAATTTACACCCCACCCCCACTCCTCCCTTCCACCCACCCCCACCCACTCCTCCACCCACCCCCACTGCACCTCCTCTATCTGCACTCCTCCCCCCATGCCCACTCCTCCCCCCACCCCCACCCCCTCTCCCACCTTCTGCCAGCCTGCCACAACCATCCACACACTTACTTCCTCTATACGCACCATAATTATTGGCAACAGTTTTTTTCTTCAGGGGGTTTATGCCATTTGTACTTTATTAAGATTTGGATTTGCTAGTTAAGAGTGGGAGATGATGCAGGGACGAGGTGAAGGGAAGGAAGGAAGGAAGGAAAGTATTATGGTTTGGATTGGC
Organism: Petrolisthes cinctipes; assembly: GCA_033782935.1. Classification (NCBI taxonomy): domain Eukaryota; kingdom Metazoa; phylum Arthropoda; class Malacostraca; order Decapoda; family Porcellanidae; genus Petrolisthes; species Petrolisthes cinctipes. The sequence continues at coordinate 94,772 of JAWQEG010000346.1, forward strand.
TAGATGGGACATTGCTTAAGAGTGGGAGAGTTGACAGAGGCGAAGTGAGGGTAAAAATAAGGAAGGATGGAAGGAAGGGATACGACGACGTTTTTTGTTTTTTAATGATAATAACAATGTGGGAGAGTTTGTTTAGAGTGGGAGAGATGACAGGGGCGAGCAGGGGGATAGGAAGGAATACGACAAGAGTTTGGGTTTGGGTTTCTAGACAGGGTATTGTTTAGGGTGGGAGATGTGACAGGGGCAGGGTTAGGGAGTAAGTAAGGAAGGAAGGGATACAGAGGGGGATTGGGTTTTCTAGACATAATATTGTTTAGAGTGGGAGATGTGACAGGGGCAGGGTTGGGGAGTAAGGAAGGAAGGAATACCACGACGGGGGTTATTTGATGATAATGACAATATGGGTGTGAGTTTGTTGTTGTCGCCGTGTTCGGACGGGGCGTGAAGTCTGGGTGACAGGATGCCAAGTGAGCCCTGGGCCTGACTCCGCCTCTCCTCCCCCTCTCTCTCCATATGACCCTCCCTCTCACCCTCCTCTCTCCCTATGACCCCGCACCCCCTCGTCACCCCTTCTCTCTCCCTATGACCCTCCCTCACACCCCCTCTCTCTCTCTCTATGACCCTTCCTCTTCCCCTCCTCTCTCCCCCTCTCTCTCTCCCCCTCTCTCTCTCCCCCTCTCTCTCTCCCTATGACCCCCCCTCTCACCCCCCTTCCCTGCACCCTCCGATTCACCACTCTGTCCACCTCCCTCCCTTTCCTCCCTTCTCACCACCCCCTCCCATTCCACCCCCAATCTGCCCACCCCCTCCCTGGAGTGCCAGAGGGGGCGGGGCAACAGTGACCAGCCCCCGCCCACCTACGAGTTGCTAGCTCCTCCTACCAGCCTGCGCGCGCACCTAATACCTTGAAGTCTCCAAATGATAGCAGCTCCCCTTCCGCATACCCACTTAGTGTACTTTGTTCCCTCAGATGAAGAAGAGCTGTTGACCTCTCCCCTTCCATCGCCATTCACTCCCTTCCCTTCCTTACCACCCCCTTACCCATCCACTCGACCGTACTTGAGTCCTCTAAATCTATAAAAAAAAAAATGTATAATCCTCTTCCCGTTTTCTTCTTACTTCTGTTCCCTTCTTCCCCCCTCTCCTTCACTCCCCTCCCCGACCCCACACCCTATTTTCTATGGAAGGACCAGACGACGAAAGTAAATATGGGTATGTGATGTAGAGGCGGACATAGACGAGCCATAGAACATTATTTATAGACAACGAGTATACATAGAAAGAAAATATATATACAATCCTAGCAATGTGTTTTCAATAGACCTATAATTAACAACTTACTTTTTTGACTACTAATAGTATACTATCTAGATTGGCCACTTACTATTATTATTATACAGTAGAGGAGCAGAGGGTGGTGGGGGGAGGATGAAGGGAGGGGGCACCACATTCTCCTCCCTCACTACCTACCTACCTACCCTCCCCTACCAATTCCCTTCCTTACATGCAATCTAGAATGTCTGTCTGTCTGTCTGTTTAGCTTTCTATTCTTTGGGCGGCATGCAAGAAAATCCGTGGTGTTGACGATCACGTGGTACTAGTACGATGGCTTTGTCGTGTGTCAATGGAGTCGTACCACGCCATCGTATACACCATGAGTGTTCTTGAATATGCCCGGTCCTTTCTTTATCTATAACGCTGTATCTACTCGCTCTGTAGTTCTGTATATTGCGCTTGATGTAATAATAATGCAGTAATAAAAACTAGATAATAATAATGATACGTATTTAGGTACTAGATGGGTGAATGATGAATACTTACTTATTACTTCTTCTGTAGTGCATATACGTACAGATCCATGGTGACACTTGCATCCACCACAGTTTTCGTCACTATATAGTCTGTCTTCTCTTTCCATGAGTTGTGAGTTCAGGGAATGTTTGTTAATTGACTCACGATTCTGAAACCCTTGAGAGAGAGAGTGTGTGTGTGTGTATGTGAGAGAGATTGTGTATGTGTGTATGTGAGAGAGAGTGTGTATGTGTGTATGTGAGAGAGAGTGTGTATGTGTTTATGTGAGAGAGAGTGTGTGTGTGTGTGTGTGAGAGAGAGAGAAAGAGAGGAGTGTGTTTGTATATGTATATAAGAGATAGGCAGAGAGTGTGTGTGTGTGTGTGTGTGTGTGATTTTTTTTCATGGGTTTTGCAGTCACCAGTCAATAAAAACCACTGTTCTCTAGTTCATGGTCATGGTAACTCAAATCGTTCACTGTGGTTTCGTTTAACTATACAGTGCAGTAAGTAGCCAATAGTTATCTATTAGAATAACACTTCCTATATTCTCCTGTCGCTATTAGTACTTGCAGCATTTTAAAATATTTAGTACGTAACGTGGTTTCATGATAGTGTCTCTAATCCATTAAACGTATCATTTTTTTTCTGTAGGCAATTGGTATTATAGTCAAGCATTGTACTTACGTAATTATTATAAATTAGTCAGCAAGTTTGTAGTTTGTTGAACCGAGTGATCATAACAGTGACTAAATTATTGTGGTGAATAATATATTAATGTGTTTGTAAAAAAATTCCCAAGCGCGACAGTGAAAAAAAAAAAAAACCTATATTCTATCAATGTGCAGTGATGATTTTGACCCCTAAAAAATTAAGTGTTTGGATTTTGACGCATAAAAAAATAAGTTGTTGGATTTTGACATATAAAAAATTAAGTGTTTGGGTTTTGACGCCTAAAGAATTAGTACGTGTTTGAAGTTTGACGCCTAAAAATTAAGTTTGGATTTTGACACCTAAAGAATTATTACGTGTTTGCCATGCAGCGTGAACAGAGAACAGGAGACTCGTGAAAGAAACGTTTGCTATACAGAACGATTAAAGACAATGTGATATACTCTATAATATATATATATATATATATATATATGTTGTAGAAGCCGAATACGTATTATGGCTAGCGGATAAGCGTGCACGAGAACATAATTTTATATAGACATCGGATAATACGAAAAATAATAAAAATAAAACAGCGGAAACAAATAAAAATATAATAATAAATAAAGTGAAAAAATTTATAACCGGACAAAAAGTACAGAATAATATCATGTAGAGTAACATATAACTTCCTATACTTGGACGGTCGACGCATTGTAGGCCAAGTCTTAAGGACCCTGTGATCGTGTATGGTAATCGGAGGTTTATGATTCATCCTGACTATGCCACGAAACAAGCTCCTTCCATATAGGCGGTGTTTCGTGGCGATATTATTTTGAAGGACTCATTTACCTCCAATTTTCTGACTACATCACAGGGTCCCTTAATATGAAACGCGTCTTATGTAACCCGTATGTAATTCCCTATATATGTCACTGGATTCTGGAATATCCGCTGTATATTTGTGTACTTACCCTAAGACCATTGAACACCAATATATATCTACCATAAAAAAAACCACTAATAAGAATAGCAATAATTTTGTCGCACTGGGGGTTGAAAGAAAAGACCACTAACATGATATTTGACAAGAAAGTTATGGAAATGCTGTACTTCCTTATTAATATATAGGCTTATTAATTATTAGATGAGATGTGTCAGGCAAAATATAAATGAAATATGTATAGTGAGGTATGGGGATAATTACAACTTGCCGCCGCTTTCACTGTTCAAGCGGGTGTCACCTTCTACCTTTATCCTCCGTCCTCGGGTTAAGCTTAAGGAGATAAATATATACAATGTTGGTACATCTAGAGTAGGCTAACTAATTTTTAAAACTATTCTTAGCAACAGGATACCATTATTTTAGTTTATCTGGTCCTGTTTCCTGGCATATTAAGGTAGAATCAAGGTACTCCAATGTAACAGAAGTATATACCTCCTTAATTGATATGTCCACTTTAACGGGTGATGATCTCTTTACATTCACAATTAAAATGAGTTAAGAGCAGAGGGGATCAACTTCAGTTTTTGACCCTGATGACGGGGATAGAATATATAGAAAATTGACGCTGTTCTCGTCACTGTGTTCAGAGAGATATTTTTACCGCTCTGATTTATACATTCATTTTCTTTTAAGAACGCCTATGTAAACCTGAACCTTACAGTTGCAGACATTATACCTCGTGTCTTCCTCTGTCCTGGAAATACACAAATAAATTTATTGTCTCGTAAAAGCGCACTAATCGGTTGTGTCTTCTCGTTCACACACACACAGATATATGTAGACAGATAGATAGATAGATAAATTATATTGCATAAAAAAATTATTCTCGCTCTATTGTTCACTACATAAAAGGAGATTGCAAAAAATATTACCTAACATGATTGATTCTCAGAAATGCACAATATCCGTTTTTATTGTTGTAATGTAGTGATTTATAAATCAACAGAAATATTAATAAAGTGAGACCGGTAGTTCCAATTTACCGAGATACCCATTGCAGCATGAAAATGAAAGATACTTTTTGAGCTGTTATAAACTTTATTCACTTCCAAGTATACACATATATAGAAGCTATAATTCTGTATCATAATTATTTGGCTTGGCGACGTTGGACTTTTCAACACCCCCGGTTACCCTGATGTACCATACATGTCGGAAAAGGGTATTTACTCTCAGTTTAAAAAAAAAAATACGACTATTATACGATATACCAGGCTCACGTCTTATCTACCGTAACAGGCACAGAACTAACAACGTATAGTACCGAACAGCCACACTTTAAACTATCCTCATATATTCCCTCGATTGACAAAGTACCGCTTCAAATGAATACATGTGAAATTTTAATTCTGTGGCCTGATGATACTGCATTCTGAACCAATCTTTATTTCATCATCATATTCAATTTGTTATATATGTAAGGTACCGGGTAGGGTACATATCACAATTCTTCACCCCATAAAATGATCAACATTATATTTAACAGTAAGTTTAGGTAGCCCTCCACAGAGCATTCATATCCTATAGGTGCAGTCTCGGTCGAAGGCACATTCAACGGTTCAACCTGATGCCAGTAACTTCATCCTTACTTCGTATTTGGTAACTTTTGGCTTCGGTCACAAACACAGGGAATACAGAGCGTCATTTCTGTATAGACGGCGGTACTCTCCTGCACCATACCGTCTGCCTATCTGCCTGCCTACACGAACCGCCCATTGCACCGGAATGAAAAGAGTGACGGGGCAGTAAGTAAGGAGAAGTAAAGTAGAGTATAGGTACCGATTCTTCCAAACTCAGTCACAGATCATAAGACAATATATATACAGTAGGTCATGGTGAATCAATGTGTTTCTTGGCACGGCTTGAAGGTGTCGGTAGCCGTCACTCTCTTACCTTCCTCTCGTCTAAGGTTTCACTGGGCGTCGCTTTATCTTCCTGTTCTGGTTCGTCATTTTGGTGATCTTTTTGATGTATAGCTTATTAATTTCTTTCCTGTTGTTCTGACACAAAATATGAAGGGTTTAATCTGCAAAAATACGGCGTGTGCTTAATTAACGAGTAGTTCCTCGAATTTTTCCTACTTTCTAATCATTGGTGCCAAGGAAAAAATATCATGTTTTGCAGGTGGGAGAGGAGCTGTGGTTTTAGTCAGTAAATGTACAGTACAGTCGGCGGCAAAAGTGGTGTCGCCTCACTCAGCGCTTCTTGAGAGACAACATAAAGTCGAATCATCAAACAAACACCTCAACATGCCTGTGTAGTTTATATACATTTCCATATACCGGTACTGTGTTTCATGGCTTGGTAGATATGGCGACAGGACTATTGCCGTCGATTGTATATACTTGACGGTCGGCGCCAATGAAGACATTTTAGCGTCATGAACTTGAAATGTAAAAGTATGATCTCGATGTGGATTTGTTGTTCAGCTTCGTCACCCATCCATTCACTCACTCACTCACCATGGAGGTCCATCACTGACAAACTTGGTACCAGTGCCCTTGAACACCAACTTAGGCAAACTTCAGGTAAAATTGCCTCGACCCTCACTGAAGCTTAGCAACACCTGACTAACGCCATGCAGCCCATCCCAACTTACGGTATTTTCTCGGCCACGGTAAGAAGTCTAAAGCCCTTGTAAAGAGGTTAACTATTTTTTTCCCCCGAAAGTTTTGGTGTTGGAGAAATTGGTCTGCTGTCACAGTTCAAAAGGTATAAGGAAAGCGTAATTAGTTTTGTATTATATATGTGAAGAATTCGCATGATACGGGATGTTGCGTTTCTGAAGTTTTACTGAGGAACAGAGAAGTTCCCTCTATAACCTTCTTTTACCGCATGCCTTTAAAACGTTTTCTCTTACTTTTGGAACTTTCCCGGGGATAATGGAGGGTAGAGTGAGGCTGGAGAATGGGGTGAGAGCCACAGACAGACAGACAGATAGACAGACAGACAGACCCCTCTAAATCGGTGTTGTTCCCGGCCCTGGGTTTTCTGTCCGCGATAAGAAGGGTAAATATTTTGGTTCAATTTGTCCCTGTTGAATTTTTGTGTTAATCTCATTTTCACAAGAGCATGATGCTGTATAAGCCTCCATCGTAGTGACGTCAGCGGCGTCATGCTCTTGAAATAATAAATATTCTGATATGTATTATTTTTGCCTCGTTTTACCGGAATCGTTTATATAAAAATAAGATTTTACCATCAAAGGGGAAACTATTGTCAATGCAGAATCTAACCGACCATAATTATGTATCCAAACCTTCAATTCATTTTATGTCAAATGCACGAAAAACTTATCACCTTACTTATTAAGAGTATAAAAGTGAAAGTTATTAACACTGTTGTACCGGTGGGTGCCTCGTATAATTTCAATATTATATAAAAGGTTGTATGTATTGCAATATAATACTCCATTATATGTGAATAATGGGATAGGGTTTGTATGTCTGTGTCACACACACACACACACACACACACAAAAGTCGTTCTGAGGTTAAGGTGCCTGCATGTGATATAGTCAGAACACTGGAAGTACCTTAGTCTTCCAAGCAGTGCCTGGAAGCACCAAGGATACTGGGGGAGTTTGTTTCGTGGTAATATCAGACTGATGTTAGATTACTTCATTCAGTTACTGAAGAGGAAGTATGGGCAAGTGACAATGAACCGTGATGTGACTCATAGATACCCAATCTCTCCCTATGACTCAGCAGTAAGAAAAAAAGTCGATAATTTACTGATGTGAGGGTTTTCCTAGAAGTTGTTTAAGATCAGCTCCGGCCGACACACACAGATGACTAAACCTCTATCCCATCTGAGTCAACTGATGGATGAGAGCCAGACTAGCTGTTCAAGTGTAATTACAGATGTTTGTAATACTATAACACTATTAATTACCTTTTCATTGCATCCTAAAGCATATGTTTATGGTTATATAGTAACATTACAAACCTGCTGGAAAAAAGTGCAATATTCGAGTTCATACGGAATAAAAGGAAAAAAACGAGTAATGAAACACGATTGCTACCTGAATAAAAGAATAAAGGAGTACTGAAACAGCATTGCTATCTGATTTGTGTGATGGAAGGCTGTAAGTAAAAGATCTGAACACACTCGGGTACCTGAATATGAATGATTGGCTTGTCTGTGTGTGTGTGTGTAAGGTGATGGATACCTCAAGCCTGAAAGGAACATACACATAATATTTTTGAGATCGATGATGATGGTGATGTTGATGGTTGATAATGATGATGTTGATAATGGTGATGTTTAATGTTAATGATGATGATGATGTTTGATGTTGATAATGTTTGATGTTGATGCTGATAATGATGATAGTGATGAAGATGATGATGATGTTGATAATGATGATAGTGATAGCTGTATAATGTGGTGATGATATATGGTAATGATATGGAAACAGTATCAATATAATGCTTGTAATGAGCTTACTGTATTATGAAAATGGGTGTGAAAATGGCTATAAGAATGATGCAGTAGAATAATATCATATACGTATAGCGATTACATACGATGATGGTGAAGCTCGTAATGATAACAGTAATGAAAAACATAAGAGGACTCGTAACGTAAAGATTAAAAAAAAATAACAACAACAACAACACTGCTCTATTAATGATAAAAAAAAATCTACTACCAATTCCATGCAGTAGTGAAAAAATAATAACAGTGAGGGCAATATTAACCATCATAAATTACATCAACAACAACAACAACAACAACAGCCGGAATACAGCAACAGGGCGGTCATTACAGCAAAAATACAGCCGTAATACAACCGGAACGAGTAGTACAAACAAGCAATTACAGTTCAGTTTGATGTCTCTTGCTGACAGGGTGTATAGGAATGGCAGGGTGTATAAAAGGCAGAAGAGACAGCTAGGGTGACAGAAAACAACAGAAGTAATAGGGTTTAATTAATAGTATATGTAGGCTCATATTTGGCTGATAAATAGGCGAGGATATATAGTTACCAGTAGTTATTCGAGAGGAACGTTTTAGGAATTACTAGGTTTCAGAAGAAGTGGGTAGAGGACATTTCGATAAGACAAGGGGTAAGTTAGGTATTCTAATAGAGGTATAGGAAAGATGTATAGTACAGTAAGTAGGCACAAGATAATAATAATTGTGGTAAGAGGAGCTATGGAGGGAAGGATTGGGTATCGAAAGGTATAGGTTAGGACAGGATTAAAAGAACAGTGTAGGACAGAAAGAATAAGCTCAGGTTAAAGTAAGAAGAAGAAGACAAAAACAAGGAAAGGTAGAAAGGACCAGATGGTATGACAAAGAGAACACAAGCACAGCACAGGACCAGACAAAATGTGGGATGGAAGCATAAACTGGAAGTCATGTTGTGGTGGAATGGAAACAGAAATTGAAGCGCAAGATAAAAAAAAAAGTGGGATGGAAGCAGAAATTGAAGTCATGTTGTGATGGGATGGAAGCAGAAATTGAAAGTCATTTTGGGATGGAATGGAAAAAGAAATTGAAAGTCATGTTGTGATGAGATGGAAACAGAAATTGACGTCATGTTGTGGTGGGATGGAAGTAGAAATTGAAGTCATGTTGTAGTGGGATAGAACGAAAAATTGAAAGTCATTTTGGGATGGAATGGAAGAAGAAATTGAAAGTCATGTTGTGATGAGATAGAAACAGAAATTGAAAGTCATTTTGGGATGGAATGGAAGCAGAAATTGAAAGTCATTTTGGGATGGAATGGAAGCAGAAATTGAAAGTCATTTTGGGATGGAATGGAAGAAGAAATTGAAAGTCATGTTGTGATGAGATAGAAGCAGAAATTGGCGTCAAGTTGTGGTGGGATGGAAACAGAAATTGAAGTCATGTTGTGGTGGGATGGAAACAGAAATTGAAGAACAAGATCAAACAAAAGTGGGATGGAAGCAGAAATTGAAAGTCATGTTGTGATGGGATGGAAACTGAAATTGAAAGTAATTTTGGGATGGAATGGAAAAAAACATTGAAGTCATTTTGTTATGGGATGGAAGCAGAAATTGAAGCACAAGATCAAACAAAAAGTGGGATAAAGGAAACAGAAATTGAAGTCGTGTTGTGGTGGGATAGAAATGAGACAAGAAGACAGGACAAGCTGGAAGAACCTAGTAGGCCTCGTGCTCTATCACACCCTGTCCATCAGATTACTGGGCTCTTACTCCCCCCTTCCCCCCCCATTTCCCCCCCTTCCCCGCCCTTCCCCCCCCAACTCCCACTCCCACACTCCCACCTACTAATCGACTTGGGCCCCCTCTTGATTACTCCATCCCTACCACCCCCTCCCCCTCCCCCCCACAAATCACCCACCACCCTTTCAGATCAATACCTACCCCTGTACAGTCACGATCAAATGTTAGGTAGGCGACACTCACCACTATATAGCTATCGTTGTACATCTGTCAAATTGATAATGTTGACATGTAGAGTTTGGTAATTATTTTCTTTGCCATATCCTTCGTTCCCTTCCTATATATAAGCGTTCTGGAAAACCAAACCCAATATATTGACTTGCTTCTCTATGTATTCTCGGTCACAGGGTCTTACTCGCCCAGGTTAATTATTTATATATAAACATTCCGAAGCTTAAAATACAGCATAATATTACAGACCTCAAGGAACAGTAGCATTCACACCAGAAAAAAAAATTACCTATATATACCCATAGAGTATAATATTTTCCACCCCAGAATTAAGTAAGACTACTAACATTCACACCAGACAAACAGACGGAATATGATCCACTCAGGGAGAGACTATTGTTTTTCACTCCAGGCTATCCCAGAGTAACTTTTAAGGGGAGAGAGATTCTTTTGTAGGTGAATTGAAAGGTCTCGGATGTCTCCAAACTAGGCCACGAAACAGATCATCACCTATTTTATACCATTGAGGGTGTCTTGTTTCCGGTATAGTTAGGAGGAATCAGTAGCTTTCCATTCTACATACTGGCAAGAGAATCTCCCCTTACTTAAAAATACCCAGAAGCGAATGTCACCCATGCATGTACCCCGTAAGAGACTGCATGCACCTCCTCCCTCCCACGAAGCGATCTTGACGAATTTTACAGAGTCTCAGGCATGGATTTTTAGCGTGGGATTTTGGAGTGTGTCTGCAGGGTAATGGTGGTGGTGGATGGGGTGAGAGGAAAGCCCTAATAACGAAGGAAGAGAACGTAGATGGGGGAGGAAAAAAGGGAGATGAAAAAATAGGACAACAAGATGGGATGGGAGATGGGAAAATAAGTAAAGGTGGGGAGGAGACAGATAGGAGAATTAAAAGACAGATGGGGAGGAAAGGGAAATAGATAAAAAAACAACAACTAGAGGGGAGGGAAGATAGGAAATAATAATAAAGAAAAAAAGGAGGGGAGACAAATAGGAGAAATAGGGAGAGAGGGAAAGAAAGGAATATTGTAAGTTTAGTGAGGAGGGAAAAGGGGAGAAGAAGATGCATGTTGCGAAAAAAACAAAACAAGAGGACGAGGGAAAAAAAGAAAAAAAATATGTAAGAAATGGAGAAAAAAGAGGAGATGGGAAGAAATTATACGGGGAAGAATCAGTGGTAAGGGAAAGGCATAAAATAGAAGAGAGGAGGGATAGGGAGAAAAAAGTATATATAACTGGAGAAAGGGGATGGGAAGAGTTACTGGAAAAGGGGAAAGGAAGAAATGAACAGAAAGCATGTATAGAGTAGGTCTAATAAAAGAAAAGAGAGACGGGTGAGAACATATTAGAGGCATGAAATGGGTAAAAAGCCTAAAAAAATATTGAAAAAAATGGAAATATATATATATAAAAAAAAAGGAAATAGAAAAAAAAAAATGTTGTGCATGATTTTATTTTTATGTTCGAAATATTTTTACACGATTTCGTTTTAAGTGGCGTAAAATTATTAGAATTATGCTTGTTAAGACGAAACTGTTTACGAGGTCAAAATTATGTTGGAGGGAACAGGTTATTTCCGTAAAGATAATGAGTTATATGAGTTTAATATATTTCAAGCATGACTTATATCTGCTATAATTGGGTGGTGCACATCTAATTAATTAAGGTGGACAACAGCACACTTTATTGATGCGTAACGACAAATTGAATAACATTAAACAATTGAGCACACATACATACATACATGCACGTGAATAAATATATGTGTAGTGTTAAGAACCATGGTGAGACCTCGGAAGTCACTTAATTAATGGGGGTAATATACTTTTGGTACACTAGAGCGTCTTGATTCCTCCAAAGTATGCCAGGAAACAGGATAAGAAAAACAAAAATATTGGTGGCCTGCATGTTGCCTGGAATAGTTTTGAGAAATCAGTTGCTTCGGATATACCAACACTGTACAGTCGCGGCACATAATCCTTGATCAGACTTCTCCTTACACCCTGATCAAGGACTATGTGCCATGACTGTACTATGTCCCCTTAACTTTCAATTGGCTTGGAGTGTAATGAAGATAGATCCAATAACATGTAGAAACCAGGGTATTAGAAGTGTGTAACATCTCTTCTTGGGCATCTCCACCTGACTCCATGTGGTGAATCACTTGCACAAGCAGTCAGAGAAATATCAGTCGTGATGACAGGTGTGGTGAATGAGGATAAAGAAGGTGAGGACATTGATCAGGACTTAAATTACTTGGGTTCATCTTGGTTCATGGGGTGGCAGGTAAGGTTATAGAGGTGCAGACAGCAGGAGAGGCAGCTGTGACGGTGACAGGCAGAGATATAGCTGTGACGGTGACAGGTAGTGCAAACAGTGACAACAGAAGAAATACCTGGGTTGATGGCAGGCAAGGGTACAAGTGTGACGGATGACAGGCGAAGTAATACACAAGAGAACCTGACACACTGACTGGTGGGGAAGTAAGAATAAGACATGGCGTTGCTAACCTAGAGACTGTGGTGACAAGAGTGTTTGTGTACTGTAGTTCATGAGGTTGTGTCATGGTTACCGGTGTTCATGTGTTGTTGGTTTTGCTGTGCCCATGAAGATAGGAAGTCACCAAAAGTTAGGTGACTTGTTAATTGTGCTGGAGCCAAATGAAGTTGGTGGCTGCATGTTCTTGAAGGCACAAATAATCTCATTGTTGTCTAGTAGTTGTTGACTAAGCTGCATCTCTCAGGCTCAGGTTTAATATTGGTCATAAACATTACTTGAAAAATATTAACTCCTATCAGTTGTCATATTATTCTTTGGAGTACCTGGAGGAAAGCAGTTGATAGTGTTGATTGAATATTGCTGACTAATGGGGATCCGAAATTATGAAAAAATAAATTCTCTATAACCAAAATAATACATAGACAAACAAATAACTATAACCAACAACATTACTTTAGTATTGAGGAGCTATAGGTAGGGGTAATCTGTTGTTGAGTCGAATTGGAAGGCTACTGATTCCTCCAAACTACACCTGGAAACAAACTATCATGATGTCCTCTCCTTGTAAGGGAATCTGTTTTGTTGCATTGTTTGATTGAAAGACTACGTAGACTCCTGTTTTCACCCACCCAGTAACTATGCCACCTCTTGTCCTATCTATCTACCTATCTATCTATCTATCTATCTATCTATCTATCTATCCTTCTTTCTATCTATCTATTTATCTATCTATCTATCTATCTATCTATCTATCTATCTATGCATTTACCTTCTCTTAGTTTTATTTATTTTGATATTTCCTTTTTTTTCTTTTTACTGAGAATACTTTAGGCTCTGAACGGGAGGGTATGAGGTGTAAATATAGTGAAGATGTATACGCGAATGAGTTAATGAAGAGAGAGCATCGGACCAAAACATTATCCCTGGCGCTTTTATCCGATAATTTAGAGGCGTAAATATTCCCCTAATACCATAATGCCGGGCTCACCTATTCGCGGCTATTACACCCTGCCTAAATTTTAATCTTTATGCCCCCCACTGCTTTGCTTTGTTGGCCCGAAATAATTTTGTAGCAGATTGTAAACTGGTGCTCCCAACTTTATGTTTTGTGTGTGTGGGTGTTTGTGTGTGTGTGTGTGTGTGTGTGTGTGTGTGTTTTTTTTTTTTTTTTTTTAAGGACTGTATTATGCGCGTATTCTGAATAGGTAATGTTGTGTTTACCATGGGAGGTTCAATTTTGATTCTATTTAGCATATACTGAATTAATTTTGCCTGTTTTTGGGAGTAGGTGTGAGTAGCATGGTAGGTAATCAAGTGGAGAACCTCTTTTTTTTTTTTGGGTACATTGGAGGGCTGCTGATTCCTCCAGACTATGCCACGAGACAGATCAACCTATTAGTATAACATTGAGGAGATTCGATTCCTGGCATATATAGTCTGCAGGAATCAGTAGCCATTTTCCAGTTTTCCAAACGGAGGTTCTACCCTTTTCTAGTTTTCCAAAAGGAGGTTCTACCCTTCTGTGATGTTGATTGAGGGGAGATTCTTTTGTTGGTGATTTTGAAGGTCTCTGATTCCTCCAAACTATGCCACAAAACAGATCCCCTATTAGTACCATTGAGGCCGTCTGTTTTCTGGTATAGTTAGGAGGAATCAGTAGCCTTACAATTTAACAACAAGAGAACCTCACCTTAATTAACAGGCTTCTGATTCCTCCACACAGCAAGCACCAGTAAACAAAACTCCATCACCAAAGGCGTTTATGTATGGCACAGATTGGATGAATGAATCAGTTGCCTCTTACACCTACAAAAAAAAAAAAAAAAAAAAAAAAAAAAAAAAAAAAAAAAAAAAAAAAAGAATAACTGCCCCCCTCCCCCTTATGTTTATGGGCCGATTCCACAGTGGCTTTGGTTTGTTATGATCCTCCACAACCAAACTTGTCAGTCTTAATTATATCCAACAAATTCAGTATCTATATCCACAAAATCTGTCAGGTATTTCCATTATTAAGATAGTTTCATAGTGGAGTCATCAAATTCATCAAATAATTCACTCATGAGTCATTTACACAGTTCAGTTTCTTTCGTTATGGTGCTTGCAAATCAAAACAAACCACTGTGGAATCGGCACTATAGATGTACAGCCTTCACCAAACAAGGTACAGTAGACTTTTCCTCTCCTTTTCCTTGTGGTGATTGTAAGGGCCGCATGCAAGAATACTAAGGGAAAATTCTATTGTTGGTGAATTGGAAGGCTACTGATTCCTCCCTAACTATACCAGAAAACAGAACAGATGCCCTCAGTGGTACTAAATAGGGGATCTGTTTTGTGGCATAGTTTTGAGGAATCAGAGACCGCCCAATTCAACAACCAATGAATCTCCCCTGAAGGACCCTGTGATAGTGCATGGCAATTGGAGGCTTCTGATTCCTCCTGACCATGCCACGAAACAAGCTCCTTCCATAAATTATATAGATGGTGTTTCGTGGCAATATTTGAAGGACTCGTTTATCTCCAATTTTCTGACTACATCACAGAGCCATCGTACAACGCAATAGTTAACACCATGGCTCTTCTTGCATACGGCACTAAGTCTTGCAATGGGATGGGGAAAAATTGATATAGGGAAAAAATCGTGTTCTCAACCTCACCTTAACTGATTCTTCATTTTTTTTTTACCTCCATTTGAGTCCCTTCTTTCCTCTTTCTCTTCCCTTTTTATCCTTTCTTCCCTCCCTCTTCCCTTTTTATCCTTTCTTCCCTCCCTCTTCCCTTTTTATCCTTTCTTTCCTCCCTCTTCACTTTTTATAATTTCTTCCTTCCTCTTCCCTTTTTATCCTTTCTTCCTTCCCTCTTCCCTTTTTATCACTTCTTTCCTCCCTCTACCCTTTTTATCCCTTCTTCCCTCCCTTTTCAATTTTCACCACTTTCCTCCTCCTTCCCTTTTTATCACTTCCTCCCTTCCTCTTCCCTTTATATCCTTTCCCCCTCTTCCCTTTTTATCCCTTCTTTTCTCTATTCCATTTTTATCTTTTTTTTCCTCCTTCCCTTTTTATCACTTCTCATTTCCCTCTTCCCTTTTTATCACTTCTTCCTTCCCTCTTCCCTTTTTATCCCTTCTTCCCCCCTCCTCTTTTTATCACTTCTTAGCTCCCTCTTCCCTCTTTGTCTCCTTTTCCCTTCCACTTCTCTCTTCCCTGTTTATCACTTCTTCCCACTCTCTTCCCTTTCCTTCCCATACTCTTCTCTGTACCACCATTCCCTCATTGCTCTATTTCCATTTTTCTTCGCCCTCTCTCCTCTCCATAACAGTATCAAAATCTACATTTCTGATCCATTCCATTTCTGCCTCCCTCACATCCCAATCCTTTCTTCTTTTTCTCCCTATCACTCTTTCTTCTTATCCCCCATTCCCCTTTCTCTCCTTATGCCACATCGCATTCCTTTTCTATCTGTTTTATCTCCTTTCCTCCCTCTCCTCTTCCTTCCCTTCCTCACTGTATTCCCCTTTCCTTCTCTTCTCCATCCCCCCTCCCCCACCTTCTCTCTTCCAATCCACCATCTCTCACCTCTCTCTTCTCTCTCCTCTCTCTCTCTCTCTCTCTCACTCTCTCTTCTCTCTCTCTCTCTCTCTCTCCTCTCTCTCTCTCTCTCTCTCTCTCTCTCTCATCTCTCTCTCTCCTCTCTCTCTCTCTCTCTCTCTCTTTATTCCATTTACCTATACCCCTCTTCCTCGTTTCCCGCTCCTTCCTTCCCTTCCCTCCCTCATATTCAGAATATTCAAATGAGTCCTGACTTAAATATTCGCCACACAATACAAGATTCACCCTTGACTCGTCCCTAATAACTGGAAAATTAGGTTCATGTTAATTCCAGGTTATATTAGTGCATTTGTCGCGGCTTCTAGCCGCTTAAATTGTATTTATTGGTTTGTGAAACCAGTACAGCTGGTTGCTATAGAATAGGCCCCTTCACAAGCCCAGGCCCCGTGTAGGCATAATCTGGGTTGGAAGGGTCAATTCCGTGACGTTCATCAGAAGTAAATAAAATTCAAATCTGGCGCTGTACTGATAGTGGAGCCACCTGGTGGTGGTGAGGTGAGGTATTAAGCCCCTCCTCCGCTGAATACCGCTCGTCCACTCCAATGAGAAAGAAGTGAGTGCCTGCCGCATCGGGAGGTGGGTGGGACAGTAGAAGCTGTACTGGTTTCACAAACCAATAAATACAATTTAAGCGGCTAGAAGCCGCGACAAATGCACTATTATTGGTATAGTGAAACCAGTACAGCTGGTTGCTAAGCATGCGATGCGGTAGGTGGGAGGTGAGGTGGAGGCAATCACGTGCTAGTTAAGAGTGGTTGAGAGCGGAGGGCAGGAAAGGTAACCGAGCCCGGTGAGGAAGCAGCTAACGCCCCTCCCGACACTGGCTAGGTGAATAGCCGTGGTGGGGGAGAAGTAGCTTATACCATATAACCGTAGACCATTCTGTTATAGATCAGAATTGTTACACATAAAGTCTTTATAGGTAGACTCGAGGGTTCGGGCCTAGGAGAGGAGGGGGGGAGGTGCCCATGGCAACCCCCCCCCCTTATTCAAGTCTTCTGAGTTAGGGCTATGGCCCTCGCTCAGGTAATGTGATCCCGAGGGGATGAAGGAGGACACTAGGATCCAGATATCTTGTGTAATAATATCTCCTGTCACTCATCGTAGTAAAGTAATTGTTTGGAAAATAAATACACAAGAATTCCGTAACAATGTGATTTATTTTAGTATATACCGTAGACTATTCTGTTATAGACCAGAATTGTTAACCAACTAAAGTCTATATAGGCAGACTCGAGGGGTCAGGTACAGGAGAGGGGGTGCCCCCCCCCCCCCCCCCCCCCCCACCCCCCCCCCCTTTGTTATTAAAGTCCTCTGAGCTAGGGCTATGGACCCGGCTCAGGTCATGCGATCCCGAGAGGATGAAGGAGGACACAAGGATGCAGTAATCCTGTGTTTAATATATATATCCAGTCACCCATCCGATTGACCTAGGGAAAAGAGGGTTACCGGACCTAGAGTAGTAGAAGAGGTGGTCCGGAGAAGCCCCTCTCGTTGCCTCCACGTATGTAGAAACGCGTGGACTGGCCAGAGGGGGTGGAAACTTCCAGCCCTCAGGGACGAGGGTACTGCGAGAGGGCCAATCCTGTCGTCAGCCTGCTCGTTCTTAGCCAGGAAAGCGGGAGAGGGGGGGATAGTTAAAGAAGTAAGGTTAGGGCTTACAGATGAAAAGGCTGTGTGACGGGTAAGGGCTGCCAACTGAGAGGCCCTGTACCCTGTAGCTAAGGCGAGCAGGAAGAGAGCTTTCTGGAGGAGGTGACAAACCCTCCAGAGGAACCCCTTAGAAGGTCAGGTAGGAAAAGGACGCAGTGAAGGGCCAGGAGGGAGTCTGGGCCCGCCATTCTCCAGGCCCTAGTCCCCGTGTTACGAAAGGAGGCAAGGGCGGGGGAGTTTTGGGTGCGGGCAGAGGCGGGTGTCTCCCGACACAGCTCAGCCCAGGGGCGGCACACACCGCGCGCCAAAGGGTCGTAACCCTTGGGCGTGAAGCAAGGTGCGTGAGGCGAACAGTGGAGGTGGCCGACCATCGTAAAGCGATTTCCCAAAGCTAGGGTGGTAGCTGCTGTGGAAGGGTTGTTACGCATATAATTTATTATCATTATATACGGACAACTTTCGGTTAAAACCAGAAAGTGTTACAAGTCGTAAGTCTTTAAAGACACCCTCGAGGGGATGGGCCAGGGGGTCGAGGACCCCCCCCCCCATTTTTGTTGTTAGGGTCCTCCGAACCTAGGCTATGGCCTAGGTTCGGGTAAAATATCCCGAGAGGAGAAAAGAAACCCCAAGATGTTCTAAACATGAGACTGTACAGAATGGAGATGACGTAAGGGATGTCTGGTGACAGAAGGTAAGTCGTCCGACCTTTTCCATTCGGGCGTACCCTCCCCCTTTTCGGTCTCCCACGGGGACCCTGTGGTAAGGTGGGCGGAGTCCCCATTGCAACCCAGGGGGTGAGGGAGAGCGAGTGGAACAGATACCTCGTCTTGAAGGATGAGGTGGATGTCCCGCCCCCCCCCCCCCAGATCCCGTACCCGCTCCCCGCGGGGACTCGGATAGAGCAGGTCCAGGAACGGGTCCCGCCGCCTCCACCATGGTAGGTGGGGAAGGGCGCGTGGCCTACGGACAAACCAAAAAGTTCGTCCGCTTCCCGCTTCACTAGCCCGTCGTGCCTCCTCACCCAAACCTCTGGTTGAGAAGGATCGGGAGACTACGCACCCGTCTGACCTCCTCTGAAGAGTGAGTTCAGGACGAAGGAAGAAAGGCCCAAGAGTAGGGAAGGTACCCGTCGTCCACAGGATGAGGCGACGGGAAAGGGGGAGGAGAGGCAGCCAGCTCCTCCGCCAGGGTGCCCCCCGGGGACTCGAGACCCAGAGAGATTGGGGGAACGGGAACGGCTCCAAAATCCCCAGGTGGACTCGAGTCCCCTACCGGCGACGCGGCAGGGAAGGTGAGAAGGGCGGGTTCAGGAACGGGTACCGTTGCAATAGTGGGGCTGTGGGGTGGCACATAATCGGCCGGCTCCCCCACTAGGGAATGAGGCGAACCTTAAATCTCACGAGGCTGTCTGGGACAGTGTCGAGAGTGTAACGCCAGGACCGTCCTGAGCACTAATACAAGGCATCGACCAGGGAAAGCTGAAGCCCCAATATCCCCTCGCCCCCATCCCCTAAGTGGAATGCGTGCGACGAAAGGTTAAGGACGTAGTTAAGAAGCCCCCATTGAGTGAGTATGGTGTACAAGACACAAATCTTGCTGCTCCATGTCCCCCTGTTATGGGGATACAAAACAGGTGATCCGAGGCGAGGACTAGGGTAGCTGTAATATCATCCTTGAGAGCTTGGACCTGACACCAAGAGTGACATGTGCAGCTTGGTAGGACGGTAGGCAACAACCGGAGCCGTATAGTTAATCAATGGTTTGTTCGAATTTGGTAAGGACCACCGAGAGGTGAGGAACTACTTTGAAAACCTTCCAACCAAGCAGAACAGAAGACTGGTAGGTCAAGCAGTT
Source organism: Petrolisthes cinctipes (assembly GCA_033782935.1). Taxonomy (NCBI): domain Eukaryota; kingdom Metazoa; phylum Arthropoda; class Malacostraca; order Decapoda; family Porcellanidae; genus Petrolisthes; species Petrolisthes cinctipes. Next base: position 114,243 of record JAWQEG010000346.1, read on the forward strand.
ACCTGTGGGAAAATATGGGGGACCCACAGTTGCCCCACCGCTGGAAGACATACCTCCATTGAAAACCTACGTCAGCACAGGGTAGGGTGTCTCGTTCTTGGTAAAGAATGATTCACGTTTCGGAGAACCCTGGTGACCACCTGCGAATCATTACGGGAAAAGAGGGACGTAAAAACGTCACTGTCAGGGAGGCCAGTGACTGGAAAAACCTCCGAGTTTGAGTGTTGTTACAGTTCTGAGAAACGTTTTGAAACGTTATCGCATTCGCTCTCCTATTTCCCTCACGCGGCAAAGAGGCCGTGTGTTACAAACCCTCATGAACTAGCTGCCGTAGGCTGAGTCCCAGGTACACCCTAGGCTGGGACCCCAGGTTCAGGTCCAGCTAGCCACTAGGTTCAGGTCCAGGTAGCCACTAGGTTCAGGTCCAGATAGCCCCTAGGCTGAGGACCATGTCGCACTAGGTTGAGCCCCAGGTAGCGCCCTAGGTTGTGCATAGGTAGCGCCTTGGCTGAGCCCGAGGTAGCCCCTAGGTTGTGCACAGGTAGAACCTTGGCTGTGGTCGAAGCCTAGCTGGCTAGGTCCCAGCAGGCCTCTCAGTCAGTACCCTCCCGGGTTGTTGGTTGAGCGGGTCCTGCTATTGGTGCTAGGTTGTGCATAGGCAGCCCCTAGATAGTGGAGGAGACTGGCTGGCCAGGTCCTCGCAGGCTTGTCAGTCAGTACCCTACCGGGTCCTTGGCTGAGCGGGTCCTGCTCTTGGCCCTAGGATGTGCATGGGTAGAACCCTAGCTGGCCAGGTCTTAACAGGTTTATCAGTCGGGACCCTACCGGGTCCTTGGCTGAGTGGGTCCTGTTGTTGGCACTAGGTCGTGCATGGGTAGCACCCTAGGCTGTAGTAGGAGCCTAGCTAGTTAGGTCCTAGCAGGCTTGCCCGTTAGTACCCCCCCGGGTCCTGGGCTGAAAAGGTCCTGTTCTTGGCACTAGGTTGTGCCTGGGTAGCCCCCTAGCTGGCCAGGTCCTAGCAGGTTTGACAGTTAGTACCCTACCGGGTCCTTGGCTGAGAGGGACCTGCTCTTTGGTACTAGGTTGTGCATGGGTAGGTCCCTCGGCTGTGGTCGGAGCCTAGTTGGCAGGGACCTGCAGGTTCGTCAGTCGGTACCCACCGGGTCCTTAGCTGAGGAGGACCTGCATTTGGTGCTACACTTGCTCCCTCGGGAGCGGCTCTTTGAGCGCGTCCGCGTGGGAGAAGGAGCCTTTCCTTGCTGGGCCCTGGTACCTGGGAGGTGACCAGGGGTGCAGCCCGACGGTCTGACCCCCCCCTGCTGAGGTGGAAACCTCGGGGGGGTTATCAGAGCCGACTAAAGGAAAGAGAGGAGGCCTCTCGGGGTGCTAGGGACCCGAAACCCTGTGGACCTGAGGGCGAGACCTCCTCCTGGACTCGTGCTTGCACCCCCGAGAGCGGCTCGAGGAGCTCGCCCATGGGGGAGACGAAGCAGCTTCCCTGCTGGGTCCTGGTACCGGTCAGGTAGCCAGGGGGGCCAGCGTGGTGGTCTGGCTCGCTTCCGGGAATGGTGGGAAACCATGGAAGGGAGGCACAGAACCATCCAGGGAAGGCGATGGGGACTCGGAGGAGTGCTAGGAGTTAGATCCTCTGTGACCTCGAGAGGCACGTAGCAGGAACGTACTCCTGGGAGTGCAGAAGCATGTGCGGGGTGAACAGTGGTGATGCACGTCGAGGAACAACCTCACGGTGCAGCCAGAAGAAGCACACAAGGCACAAGTGGACTGCGGGAGAAAAAAGGGGGTTAACACGTGAACCCACGTGTACACACATGGAAAAACACAAAACACCCCGAGGGAGGAAAACACTAACTCCCAAGGCAAAACACTAAACCACACATACTCACCCCCACACTGCTGGGGAAAAACCCCGCAAACACGGTCCCCAAAAGCCGAGAGTAGACCCTAGGAAACCCAAGGGGGGAGAGGGTTTAAAAGGAGGGACTTTTACTCTACCAGAAAGTAATAAGCTTCTCTTACCCCCAATAAGGGCAAGCACAAAGTAAGAGTTATGTAAGAAGAAAGATAGAAAGTCTTACTACCCTACCGCATAACTATAAAAAACTGTACTGAAATGTGAGAAGGTACTGAATGTTGAAAAAACAGTACTGCACGAAGAAGAATGCTACAACGCAGACAAGAACAGTACAGTAGTAGCAAGAAGTCAAGCAGGTGTAGTGAGTAAAACGTTGCTTGGTAAGGCAGCTACAGAAGTGCAGGCAACATTATCAGAATAATATCCTAAGACACTAAAAGAGCTGACAAGGAAAAACACCAAAAAGGTGCAGAGGTCCCAAGACACAGAGTAGAAGGGACACGTGCAAAATAAAAAACCTCACTCCCCACAGGGTTAAAAAACCCCGAGGAGAAAAAACCCAAACAAGTACTCACCGCACACGGGGGAAGACAGTCACAGCGTGAGCGCACACACCAATCAACACACACACGGGGAAAATCCCCACACAAGGGGCTAAACACGCACACGTGTTCGCACCATGTGCAGAGAAAACCACAACATACAGCCTTCCACACTACACACCAAAGGGTCGCAAGCCTAGGGGGTGAAGCAGGGTGCGTGGGGCGAACGATGCTGGAGGCCAGACTGCGGGAGAAAAACTCACAAAAAAGGGGTTAACACGTGAAGCCATGCGTACAAAGACACAAACAAAAATAATAGGACACGGGCAGAAGGGGATAGCAAGCCCCCTCGGACCCGGGAACGAACCCCAAACAAAAAACCCCACACGCACCAACCCGGGAAACCACCCCCCCCCTCCCCCGTGGGGGCTGAGAAAGAACCTCTGGTCTGCAGGCCCCAAAGGAGAGGCACAGACAGCCTGATGGGCAATTCCCAGGGTAACAAACAAACTGGGAAGACACCAGAAAAAACCCCAAAAATACGCTGGGAAGGGGAAACGAGAACCTGGCACAATCCTCGCTCCCCCCACCCCACGTAACACTAAACCACACTCGGGGGAAACAATGATAAGGGGCTAAGTAGTCCTACCCCCGCACCACGTGGGGAGGAAAGAGCCCCACGTGGGGAGGAAAAAACCTCGCTAACACCAAAAAACCCCGAGGAAAAATACACTAAATGACGTGTACTAGTGGCAGGAGGAAGGGAGGCAGGACAGGGAAGGGGAAAAAACCCCGAAAAGTAGCCCCCAACAAGCTAGCCTGAGAAGAAACACTCCAGGCTACAAATATTGGAAAAACACCCAAAATTAAATAAAAAACCCCGGCCTGGGAGAGGAGGAGAGAACCAGAGCACAATTCTCACTCCCCTTTACCGAGAGGGGACACATAATAATCGGGGAAGGCAAGAGGAAGGGCTGCAAAGACCCCATGTGCTCACCACGTGGGGTGAAGTCCCACGTGGCGCCCACTAACCTCGCTAAAAACCCCAGAAACCCCGATAAAATACACACGAAGAATGTACTAGTGGCAGGAGGAAAGGTGAAAGGGGGGAAAAACGGAGAAAAACTCCGAACAAAGGGGCTGAAAAACCCCCCTTCGCTAAGGAAAAAAGAACTAAGTCCTAACGAAGAAAAAACCCCCATACACACCTAAAACCCTCCTAGAATACACACACGATACATCTGCCAAAGCAGGCTAGCCACTAGAACACAAAAGAAAATATTAGCAGGAACACGTGAAACAATACCATAGCGTAGCAGCGAGGAGCGTAGATGTTGACTGAACTGTGTTCCGCGACAGAGTGGACGAGCGGTATTCAGCGGAGGAGGGGCTTAATACCTCACCTCACCACCAGGTGGCTCCACTATCAGTACAGCGCCAGATTTGAATTTTATTTACTTCTGATGAACGTCACGGAATTGACCCTTCCAACCCAGATTATGCCTACACGGGGCCTGGGCTTGTGAAGGGGCCTATTCTATAGCAACCAGCTGTACTGGTTTCACTATACCAATAAATGGGAGATTCTAGGAGGTTACGGAGGGCACTAGTGAAACGGAGGGGTCGGTCGAGGAGGAGGAGGTTACTGAGGGTTTGGGTAGAGGAAGGGGGATGGTGGTGTGAAAGGGGTTGTTGAGTTGGTTGGTTGGTTGGTTGGTGATGTGGCAGGGATAGGTGAGGAATAAAGAGATGAAGAATGGAATAGGATGGATTATACAAAGGTGGAATGTACAGTAGATGAGGTTGGAGAAGTGGAATGGAGTGTGAAAGTTTTTTACGTGAGTTGTGAATGAAGGAGGGTCGTTTAAATGTTAAGGTTGGGGCTTTAAGGAAGTTGTGTTGTGGTGTGTGAGAGACAGTGAGAACGTGAGAAGCAATATGGAGTTCAGAATAAGCCAAGATCCGGTCTGGGTATTGTACACTACTTAGCACCCGATGCGTAAACCTACTGTATAGGATCACACCTTAAATATCATGTTGAAACCACTATATAATTATTTACTGTGTATAGATACGGTATATATATTTATACATATACGAGTATATAATTTTAACGATTGTGCTGATACAAAGCACTTTTAATAATTCCTAAAGCGCACATTGTTGTTTGTAGTTGCATGCATATATTATTATAAAAGATGATGCTGATACTTAGTCTTTCCAACAACGCCTCCTACTGTAAGGCTAATCTACCATTTTGTAGTTGTAAGTATGCATGCAGTGATGATCATATTAATAACATGTGGGTATCTTGAGATTCTGTTACCTGCACTCACTTATCAGTCTGCCTCTCCTTTGACAGAACACAACCCAGGCCCTTGGAGTGACATGTGAGTCATACCACTATAGATCCTGGGAGCTACTAAGGTAATACTACTACAAGGTGTACTACTACTACAAGGTGTACTACTACTACTGGTAATAGTGTTGGTGAGGTGGTGGTACTTTTGACTGGCAGTGAGTTAGCTGAGTTGGAGGGTCATCAGTAAATGTAAACCTGGTAATTACACAGTAATTTATAATAAAGATAATAATAATAATAACAGTAATAATAATAATAATTATTATTATTATTATATGATAATAGTAATAATAATAATAATAATAATAATAATAATAATAATAATAATAATAAAATAATAATAATGATAATAATAATAATAATAATAATAATAATAATAAAATAATAATAATGATAATAATAATAATAATAATAATAATAATAATAATAATGATAATTATAATAGTAGCAGTAAAAATATTAGTAGTAATAATTGTAGTAGTAGTAGTAGTAGTAGTAACCATAATAATAGCCGTATGATAATAACAGTATTATTGATGTCATTATTAACAATATTTGTATTATTTACAGATATAATGGAAACGTGCAATTAAAAAATAATAACGACAAGAACCACAGTCCCGAAACATACAAACTGAAATACGATAAATAGCAAATATGAAGTACTGTATATTAATTGTCCCACAAACTACCTCAATCAATATAAGGCTCAACAACATATATATATAATAGAAACACAAGGTCTTATTAATCACAGGCAGGGGTATGGTATTTGTCAGCGTTAACTCTCTCTCTCTCATCTCACACACTCACTCACTCACTCTCTCTCTCTCTCTCTCTCTCTCTCTCCTCTCTCTCTCTCTCTCTCTCTCTCTCTCACACACACACACACACACACAAACACACACACACACGCACACACACACACTCTCTCTCTCTCTCTCTCTCTCTCTCTCTCTCTCTCTCTCTCTCTCTCTCTCTCTCTCTCCTCTCTCTCTCTCTCTCTCTCTCTCTCTCTCTGTCTCAAGCCCGGTGTGTTAAAAAATAAACAAATGAAGGTCGCGATATGGCAGAGACGGGAGAAAAAACTCGGTCGGGAATGGGTGGACGAGGTGCCGAATTTCCGTGTCGTGCAGTGGCCGTCTTTTGATTACCGAAAATTGCGTCAGGTCTCTGCGTGTTTATGATCGACCAGGATGAATTATACTGTGAAATTAATTGAATGTAGTGACCATAATAACACACGCTAATCATAGACAGGTTCGTGAGTTGATGATTGTATTAACTTGGATATATGTTAGAAAATGTCCAGATAATTTTTTTAAGATATACCACCTTTCAAACGCATCTAAAATGTCACCACGAGGCTTGACTTGTGAATCAGGCACGAAGATGTGTTGCTGAAACCATGCCATTTATTTCTTTAATATGAATTGATATGAAAATGCTTACAGTTGTACCTCTTATGGGGAGATAAGTACTTTTGTTGGTGAATTGGAAGGTCTCTGAGTCCTCCAAACTATGCCACGAAAGAATTACCTACGAGTACCATTGAGGGAGTCAGTCTGTTTTCTGGCACATATAGTTAGGAGAAATCAGTAGCCTTCCAATCTGCCAACAAGAAAATCTCCTTTTAAGGGTCCCAATAATGTAGTCAGAAAATTGGAGGTAAATGAGTCCTTCAAATATTGCCACGAAGCACCACCTATAGGGAAGGAGCTTGTTTGGTGGCATGGTCAGGAGGAATCAGAAGTCTCCAATACACATATACGATCACAGGGTTCTTATAACTCGTAGACACTGATGCTGCTGCCGCCATCTGTCACCTGAGTCTGTCGTCACCATCACAAGAGAGTACTGTATTCAGGAGGTAATATTACACTGTCAGTACTGTAGGCTACATTGGAGTGCCTCGATTCCTCCAAAGTATGCCGGGAAACAGTATCAGTGAATATATATAATGGTATCCTGTTGCCGGGTATAGTCTGGAGGAATAAGTTGATTCAGATTCACCACCAACGGCACTGTACTATAATTATATCCCCTTAAAGTTGATCATAAAAGAAACAGTCCCTCATTGAGAGAGTTTATGTGGTGTGTGACATTTTATCTGGGTGTGTGTGTTGCCGCTCACAGTCCTCCTCAGGGGATCCTGTGATGTGATGTAGTTAGGAATTTGGAGATACAGTACATGAGTTCTTCAAATATTGCCACGAAACACCACCGATATAGAAGGAGCTTGTGTGTGTGTGTGTGTGTGTGTGTGTGTGTGTGTGTGTTACTGTTATCGTGCAGTAAGGGGGCAGAGTTAATTTTTATAGGGTGTATATAGTTGGCAGGAGTGATTACGACATGAGTTGCCTTGTGATGTGGGAGACGTGACGTTATTTGATGAGAGAACAGTTACAGAATGTTTGTCCCTCTACACTTGTCTATGAATGTAGTTGTGGAACCAGACTCCCAGACCACCTCTCTCTTTGCTGATTGTTCGTGGCCATCCTGAATGAATGAATGAATAATAATAATAATAATATAATAGTAATAATAATAATAATAATAATTATTATTATTATAATGATACAATAATAATAATAATTATTATTATTATTAATATGACCATAACAACAACAACAACAACATTATACCATACCAGGTAGTTGTCTCCTAAAGGCGGCTTCTCAGACGAACCATTTAAAAATTAGCCCAACCTTAATTAGTACCGCCTCATAATTGTACGCTTCATTTCATATGTCTTAAGCAATTGGCAATAAATATTCCTGTTAAGCCTCATTTAATTAGTGGCCGTAAATTTTGTACAGTCGCCTGACATAGATTTCGTTCCAAGGCCTTGTTAAGAAGGTAGTACAGTGTTGGTGAATCTGGAGCAACTGATTCCTCCTAACTATTTCAAACAACAGGCCACCATTATCTTTGTGAATCTGGTCCTGTTTCCTGGTGTACACTGGGGGACTTAAGGCGCTCCATTTCACCAAAAAGATAATCTTCTCTTAAATGAGGACACATGTACCAGCCTAAGCAGTGTTCGTATATCAGTAATCAGTTTAAGGGGTGCGTGAATAGGGGGACAGGCTTGGGGTGGGTAGAAAGCCTGTCCCCTATTCCCGCACCCCCCTAACCTCTCCAACCCCCCCCCCCAAGCCTGTCCCCCTACTCCCGCACCCCCGAAAACCCCCCCAAGCCTGTCCCCCAACTCCCGCACCCCCCCTAACCCCCCCAAGCCTGTCCCCCTATTCCCGCACCCCCTTAAAGAGATATATATTATACAGTACTTTTGGTATTTTAAAGAGCCTTGATTTCTCCAAAGTATGCCAGGAAACAGGACCCGATTAAGAAAAAACTAGAAGGCCTATTGTTTGAAATAGTTTGGATGAATCAGTTTCTTCAGATATATTACCAGCACTGTATGACCCCCTCAACACAGACGACAAGCAGGCTGAGCTGAACCTGTATAATATAGGACCACTGGTATGTATAATGCAACCAAACAGTTCTGCATTGGGGTTATGTTTTTGGTCCAATGTGTTAATTTGTCTGTTTGTTTGATACCAGGATTACGAAAAAGATGCTAAGTGTGGAATTTTACTGTATGTTTTACGAATGGTGGGCCTCGTGACTGGCAGTAAATCGAGAATATAATTGTATTTTAGGGTGAATTTATAGTGCCACATGATAGTTCCCTTAATACGGTTGATACAAGCTTCTTTTTTATGTGTATATTGTCAGGTGATAGGACTGTACCATTTTGCACCCACTTGTACACACTCCACACCCTGCAACACCTTCCTCCACCTCTATTACACCTTCCTCCATCTCTACTACACTCTCTTCCATCTCTACACCTTCTTCCACCCCTGCTACACCTTCCTCCACCTCCATTACACCTTCCTCCACCTCCATTACACCTTCCTCCACCTCCATTACACCTTCCTCCACCTCCATTACACCTTCCTCCATCTCTACTATACTCACCTACCCTCCTACTACCCCCAACCACTTCACCCACCTACATACCACTTGGAGAGCCACCCACGTACACCGTATCCCTCCCCTTAAGGTGGTCTGCTGCTAACACTAATTCTATGCCCTCCTCAGTGTCAGTGTCAGGGAAAGTGATGGTATGGCCGCCCGCCTCCTCTGTCGCAAGGCAAGGGTGGTGGGAGGTGTAGCAAGGGTGGAAGAAGGTGTAGCAAGGGTGGAGGAAGGTGTAGCAAGGGTGGAAGAAGGTGTAGCAAGAGTGGAAGAGAGTGTTTCAAGGGTGGAGGAAGGTGTAGCAAGGGTGGAAGAAGGTGTAGTAAGGGTGGAAGAAGGTGTAGAGATGGAAGAGAGTGTAGTAGAGATGGAGGAAGGTGTAATATTAGAGGTGGAGGAAGGTGTTGTTGGGTGTAGAGTGTGTACCAGTGTATAGCAGGGGTAGAGAAGCGTGTAGAAGAGATGGAGGAGGGTGTAGAGATGGAGGAGAGTGTAGCAGAGATAGAGGAAGGTATAGCAGGGGTGGAAGAAGGTGTAGCAGAGATGGAGGAGGGTGTAGAACTGTAGGAGGGTGTAGCAGGGTGTAGGAGTGTAGTGGTGTAGCAAGAGTATATAAGAGGAGTGAAGGAGGGTTTACCAAGAGTATGTATTATAGATGCAGTGTAGAGCAGTAAGGTGTACAGTACAGATAAAGCAAGGTGTAAAAGAGTGTACAATACTAAATCAGGGTGTGAAGGAATGTAGAGTATAATGAGGGCTGCTGTGTAGAGGATTAATATGCATGCAGGAATAGAGGAGGGAGTGTTGGTGTAATATTGTGTTGGGAAGGTGGTCGGTGTTGTTAGGTGAAGGGGGTGGGCGATGGAATGAAGGTATGGTGTAGGTATTGACGTTTAGTGGGTGTATATGTTGTGTGTGTGTGTCAGGATGAAAGGGGGGTCATCTCTTCCTCTCTCTCCCTCCATCCAGTCCTTCTCCTCTCCCCTTCTCTTTCTCTTCCTATCAATTCTCCTCTCTTTCTCTCCCTCTGTTTAGCCCTTCTCCTCTCTCCTTCACTTTTCTTCCTGTCAATTCTTCCCTCTTCCTCTCTCTCCCCCTTCGTCTAATCTCTCTCCTCTCTCTTTCTCATTCACCTCCTATCAATTTTCGTATTCCTACTTTCCTCCCTCAATTGTCTCTCTTCTCTCCTTATTTCCTTCTCCCTTTAATCTTACTCCTTTCTTTGTTATTTCTTTCTCCCTCCTCATTCAACCTCGTGTCTTCTCCACTCCTTTCTCGCCATTCCTTCCTTCCTCCTCCTCCTCCTTCCATTTTTCTTTCATCCTTAATCCTTTTTCGCTCTCTGCTCTCCCATCCGTCACCTTCCTTAACTCTCCCACCGCTCCAGAAAGAATCTCAAAGATATATATATGCCCCCCAAAAATCAATCAAACCTAAAAATGTTCAATCGAAATATACCCTAAAAAAATATATACCCCCTGAAATATGTCGAGAGATATGTTGTAAAAAATAAAAAAAAATCCCCAAATATACATCTTAGTCATTATTAATTGACTGATTGATTAGTAGATATTAGGCGCCGCAACAGAGAGGTCATATGGCGCCCGAGGAAGAAGAGGTTTGATTGAGAAGTGGGACAGTAAGCACAAAAGGTGGTAACAGATGAAAAAAGGGGACAGTTGGAGAAGTGAAAGCCCCTTTTAGTCGCTCTTTACGACAAGCAGGCTTAGTCATCATTATATCCAAAGTAATATGTTCAAAGAAATATACCCAAATGAAATTAACATACACATAGAATAATAATACCCTTCCATCACAAAAATATATCCAAAAGCCATTTATGCCTGAGGAAATATAGCCAAGCTCATCAATATAGCCAGCCATCACACCCGACCGCCTCCCTTCACAAACATCCCTCACAAGAAACGTACTGGATCAGATTTAGTTTTCCCTCGTGGCAGCCCTGGGAAGAAAACCTTAACTTGTGATGATAGTGGAGGTGGCAGTGCAGTGGTGTGGTGTGGTGTGGTGTGGTAGAGTGGAGTGGTGTGGTGTAGTGGGTGTGGAGTGGTGTGGTGTGGAGTGGTGTGGTGTAGGTGGAGTTAGACAGAGGGAGGGAATTCTGAGTATAGGGACGGAGAGCTACAGTACCGTACCTTTCTGTTTTCATTACATTCCAATTAATTTGCCGTCTTGTCTCCTTTTTGAAATATTAACCTTGCCGAAGAGTGTGGCATATAATTAGTTTTGTTGTTGTCGTCGTTGTTGTTTTTCCTATTAGCCCTACTATTGCACGTATCCTTATTAAATTATTATTATTATTATTATCATCATTATTATTATTATTATTATTATTATTATTATTATTATTATCATTATTATTATTATTATTATTATTATTATTATTATTATTATTATTATTATTATTATCATTATTATTATTATCATTATTATTATTATTATTATTATTATTATTATTATTATTATTATTATTATTATTATTATTATTATTATGCTATTTTCTACCTCCATTTGACACACCCACCCAGGAGGAACTTACAGTCTCCAGTGATGTATGTAATGTTTACTTGGTTTTGACGCTTCTTTGGTACAGAATCAGTCACTGTGAGGCCATAACTATATATAGTCCACTGTTCCTTTTTCTTCCTTCTTAGCTTCTTACCCGTTCTCTTCTCTGTATCCTTCTCCGGCGGCATGTGACCCTAACAGTTGCTCAGCCTTTAGTGTGTTTTATTAATTCAGTCCAAGAACTTTCTCCCAAATAATTTCATATATAATTATTTTTCAGTAGAAACTCTCACCTGATTCACTTCATTCCTTCAATTCACTCATCCATCCATCCATCCATCGAATTATCCATTGATCCAACCATTCGTCCCATTCAGAAATCCATCCATCCATCATCCATCCATCCATCCATCCATCCATCCATCTATCCATCCATCCATCCATCCATCCGTCACTTCACACATCCACCCTAAGTCCGTTTTAGCAAGTTCTCCATAAGTCCACCCATCCACCCACCCATCCATCCATCCCCTCGTCTCTGTCACCCCCTCTGCCCCCTTTCCCTCCACCACCACTCCACCTCCCACCCCCCCTATTTTCCATCACGGCCCGGGGACCATGCATCCTCCCACACTTCCTGGACCGGGGAAAAAATAGAGTCTGGAAATCTGGAGTGGTGGAAGACGAGGCGATCAGCTGGAACTCCGGGGGTGGTGGAGGAGGAGAGAGAGAGAGAGAGAGAGAGAGAGAGAGAGAGAGAGGGAGAGAGAGAGAGAGAGAGAGAGAGAGAGAGAGAGAGAGAGAGAGAGAGAGAGAGAGGAATTAAGAGGAGAAAAGTGGGACGTGAAGGAGAGAAAGAGAGAGAGAGGTAATAGTAGTAGTAGTTGTAGTAGTAATAGTAGTAATAGTAGTAGTAGTAGTAGTAGTAGTATTAGTAGTAGTAGTAGTTGTTGTTGTTGTTGTTGTAATAGTAGTAGTAGTAGTAGTAATAGTGGTAGTTGTAGTAGTTAGACACCACTACTACCACCAGGACCAGGACCACCACAGGAAGTATCAGCACCAGACGTGACGCTCACTAGACCTCATGTCTCAAACCACACTCAGAAATAGACAACCCCAGACACTCAACACCAAACATATCATATAAGACACTAACTCATTCACACGTACCCTCTCTCTCTCTCTCTCTCTCTCTCTCTCTCTCTCTCTCTCTCTCTCTCTCTCTCTCTCTACACGACGTATCGGAAGTCATGGAAGGTTAGATGAGGGTGGTGTTGGTTTCCTGTCTCAGTGTCTCTTATTTGTTTTGTATTATTTTCTCTATTCGTTCGTGTGTTAAGTCCCTGGTCAACTCTTTCTTTCATCCTTCAGTATACATTTATCTTTGTTCTTGTGAATGTCCGTTCGTTTATGATAGTGTATTGTGTATATTTATGTCTGTATACGTGTCCATTCATAATTATGTTTTTTTTTTGTTATGTATATTATATTCCTCTGTTTATCCGCACTTTCTTCTCTGTCGCTGCCAATCCATGTTTTGTGTGTGTTTTTATATTCATTCTTTATATTTATTCTTTTATTTCTTCTATATTTTCTGTATGTCTGTCGTATTTGCATGTCATTTTTTTTAGCTGTCAGGACTTGGCATAGCATCCCTGTCCACCACGTGTCACTGTTTCTAGTTTAGTTTGTCTCTCCTATATAACTCCGTCCACATGTTCGTTCCTTTGTCATTCCCTCCATTTATCTCGTCTCTCAGTCACTTTGTCCACAGGTATTTTTCTCTGCTACTTCGCTCCATACGTTCGTCCACCAGCCTTTTTTTTTTTTCTGTATATGTGTTCGTCTGTCGCTAAGTTTTTTTTCTTTTATAATTATGTGTGTGTTCGTCGGTCGCGTAGTTTTATCTTTATCTCATATCATTTGTCATTTTCTTTACCTGCTTATCCGTCTATCACTTTTCCTGTTTCTTTTATTCTTTTATCTATCGTTTGTCATTTTCTTTACCTGCTTGTCCGTCTATCACTTTTCCTGTTTCTTTTATTCTTTTATCTATCGTTTGTCATTCTTTACCTGCTTGTCGCTTTTCCTGTCTCTTATATCTTTCCGTTCCTGCATCCTTTTGTTCGTCTGACCGACCCATCGTCACTTTTAGCCATGTGTGTTCTGTACGGACCAACATCAATCATTCTATCTCTGTTTATATCTGTTTTTTTATGTCGCTGTGTGTGCTCTGGTGGCTCTCTGTCCCTCCGTGTCTTCTGTTTTTTTCGTTATTTATTTCTGCCAAAAAGGTACAGTGTGATTTTTTAAGGTTTTTTATTTGTTAGTAGGATTACACAAAATTTTATGTGTGGAGTATTATAATTTTTTTACCAAAAGTGGGCTTCATGACAGACAGATTATTAGATTATGGGGAAAATTGGATCTGGATTCAGGATTTTTTTTTTTCTTTTTTCTTTTTTTTTACTAACTTTCCTTCTAGATTTTTTTTTTTTTTTTTTTTCCAGTACGAAAATGAGGGTGATGTATTGGTGTCTTTTCTCTCTGACTCTTACAACACTACTCAGACAGTCTTGGTGGAGGATTGAGGTCTCGAGTTGTTTTCTATTTTTGTCTCTCCTTGTGCTCGTCCATCTGTACATACGTTGCTTTACCAAGTCATTTTTTTTCTGATTCCCTCGTCGTCCCGTCTGTCTGTCTGTCTCTTTCTCCATTGGTGTGTTTGTTTTCCCGTCGTCCCGTCTGTCTATATATCTTTTGGAGTGTCCATCCCGTCTTCCCTTTCTGTCTGTCTGTCTATCTATCTATCTGTCTGTCTGTCTGTCTGTCTGTCTGTCTATTTGTCTATCTCTCTGTCTGCTTTTCTGTCTGTCTGTCTATTGATGTGTGTCTCCTTTTCGTACCGTCTCTCTTTCTCTGTCTATTAGTGTGTCTGTCTCCCTGTCACGTCGTCCCTCCCCCTCCCCCCCCCTCCGTCCGTCTCTTTCTGTGTGTGTATTGGTGTGCGTGTCTGTGTGTCGTTGCGTGTGTCGGTGGGTGACTGTGAGTGCCAATACAGGGGTGGTGCCAGCTCTCTGATTCATGGCTGACGTTGTTATGTCCGGGGAGGAGGAGGTGGAGGATGGGGGGGGGGGGGAGGAGGGACTGCTGTGGAGTGAGGAGGGGTGAGTGAGGGTGAGAGGAAAAAATGTACAATTGAGGAGGAGGACGGATGAGGAGGGTGAGGGAGAGTAAGATGAGAGAGGGAGGAGGAGAGAGAGTATAGTGGTGTGGTCGAGAGAGAGAGAGAGAGAGAGAGAGAGAGAGAGAGAGAGAGAGAGAGAGGGAGGGAGGAGGGAGAGTAGTGGTGTGGTGGAGGAGAGAGAGAGAGAGAGAGAGAGAGAGATCGGGGAGGGTAGGGGAGGAGACAGAATGACGGGGATATCGCTGACAATATTTTGAAATCCGAATTGTAGACATCCTTCCTGGCGTGTCTCCTGTTTTTGTTGTTGTTGTCGTCGTCGTCGTCGTTGTTGTTGCTGTTGTTTTTGTTGTCGTCGTTGTTGTTGCTGTTGTTTTTGTCGTCGTCGTCGTTGTTGTCGTTGTTGTTGTTTTTGTTTTTGTTTTCTTGTATTTGTTGTTTTGTTATTTATTATCTCTATCGTTTTTTATGTTTCTATTCGATTATTATTATTATTATTATTATTTTTGCTTTAGGCAGGAGTTATGTTTATAGTCCTGTGTGTGTTTTATATTTATCTGTTTGTTTGTTTGTTTATGGACGGCGTGGTATGTAAGTGTTTTGGATTTGTATGTTGGTGTGATGTTATAATGGGCTTGGTTGTCCCTTCTTCTCTTATCCTCCCTCCCTTCCTCCCTTCATCCCCTTCCCTACCTCCCCTCCTCCTTCCATGATAAAGAGCCCCAGTAGTGGTGTGTGGTCCCATGTCCGGTTTAAGGGGGGGAAGGGAGGGGGCCGGAAGCGGAGGTTGAGGTAGGAGGAGGGGAGGGAGGGAGAACTCATTGACATAGGAAGAAGGAAATGAGTTGGGATCCAAGAGAGATGACGAAGGAGGTGAGGAAGTAAATTATAGAAGGTCATCAAGAACACAATGGTGGTTGATAAGTTATTCTATAGATGCTGCTCCTTTTTGATATATATATAAAATAAATCAAAAGAATTAGTTAGAACCGAATGCATAACTAATGTATTTGGTCCATGTCTAACGCTATTCATTGATCAATTAATAATATTCCTTTATCTGGCTCAGTTTATGTATACCCCTGACCTTCCATATCCCTGTGTGTGTGTGTGTAAAATTATCTCTTTCAGTCTCAAGTGATCGCAGATGAATCACCTTTCCCATATTCCCGTTATATATTCGAGAAATGAGAGGAAAGGAGACAGGGAGTGAAGGAGAGAGAGAGAGTGTGGGATGTAGAGACTAGAATTGAAAAGGCAAGAACGAATAACATAACTGCTATCAGACAAACAGGATGAATAATACAGTACAAAAGAATATAGTGAAATGTAACTACGTATGCATAATGTACAATATAGCAGTGTATGACGAGAAGAAAACCCACACTGGCAGACAAAAGTGTGAGTTTTCTTCTCATCATAGACAATCACGCCAGAGTAATTCTTCCAGCCCATTATAGCAGTGTTGTTGAGATGTTAATTCCCCTCTTTTTGTTTATCCCACAGGTACGTACAATGACAACCATTTCACTCTCTAAGGGGCCAGCTATAATTTCTATATAGGCGTACTTTTATACATTTTTTATAGGGTACTTTTATACATAACATATAGTACACTATATAATATCACAGTATACAAGTCAACAGGAGAAGTAAAGAAATAAGACTATGACACAGTTACTTTAGGCGTAAGATAATCACTAGTTTAATAAGTAGGTCTGTGTAAAGGTGTAAGAGTTTGATTAAATCATTTCCATGCAGTTGAATTTTCTCTGATCCTTCCTGGTTTAGTGGTAATGGTACTGGTAGCTATAGTGGTAGTAGGTGTGGTGGTGTGATAATTGGCATGGTAGTTTATGTCGAGTTGATATTGCATGGTTAAAGGGGTAGTACAGTGCATTGCTGGTAAATCTGGAGCAACTGATTCATCCAAAGTATTCCAAGCAACAGGACACCATTATTTATGTTCATCTGGTCCTGTTTCTTGACATAGTTTGGAGGAATCAAGGCACTCAATGTATCAAAAAGTATACTATTTATCCCCTTACTGTGGTGGTGGTGGTGATAGTTGCAGTGGTAGTAGATGTGGTGGTAGTGGTAGTGGTAGTAGATGTGGTTGTGGTAGTGGTAGTGGTAGGGGTGGTGTATTATAGGATGGTGTTGCATGGTTAATTAATGTGGTATAGTGCTGTGGTAGTCAATACGTGTGGTGGTGATGGTGTTGGTAAATATAGTTAGTCATGGTGGTAATAGATCCAACGTGATGGTGGTGATGTTGGTAAGTGTGGTGATGTTGGTAAGTGTGGTGATGTTGGTAGGTGTGGTGATGTTGGTAAGTGTGGTGATTTTAGATGGTGTGGTGATGTTAATAAGTGTGGTATTGTTGGTAAATGTGGTGATGTTAGATGGTGTGGTGAAGTTAGATGGTGTGGTGATGTTGGAAAGTGTGGTGATGTTGGTAAGTGTGGTGATGTTGGTCAGTGTAGTGATGTTAAAAAGTGTTGTGATGTTCGCAGTTGTAGGAATAAAAAGAAAAACAATGTGTGATGTAATGTGGTGTGGTGATGTTAATAATTTAGCTGAGGTGATGACGTTCCATTCAAATCTTCCCTTTTTCCCTCACTCCCTCCCTTCAGCTTCTAATCTCTCTTCTTTCCCTTTATTTCTCCCTTTTCTTCTTCACTCCCTCCCTTCAACTTCTAATCTCCCTCCATTCCTTTTTCCCTTCTCCTTCTCCTTCCTCATACCCTTCCTTCAACTCCTAACCTCTCTCATTTATTCTTTCCCTGCTTCCCTCATCCACTCCACTATCCATTCAACTTCTAATCTCTTCTCTTTCCTTATATTCTTCCACTTCTTCTTCACTCCCTTCCTTCAACTTCTAACTTCTCTTATTTCTCCTTTCCCTTTTTTCCTTCCTTCTTCCTCATCCACTCCCTCTCTTCAACTTCGACCCTCTTTCCATTCCCTTTCCTTTCTCTTACCTTCACTCCCTCCCTTCCTTCCCCCCACCCCCTCAGCGGAAGGGAAGGGGGCCTACATTAACATAATTCCCCACTTTTACCTACATATCCATAATGTGTGTATTAATGAGTTTGTGTGTGTTTGTGTGTGAGTGTGGTGTGTGTGTATGTGTGTGTGTGTGTGTGTGTGTGTGTGTGTGTGTGAGAAAGAGAGAGCGATTGTGTGTGTGTGTGTTTGTGTGTTTAAAGGTAGAATAGTTAGAG
>JAWQEG010000347.1:0-17500 GCA_033782935.1 Petrolisthes cinctipes
CCAACACCAAAAGGATCAACAACAAAGCAAAAGGCAATACAAAACTTTTCTGTCAAAACACAACCCTCACAAAAATGGCAAATAAATAAAGAATGAAAGGCGAGCGTGTGAGAAGGACTGCAGGGAGATGGAAGGAAGATGAGAGAGACACAGAAAACAGCCTTATTCCTTGTCAAAACCGAAGGACAAATAACATAGAGTTCTCTGTTGTTGAAAATGTCGGTCATATTGGTCGGTTTACTATGGATTATTTTCCGAGCCCTATGAAAAGACTTCCATAATCACGGAAAATAATCACGAAGAATAACTACCGGGTGTGGCCGTTCCTCCATCGATGGTAATATTTTTAGTTGTTTTGTAAAGTCAGCTCGATTGACAAAGAATACGACGGGGAGACTGACGCTCATCCCTCCTCGCTTTCTGATACACACACACACACACACACGCACCACACACACACACATACACAGGCGGAGCATCTTGGCAGCGTCGGGCAGAACATTCCACAAATATGTGGTGACTGATTTACATATCCCATTACAAGTTGTTGCCGCCGGGGGCTACAACTCAGAGGGGGAAAAATCAAAAGAATGGAGGTTTGCTTATGTTGCCGTGGGTGGCGTGTCTTCCTCACCACCACCAGTACACGACGAGTCTGTTGTGTCCTGGATGCTGGATGGTTGGATGGATTGGCTGGCTGGCAGGTTGGCTATAGAAGCGGGACTTGGACCAAAAGGCAGATATAGAGAGCTTGAGACTGTGCATGTTGTTCTCAGACCCATGTTTTGTTGAGATCTTAATATGGTGATGAGACCATGACGTAGTGAGACCATATCCTACTGAGACCGAGTTATGTTGAGACCATGACGTAGTGAGACCATATCCTGCTGAGACTGTATTATGTTGAGACCATCTTGAATTGAGACCATGATAATAATTATGCTGAAACCGAATTGTGTAAAAACTTAATCAGGTGACAATGAAAGTGTTGTGCCTCTAGGTTCTTGTGGGTATGAAAAACAGCCAACTCTTCAGATACATACATCTCTGTCTGTGTGTTAGGTTGGTAACTTGGTATAATATAACTGTATAAGTTAATTGTATCGCGTTCTGTATTGTAAGACACTATTTAAAACAAGACTGTCATAATATCGTGCCAAAGGATCAAGAGACACATGTATCTCCTTATCTGATGCATGGTTTCCTAATCCTGGACGGTAAGCTTCAATAAATCCTTTCCATTTTATCCTCTGTGATATTGACTGGGAACATTTACCGTCTGCTCTAGAAAAATATACTGTAAGTGCCACGTTTATACCCAAACTTGGCCAGAAAACCATTTAACAAAACGCTTCGTCCTATGTTTTAGAATGTTTGGCGCTACACGTGAGACAATACGGTTTATGTTTTTGTATAAGGTGCTCTTAGGATCCAAAGACAGAGAGAAATAAATTATAGAAAAACAAAGACAAAAAGAAAAGGAGTACGAAAACTCTGGTGGCACGTGTGCATTATAAATACACACATAGGACGGGAAAATAATCGTCTTTTTCACCAAAGGTCTGTAATTCGTTTTACGTATTGAAGGAGGGCACGCTCAGATTACATCGTACCCACACACACACACACACACACACACACACACACACACATTGCTGAGGAGAAACAATTAACCTTTAGTGTTCCTCTACCATCAACATCAACATCAACATCATCGCCATCTGAGGGTATACACTTTACCACATTAACCTTTTAATATGGTGTACTATGTCTTGGGATCCCTCCGAGCCAGCCAGCCAGCCAGCCTCCCTTCCTCTATATAAACATTCAACCTTACCGCCTCTATCTTACTTTCCCAGCATCAATCATTAACTTGCTTCGGCCATGAGATAACAAACAAATTATGTAGTTTTCCTTCATGGGTGGTGGAGAATTCATTTGATAATCAGGCAAGTGATAGAACTGGGCGAGGAATTATCACTCCGATTGTACAGTACATCGCCATTAATTAAATCACAGAATAATGAGAGCGTGAGAGGTGAATCTGAGTCACTCCCTCCCCCTCCCGTGTTTAACTATCTTCCTATCCGACCTTTCCTTGCTCTCTCTCTCTCTCTCTTTCTCTCTCTCTCTCTCTCTCTCTCTCTCTCTCTCTGTTTGTGTGTGTGTGTGTGTGTGTGTGTGTGTGTGGTGTGTGTGTGAGAGAGAGAGAGAGAGAGAGAGAGAGAGAGAGAGAGAGAGAGAGAGAGAGAGAGAGAGAGGAGAGAGAGAGAGAGAGAGAGAGAGAGAGAGAGAATGTGTGTGTGTGTGTGTGTGTGTGTGTGTGTGTGTGTGTGTGTGTGTGTGTGTGTGTGTGTGTGTGTGTGTGTGTCGTGTGTGTGTGTACTCCCTTCATCCACCAGGCTCCCTAAAATACACCCTCATCTATTCGTCACTTTCCAATCATTAACACATAATGTACAATAATTAAAACCAAGTCATGATGATCTTACCAACACCATCATTCCGAACCTCCTCTAACACCATCACCAACACCATTACTAACACCATCATTCCTAACCACATCCCACACCAACACCATCATTTCGAACCTCCTCTAACACCATTACCAACACCATTACCAACACCATCATTCCAAAACCACCTCCCACCATCCTCAATCACTCACTCACTCACTCGCTCTCACCCCCCATCTCCTCTAACTCTTCCTCTACTCTACTCTATCCTCTCTTCCCTCCCTCCCTCCCTCACCTTCCCTTCCCATTTCCTCTTCCCTCCTATACTCCCGGCCGAGTAATCCTACAAATTGGATTTAATTATCTTGGGCGTGACACTCTGAGAGAGGATTAACACGCTGGTCGAGTACCTTCTGCACCATCCTGTATCTCATTTGCATATCCAGTCGAGTCGCTGCTCCGGCACCTATGAGCCTTCACTTCCTCCAACCACCACCCACCGCCGCCGCCGCCCACATGCACGAGTTCGCTGATGACGCCCGTAGGTGAACAGAACCAGCCAAATGCAAGAAAACCCGCCAAATACAAGAAAATCCGCCAATGCAAGAAAGCCCGCCAAATGAAATATATCCCGCCAAATGCAAGAAAATCCGCCAAATGAAAGAAAACCCGCCAATACAAGAAAACCCGCCAATGCAAGAAAACCCGCCAATGCAAGAAAAACCCGCCAATACAAGAAAACCCGCCAAATGAAAGAAAACCCGCCAAATGCAAGAAAATCCGCCAAATGAAAGAAAACCCGCCAATACAAGAAAACCCCGCCAATGCAAGAAAACCCGCCAAATGAAAGAAAACCAGCCAATGCAAGAAAACCGGCCACCATACGCCCTAGATTCCTTGAGAGAATAAACCCACCACAATGAAGGTGACGATATGAAGCCACTCCAACACACACAATGCATAGGTACACTTAAATAAGGACCCTGTGAACGTGTATGAAAAGTGGAGGCAGCTGATTCCTCCTGACTATACCACGAAACAAACCACCTCCTTCCATAATATAGGTGTGTGTTTTGTGGCAATATTTGAAGGACTCATGCATCTCATATTTTCTGACTACATCACAGGGTCCCTTAAAAGTGTTTCTCCATGTTATAGACTGAGTATTGAGATAGATATTGGACCTAGAGGATAATAAAAGTAGAGGGAGGAGAAAGGGGGGTGGGTTGCTAATCTCTTTACATACGGTATAACTAACTACAATGAAAGGTATATAAATTATTATAGTGTATAGATTTTCAGCAGGGAACTTTTTTTGCTTTGTACGGTTATATCTCAAACTAATTTCCACCAGATTTTATTTTTAAGGTTGTGAATCGTCTATAGGAAAGCACTTTACCCATTGGAATCAACATCTCTGCATAATGTCATTGTTGTAACTATAAATATATAGATTTGTATATGTATATATTTTTTTGTTCATGTATTTGTATAATTATTTATTTATTTATCTATATTTTTTACTTATCTGTTTATTAATATTTATTTATTTATTCATTTATTTATTTATCTATCTATCTATTTATTTATCTATCAATTTATTTATTTACTTATATATATTCATTTATTGTATTCACTTATATATTTTTTTTTTTTTTTTTTTTTTTTTTTTTTTACTAGGCCGTATAACATAAAGCCACAAATGTATTAGGTCACTCCCACCAACCTGTACTTTTCTACCCAGTTCTCCATTACCCAAAAATTTCTCCCGGCCTTCCTGATGGTAATTGGGTGGTGTTGGTTGGCTACAGGTGCACTGATTACCTTTGGCTGTTTATATTCCAGCGACGTGTGTATTTCCAGGATTCCAGTAGCGGTGAAGGGGGGGTGGGGTGGGGGGGGTGAGAGGAACCAAAGAGAGAGAGAGAGAGAGAGAGAGAGAGAGAGAGAGAGAGAGAGAGAGAGATGAGATAGATAAAGGGTCATACACACACACACACACACACACACACACACAATGGGAGAGAGAGGAAGGAGGGGAGAGAGGGGAAGTGAGGGGAGGGGATGGTAGCCTATAGTGGTAGTGGTAGTGGTGGCGCCATCTTGGAATATCTCGAGGTGTCAGTTAGCATTACCATCAGAGGGGAGGGAAGGAAGCATAGTGGGAAATATCTGGGAATGTTAGCGTGGTGGTGGAGGTGCCAGCTGCCAGGTCCCCTCATTAACACCGCTCCACGCACAAATGGGACCTCCTACTCCTCCTCCTCCTCATCCTCCTCTTCTTCCTTCCGTCCTTCTCCTCCTCATCCTCTTCCGTCCTTCTCCTCTTCTTCCGTCCTTCTCCTCCTCCTCCTCCTCTCTTCCTTCCGTCCTTCTCCTCTCTCTTCCTGCTTCCGTTTTTCCTTCCTTCCTTCTCCTCTCTCTTCCTGCTTCCGTCCTTCTCCTCTCTCTTCCTACTTCCTCTCTTCCTACTTCCGTCCTCCTACTCTCTCTTCTTACTTCCTTCCTTTATCTCCTTCCTTTTTTCTTCCTCTCTCTTCCTACTTCCGTCCTCCTCCTCCTCCTCTTCCGTCCTCCTCCTCTTCTTCCGTCCTTCTCCTCTTCTTCGTCCTTCTCCTCTTCTTCCGTCCTTCTCCTCCCTCTTCCTACTTCCTCTCTCTTCCGTCCTCCTCCTCTTTTCTCTCTTTTCTACTTCCTTCCTCCCTCCTCTTCATCCATCCTTCCGTCCTCCTCTTCCTACTTCCTCCTATATCTCCCACTCATCTTCCTCTTTCATGTTCCTTCACATCCTCATTTCTCTTCCTACTTACGTCATCCAACTTCTTTCTCTTCCTACTTTCTTCCTCTTCCGTGTTGCTCCTCCTTTTCCTGCTACCTGTTCTCTTTCTCTTCTCTTTCTTCTTTTTTATTTGGTTATTTGTAGAGGAATCAACAGTTGGCAATTATTTTATTCGATTTATCTAATTTACATCCAACTGAAACCTATGTATATTAAGAGACCCTGTGATGTAGTCAGAAAATTGGAGATAAATGAGTCCTTCAAATATTGCCATGAAACACCACCTATATGGAAGGAGCTTGTTTCGTGGCATGGTCAGGAGGAATCAGAAGCCACCACGTCTCATACACGATCACAGGGGTCCTTAATCCTCCAACCAATTTCCATCACTTCCAAAGTTTTAGACACGATCAACAAATGACTTGAAGGATAACAGATGATAATATTAACAAGTTGTCCTTCCAAATGATTACAGAATGTCAGTATCTTCACGAGTCTTGACATTTTTTTTGAATTTCTGGATCGTTTCAGTAGGGAATAGTAGGCCTACACCGCCCGGAGATTTCTACTTGACTATCCTTTTCTTTATATCCCCACAAAAAACAAGCATCTTCGTACAAGACCCCGTTCTTCTATTGTAACCTATTTTAGTTCTCCTAATGCACACTCTCACCCTTCCCTTAATTTCTTTTTCCTCCTCCTACGTCCTTTCTTCCTCATTATTTTATTCACTACTCTAGATCTAGCTATATTGTGGCTTTCCTCCTTCTCATGCTATAGGGAGTAACTTCACACTAAACACTCCCACATGTACACTCACTCTTCTCAACTAAAAAACATCCCTCTACTCAGCCACGTAATGTTTATAATTATTTCCCTGACGACCACCAGTCACCACCACCATGCATCCAGCCCCTCCCCCCCTTACTTCCCAAGATATACAGTATACTCGACTTGGTGTATATATATTCATTTACTTGTATATAATTATGGCTGCAGTGTATAGGATTTTCTCCCTCTCCCCTATTCTCTTCACCTTCTTCAATATTAGTTCTTGTCTTTTCGCCTCACTATTTATTTCCTTACTTTTGCTTGGTTCCTATACTCATGTTCCATCACTAATCTACTCGTATGATATTTTAATTTGCAGTGTTTGTCCTTCACATTAATAATTCACTTTGTCTTTCCATCTATCAACGCTTCCTTTGTATACGTTTGTCATTTTTGTCTCTTTGATTTCGCCTGTGTATAACTTTCTTACACACCTTTACTTGTAACTCTTTTGATGTACACACTTTTAACTCCTTCATGGCTACTTCTTACAAACTTCTACATTTCTTACTCAGTTCTTTTTTACCCTTCTGTATTTATTTCTCGCTCATTTTTAGGTTTCTTTGGATTCTCTCACTTTCTCACACTGATGGCTTATTCCCGGCTATATATACCAGAATTTCCATGTTATGATTTTGACACTG
Organism: Petrolisthes cinctipes; assembly: GCA_033782935.1. Lineage (NCBI taxonomy): Eukaryota > Metazoa > Arthropoda > Malacostraca > Decapoda > Porcellanidae > Petrolisthes > Petrolisthes cinctipes. The sequence continues at coordinate 6,711 of JAWQEG010000347.1, forward strand.
AACTGGAAATTACTGAACTGAAAATTCCGTATACAGCGATAGTAAAGAATATAATATCATGCACTTAATTAAGAAGGTAATACACTTTTGGTACATTGGAGTGCCTTGATTCTTCCAACATAGGCCGCGAAACAGGACCACCAGATGAACATGAATAATGGTGTCCTGTTTCCTGGAAGAGTTTGGAAGAATCAGTTTTATTCCAGATACACTAACATGGAATTATGCACTTAAGTCGCCATTATTTTACAGTAAACCCATTAACAATATAAATGTATGTATGTATGATTCCAGGCACATTATTTCATTCCCTCTCTTCCTTTCATACTCTCCCTCCCTCCCCCTCTCCCTCTATGTATGATTCCAGGCACATTATCTCATTTCCTCTCTTCCTTTCATACTCTCCCTCCCTCTCTCCCTCCCTCTCTCCCTCTATGTATGATTCCAGGCACATTATCTCATTCCCTCTCTTCCTTTCATACTCTCTCTCCCTCCCTCTCTCCCTCTATGTATGATTCCAGGCACATTATTTCATTCCCTCTCTTCCCTTCATACTCTCCCTCTCTCCCTCTCTCCCTCCCTCTACAAACGTTGGTTCATACCGTTCATGCCTCTCTTCCCCCCCGCCATTTGCTCTCAAAATTACCTTCACTTCCCCATTCCACACACTCGACCCTCCCTACCCAACCTAGTCTTCAAATTATCTCCTCCCTCCCTCCCTCCCTCCCCCACGACCTTTCCTCACTCTCCTCCTCCTACTTCTCTTTCTTCCTTCTTCTCCTGCTACTCTACCTCCTCCTATACTTCTCTTTCTATTCCTCCTCGTATACTCTTTCTCTTCCTCCTCATTTCTTTCTTTCTCTTCCTCCTCCTACTTCTTATCTTTCTCTTTCTCTTCCACCTCTTTCTCCTCGCCTCTTCCTTCTCTATCTTTCTTCTTCTACTCCTCTTTCTCTTCCTCCTCATCTTTCTCCTCTTCCTCCTCCTCATCTTTCTCTTTCTCTTCCTCCTCATCTCTCTCTTTCTCTTCTCCTCCTCCTCATTTCTCTCTTTCTCTTCCTCCTCCTCCTCCTCATTTCTTTCTTTATCTCTTCCTCTCCCACCTCTCACTGCTCATCTTGGCCATTATTATGAGGGTGATGTGGGAGTGAGAGCCATATAGTGTTATCACCACGTCGGTCACACGCGCTCCCCTCTCCCCTCACTCCTCTCCCTTCACCCCTCTCCCCTCACTCCTCTCCCTTCACCCCTCTCCCTTCACTCCTCTCCCGTCACTCCTCTCCCCTCGCTCCTCTTCCTTCACCCCTCTTCCCTCGCTCCTCTCCCTTCACCCCTCTCCCCTCACTCCTCTTCCTTCACCCCTCTCCCCTCGCTCCTCTTCCTTCACCCCTCTCCCTTCACTCCTCTTCCTTCACTCCTCTCCCCTCGCTCCTCTCCCTTCACCCCTCTCCCCTCGCTCCTCTCCCTTCACCCCTCTCCCCTTGCTCCTCTCCCTTCACCCCTCTCCCCTTGCTCCTCTCCCTTCACCCCTCTCCCCTTGCTCCTCTCACCCCTGACCCCTAATCTCGTATACAAACCCGACCTCACCTCTCATACAAACCTGACCCTCACCTCTCATACAAACCTGACCCTCACCTCTCATACAAACCCGACCCTCACCTTTCACATAAACTCGTCCTTCTCCTCTCACATAAACTCGTCCTTCTCCATCGTCACATCAATGTCTCGTTCCTCACCTCTGCCCCTCACCCCTCACCCCTAGTCCCCCTCACTCATCACATCAACTCCTTACCCTCTCACACCCAGGCCCCCTCACCCCTCGTCCCCCTCACTCATCTCATCAACTCCTTACCCCTCACTCCACCACGACCCTCACACCTCACTTTTGATCTTAACCCTCACTTCGACCCCTCCCCCTTCACCTCGGCTCCTTACCCCAGCTTCTATGGCATACCCCCTTGGTAAGTAAGTAAGTCGTATAAAGTATTGTGAGGTAATGTATGTACTGTACATACTGACTTTCCTTCTCACTCACCTCGTACGTATCACAACACACCAAAAAAAACAACAACACACACACACGTAGTTCAATAAACATATATAGTTGGAAGCACACGTTAACTATGTATACATTAGATAACTTAGCAAGATTTGAGATATATATATATATATATATATATATATATATATATATATATATATATATATATATATATATATATATATATATATATATATATATATATATATATATATATATAGAGAGAGAGAGAGAGAGAGAGAGAGAGAGAGAGAGAGAGAGAGAGAGAGAGAGAGAGAGATAGAGAGAGATAAAGAGAGATAGAGAGATAGAGAGATAGAGAGATAGATAGAGTGTGTGTGTGTGTGTGTGTATGTGTGTGAGTGTGGTAAAGCTAATTAGCAAGTACCTTTTTACTTATGTTCATTATTCGACGGGGAAACAGTTAGCCAGTTATCTAAGAATTATTATCGTTGAGCATGAATGTGGAATGACCTTTTTATAGTTGTAGGAATGAACTAGCAGATGATTCAAAGTGTAGCAATAAACATAATATGTATAAATACACGCATGAGTGAATGCATACAGTACGTCCATACATTACTTCCCACCATACAAATATAATGTGCATACGGAAGAGTGAAATAGCATATATAACTGTGTGTGTTTGTATGTCTGTCTGTCTGTAAGCGGGAGGGCTGACGGGGGTTTGAGTGAGTGAATGCATCTTTCATTCCTGTTTACACAACTCTAAAAATCACATCCCCTTTCTCCTGTAGTTTAGAAGTGTAATTGTGTAAGTTGGAGACGCCTGCTGCACTGCGTCTTCCTCAACTTACCACAGTGGGGACTCGAGTGCCATATGTTTCCTCCTCCTCCTCCTCCTCCTCCTACTCCTGCTACTCCTTCTGCGTCTTCCTCATCTTGTCTCAGTAGGGACTCGAGTGCCATATGTTTCTTCCTCCTCCTCCTGCTACTCCTTCTGCAGTCGACACTATAAATTGGCCTCAGTTTTAATTTCATATATGGGAGCAGAGATGATAATATATTACAAAGTCTTCACTCTTTAATTGCAAGTGTTGAATTAATTAAGGGAATAAAATATTATATAAGAATGGTCGACTATACAGTATTATTGTTGAAATATAATGAGCTAAAAGAGGTAGGAGTAAGTGTTGAAAAGAAAATTCCTATTATTATGATCAAATACAAAAAAAATGAAACAGTATGTCAAACACAGAGTTAATTAAAGCGAATACTTAAAAAATCCACGCAACCGCAAAACAGACACACACACACACACACACACACACACACACCCATCACCCTTGTGCTCATCCCCCCTTCAACCCTTTTGCTGATCTCCCCCTCACCCTTGTGCTTAACCCCTCCCTCACTCATGTGCTGACCCCTTCTCACCCTTGTGCTGAACCCCTCCCTCACCCTTGTGCTGACCCCCCCCCTCTCACCCTTGTGCTGACCCCCCCCCCTCCTCTCACCCTTGTGCTGATCACCCCTCCCTCACCCTTGTGCAGATCACCCCCCCACCCCCCTCACCCTTATGCTGATAATAATAGGTATATATATTGGTGCAGTTTGGAGCCATCAGAATCCTCCATTAATGCACCAGTGTATATCCTACCGGAGATGTCATACGCCCCATAATTACATTCTGAGAAGTTAATTATTCAATATCCTGTCTTTTGCCGCCTCGATATTGAGCAGTGGCGGCAAAACTGTCGACGCCGAGAAACTAAGTTGGGGAAGTTTAGAAACAGAATTATTAGGTTACTTGTGGTTATTTTTTTTAAAGGGTGAGGGAGGGAAGTGATGTGAGTTGTGTGTGTGTGTGTGTGTGTGTGTGTGTGTGTGTGTGTGTGTGTGGGATGGGTCGGGGGTGGGGGTTGCGTGTTTGTGTGGGTGTGTTTGTGTTTTCTTGTGTGTGTGTTTGTGTGTTTGTGTGTGTGTGTTTGTGTGTGTGTGTGTGTGTTTGCGTGTGTGTGTGTGTTTGCGTGTGCGTGTGTCTTCGCGTATGTGTGTGGGGTGTGTTTGCGTGTGTGTGTGTGTGTGTGTGTGTGTGTGTGTGTGTGTGTGTGTGTGTGTTTGCGTGTGCGTGTGTCTTCGCGTACCTGTGTGGGATGGGTGTGTTTACGTGATTGTTCGTTTTGTTCACCGACACTAAAATCCTCGTAATATCGAAATTTTGTCATAAAAAAAAAAAAAAAAAAAAATCCCGACAGAGATATTCCATCCCTCAAAATATTATGGTGTACTATTTTTCCTTCCTGCAAAACTACTCACAAATGTCAACAGATATATTGGTTTGTACAGAAAATGTAGAGATTAAAAGCAAAAATTAACGTGTTTGGCGTCAATAAGTTCATCAGCACAACACACAGAGACGTGCGCATTTTTTCACAGCACAGACAAACACATAAACAGGCACATACACACAATCACACACACACACAGGCACACGCACGCAATCACAACAAAGACAGACAAACAGGCACAATACAACAGTCCCCATCATGTAGCAACAGCAGCAGCAGCAAGAGAAGCCAACAGGCAGGCAGGCAAGCAAGACTCTGACCCAGATATGTTCGCCATATTTGAATAATTCCGGAGCCTCCATTTGGCAGCACACATGTGGCAGCTGTGGCGGCCTTGTTACCATCGCACCGGGATACAATATTGGAACATCGCTCAGTATCTCGCCTCCTCCTATACTCCTCCTTCAATATTATATGATAACGCCTCCAACACCAGCACCTCCAAGACGTCATACTCCAAGAAGCATCACCACGTTTAGAAATTTTTATAAAGGGTTCGTAGGATTTTGCTGCCAAATTGGAGGTTATTAATTTATTGATATAAATTCACTCAAACTCCTCTATCACGACGCTTTAGAAAAATTGATAAAGGGGTCGTAAGATTCTGTTGGCAAATTGGAGGTTAGTACTAACTGATATAACTGTACCCAGACTCCTTCAACTCTTTCATGTCATACTCCCAGCAACGCTACACTTAATTAAGAATAATGATATACACCAAAGAATATATCAGTAACTATAATCGAAACCAATTAACTTCTGTGAATAACTGTTAAATACCGTAAATTATAAACTGTATAATATTCTATGTGCAATGTAAGCAGCCAACTAAATTAACCAAGACCTCCACAGGTATATCAAATTTTTCACATAATCTCCATAACCTCCCCGTGACCTTTGGCTGAAAATCCATTTGAGTTTCAGCACAACTTTGGCCAATAATTAGAGATAAGTATGTAGAGATAATGAGAGATAAGTATATCTAATGAGGTGGATTAAGGAGCATGTTGGTCGGCCTCTCAGGGGTAGGATATTGTGTAAGGCTTTTATTTTGTTAAGGGGGAAGGGAGGGAAGGCAACCGTACTCAGACATACATCATTGTGCTGAAATGGTTGTTGTCTCTCAGATAATGATGTCTTGGCAACACTTGGCTCTATTGGGATTCATGTACCCATATTTTTATACTTCCTTACAGAGAGAGAGAGAGAGAGAGAGAGAGAGAGAGAGAGAGAGAGAGAGAGAGAGAGAGAGAGAGAGAGAGAGAGAGAGAGGTATTGACATCATCTTTGCTACATCACTTGCTTCAATTAAATATGAAAACACACCAACGCAAAAACAACAACTTAATAATGTGTATTTAGTTATTTTAAATACGTATTTATCTATTTACTTATACAGAAACCACATTATACATTTACATAATACGAATCACATGTCTCATTTATTATCGTATCACTTTCCGAGTCAGTCAAATCGCTATGAAGGTGTGGGTGGGTTGACGGCGAGGAGGGAAAGAAAATTATTGTGAGGACTCGGCGAGGTGAAGGATGTTGTTGTTGTTTGGTATGCAGAACTTGTCACCAAAATATTGTAGAGCTGGGGAAAAAAATGACGATGGCTAAAGAGGAGAAGTGCAGGGTTGGAGTAGTAAGGGGTTGGAAGTTGGGTGGTGAACTGAAGAAGGAATTGTGTGTGTGTGTGTGTGTGTGTGTGTGTGTGTGTGTGTTGGTTGAGAGAGAATTAAGGTGTGTGGAATAGTGGAGGAGAACTGGAGAAGTAAGAGTGGACTAGAGAGAAGGAGTGTGGAGGGGGAGGGGGTGGAGGGAAGGGGACAAGGATGAGGAGGTCATTTAAGCGGCGATAAAAAGTTTGTTGAGAGAGAGAGAGAGAGAGAGAGAGAGAGAGAGAGAGAGAGAGAGAGAGAGAGAGAGAGAGAGAGAGAGAGAGGTGGTGGTGGAGATTGTAGTGTGCACAGTATTAAAGGTTGTGGTGTGTTGTAAAGGTTGTGGTGTGTTGTACTTGTAAAGGTTGTGGCTGTGAGGTGTGTGTGACAGTGTAGCAGGCTAGAGAGAAACATAGGAGGTGAATGAGCTGCTGAGGAAAAAAAAGGGCGGCAAGGTAGAGAAGGATGTGAGGTGAATGAATGGAAGATGAATAAGAGACAGTGTGGCAGGGAAAAAAGATTTACGAGATGTGAATGTGTAATAGTAAGATTGAGAGAGGAGAGGTGAATGGGAAACAAGGAAGGTTGTACAGTACAACAACTACAACAAAAACAACAGCTACCTGGCTACTGTGACTAAACATTGTCCTCGCCATACCCACCCCAGCCCAGCCCTGCCCAGCCCATGCCCAAACCTGCCTTGCTCTGCTCTGTCCTGTCCTGCCCTACCTTTCCCTCTCCAGTCTTGTCCTGCCCCTGCCCTGTCCACCACCGGCCGTGTCAGCATCCTGTGTGTTGGCCTGGTGTTGCCCCGTGGCCGGCTGTACAACACAATAGTGACCGACCCTCATACACCGGTCACCTCATGTCAGCCTCGTGTTGCCTCTAGACCTTCCCTTTCTCCCCTGTCCTTTTCCCCTGCCCTCTTATCCTACCTTCCGTCCATCTTTCCTACCTTTCTCCCTTCTCCTTTTCCCCTGTCCTCTTATCCTACCTTCCGTCCCTTTTTTCCTACCTTCCGTCTCTCTTTCCTACCATCCATCCCTGATTCTCTTCCTCTACAAATAAATCATCTCAGTAGGCTCATGTTTTCCTTCATCCAGGCAGTCCATTCTCTGACCCCCTAACAGCTTCTGAGAGGTCCGCGCTTCGCAAATACCACACCAACCAATAGATAAGAAGATATCTACATCGAAAAATACAACGACAACTTTGTGCCACAAGTGAAAGCATCGATACCACACACACTTAACATTCACAGACTCGGGAAAACTCACACTTTTTATCCATTATACTTTGTCGTGTCAAGTATTCAGTTCCCTTCTTTCGCATTTTAGATATTGTATCTAAAATATTATAGCGTGCGGTTGTCTCGGTCATTGCAAATCAATATAAAGTTCTTCTCCAGTGCCAAGTGACGAGCAAGAGAACGTAGAAATAAAAAATAATAAAAATAATAATAATAATAATAATTATTATAATCAGCAATGATGATATAATATTCAATATAGAAACTGTGTTGGTAATATGTGAAATGAGCAAAAAAAATTCCTCCAGACCAACACCCTTGTTAAGAGAGAATCATTTCCTCCTCCCACTCTTTTAACCCCATTCTCAGTCATTCACCTCCTCCTCCTCCTCCATGTCTCTCTCTCTCCCTCCCTTTCCTCCTCCCTCCTCCTCTTCCACACCTCTCCCTCCCTCCCTTTCCTCCTCCTCCTTCTCCACGACTCTCCCTCCCTACCTTTCCTCCTCCTTCTCCACGACTCCCTCTATTCTTTCTCCTCCTCCTCCTCACGTCTTTCTCTCCCTCCCTCTCCTACTCCCTCCTCCACTACTCTCTCCTTCCCTCCCTCCCACTCCATATTAGCAATTAAACCCGCAGCTGAAACACCCACAATTAGCTCTTTTTCCGAGAGATTAGGAGAGTAAATGACACCGCTCCGTCGCTCGGGTGAAGACTAAATATTTCAGCGTCTTCATCAAGATTTTCCCAGCACGCTCTTAATCATATTAGACTGCTAATGAGGTTGAAGAGCCGACACACACACTGCCCCTTCTGATGAGCTCGGCTGGCTGAGGCGGCAGCAAAAGTTGTGTGTGTGTGTGTGTGTGTGTGTGTGTGTGTGTGTGTGTGTGTGTGTGTATGAAGTAAAGTAAGAGTATGAAGTACAGTAACGAAATCGTAATACATACACACCTTCATCTTTCTTGACACATGCATGCACTCACGTATACAATATTATAAGAAATAAGATGACATATAAACCTAATAGTGTTACAGAATGCATTGTACTGTACTCCTCTCTGTATAACACGTGTTTTTTTCTGCCATGAGATTGTGTTTGCGGCGTGCTGTTTGTTGTTGCTTAACTCAATGGAAGCTGGAATATAACATTTGCTGCCCTCATTTGCAACTCTTCGTGTCTCGCCTCTCACTACACTATTAAGTTTTGACACTCTTGGCATACAGTTTGCTATAGTTCAGATATTATGGTGCAATTTCGGTACAAACCTTCTCAAAGTTATATCAGTTTTTAAAAGGCAAGACAGAGTAGAGTGTAAAAAGTGCTAAAAAGCATAGCGACAGACGTTCCTGCTAAGACTAATTTGACATGAATGCCTTTTGTGTGTGTGTGTGTGTGTGTGTGTGTGTGTGTGTGTGTGTGTGTGTGTGTGTGTGTGTGTGTGTGTGTGTGTGTGTGTGTGTGTGTGTGTGTGTAAAATTTAAAAGCAACTTACTATTTGCATGAGGTCGTGAGTTTTTATTTTTAATCAGAATGAGTTATTGTTACTTTTTGGGAGCATGTATACAGACAGGTTATCGAGTATCTGCAGCAATAACCTATATGATGGAAAATATACGGATCATCTACACGAGTTATTTCCCCGTGAGAATCATTTTTAACCTTATTTTATATATCAAAGATGCGAGGGTGTAGAGAGGCAATATATACGACACATGAAATGAGAAAAGCCGGGGAGAGTTTCATCACCCGTTCACACACACACACACACACACACACACACACACACACACATGCCTCACACGGTATGCTGCCTGCTTGCTTGTCGGGTCGGTGTGTGTGTGTGTGTGTGTGTGTGTGTGTGTGTGATCGCAATGATATAAATATTCCAGACTGGTGCTGGCCGTCATTTCTCAAGAGTCTGTGTTCGTTTGGTCACGTAGCGCGTCGGTGTCACCATTTTTCATAAGTTTAGTGTCCGCCGCTGTCGTCGTCGCCACTGCCTGAGGTGGAAAGAGAGGCCACCACCACCACCACTAACACCACCACCACCTCCAGCAATACCACCACTACCACCACCAGCAACACCACCACCACTACCACCTCCACCACCACTACCACTAACACCACCACCACCTCCAGCAATACCACCACTACCACCACCTGCAACACCACCACTACTACCACCTCCACCACCACCACCACTACCACCTCCACCACCACCACCACTACCACCACAAGCAACACCACCACTACTACCACCACCAGCAACACCACCACCTCCACCACCACTACCACTAATTCTATCACCACCACCACTACTACTACCACCACCACCACCTGCTTGCGCGCCAACACTTCCGAGGAAAAGGCGGAAAAAAATCTTTTGAGTGTGCAATGCATGGTGCCAAGGGTAACTCCGTCATTCCATGCATGTAGCCATTCAGAAAAAGATATGATAAGGAACTAATGATATAACCCCATAAAATGTTACTTACGGGGCGGGGCGACCCTTCTAAACTATATAGAGTATGATAATATAGAGGACATAATATTTCAGCTTCCGTAGGGGTCATTTGGTTCTTCAGGACTCCAAAGTTTGAACACTCATTCATTTCTCCCCCCTCCCTCTGAGTGAACCCCCCACCCCTTGCCCCTCCGAGTGATGCAACCTCCACCAGAACTCAGTATTTAACTTTTGACAGGGTATAGAGGGGAGGTGGCCGAGTGGTTAGTGTTCTGGAATCATAACCTAGAGGTCGGGAGATCAATCCTCTCAGGTGAGGGCCTGAGAATATTTACTCTTCCGATTTGAGTTTCAGGCACTAACTATAAGGCCACCGAACGTCGTACAACACCCTTGCTGGTACCATAACAGCTGCAGTATTTGGGAATTACCCTCACTTCCCTCCCTCTGCGGCTGGGTACCAGTTCGGAAGTCGTGACATGTGTGTGCACCAGTTGAACTGGGCCACGGTAACGGGCTTGATTAAGCCTATGTCTAGTGTCGGAACATATAAAAAAAAATGTATATATATCTTCTCCCAGGTAACCTAACCAACCCTTATGCACACTGATGAAAATACAGGGAATACGAAGCTGTGTTTTTTTTTTTATGTTGAGGAGCAATTTGACGTCCAGTTGCTTAGTAGGCGAGGTATATATATAAAAAAAACATGAGTTGTGTTTTGACCTTAAGGACCCTGTGATCACGTATGGGAATTAGAGGCTCCTGATTCCTCCTGACTATGCCACGAAACATGTTCCTTCCATATAGGTGGTGTTTCCTGGCAATATAATTTGGATTCATTTACCTCCACTTATCTGACTACAACACAGAGTCCCTTAAACTTCATTATGCACTGGATATAATGTTATACTTTTGTAGAGAGGTAATTCTAAATGTCCTAAAATTTCTAAGGACCCTGTTATCGTGTATGAGAGTTTGGGACTTCTGATTCTTCCTGACTATGATACGAAACAAGCTCCTTCCATACAGGTGGTGTTTCGTGGCAGTATTTGAAGG
>JAWQEG010000347.1:630000-634303 GCA_033782935.1 Petrolisthes cinctipes
TCAGACATAAACAGGTCACTAACAGGTAGCAGGGGAGAGGAGGGAGGAAGTGTTGAGTCTGGGAGTTGTTGTCGTATACATATTATATTTATTTTATTGAGGAAGCTGGGGACTAAAAGGCTGATGCGAGGGAGGGAGGGAGGGAGGGAGGAAGAGTCGAGTCTGTGGGTATTATTTTTGTTTTACGGTATATATAATTTCTAAGGAAAATGAGGACTGAAGGCTGATGCTTGTTATCTTGTTATCTTTATGCAGGGAGAAACAACACAAGTCCCCTGAGGTATACTCCTTACTGTATCATTAAAATCCAGTGTTATCATTTTATTGTCACTCCCTTCCAGCCCCTCATTCTTTATTAAGGGAGAAATTTTGTGTTGGTAAATCTGGAGCAACTGAATCTTCCAAACTATTCCAAGCAACAGAACACCATTACTTTTGCTCTTCTGGTCCTGTTTCCTGGTATATTTTGGAGGAATAATGGCACTCCAATGTACCAAAAAAGAATTACCACCTTAAGGGGAAGTTCTCTTGTGAGTGAATTGGAAGGTCTACGATTCCCCCAAACTATGCCACGAAACAGATCTCCTATTAAGTACCACTGAGGGCGTCTGTTTTCTGATATACTTAGGAGGAATCAGTAGCCTTCCAATTCACCGACAAGAGCATCTCCCCTTATCACGACTTCGGTCCTTGCATCGGGTTCCTTCTTTTTTACTCTTATTCTAATGCGTTATTTTCATTTTTTTTTTTGAGTTGTGTGTTGAAGTATCGCCTTTGCAACGGCACTTGCATATTCTTTATTTTCTTTCTATCCTATTCCATTATTTCACTAATTTTAATTTTTCTTTTAATCCACATTTTATTGAGGGTTTCCTTTTTCGATTCCATATTCTCATTTACAACTAACATTCTCCCCACTATATTAATACCATTCTCTTCATATGGCCTTTGTAATTCTTGTAGACATTTTCTCTCCTCATTCAATAGGGGGCAATCCAACAAGAAGAGCATCAGGTCTTCGTTCTCAGCTCCACATATATAGCAATTTACTTCCCCATTAGTATGTCTATTGTTATAATTTAGTGCTAGAGTCTTAGTTCTTGCCCTGAATAACAATACTGAAGAAAACCTATTATCATATACATCATCTTCTCTAATTTCCCCTTTCCATTGTCTATATATGTCTAGACTTGTTTTACTTTCCATATCCTTCTTCCATTCTGTAGAGTCCCACATTTTAACTTTTGTTTTTACCTCTTCACTTGTTCTCTCTCTCAGTTCTCCAAATCTGATGCCAACTACATTCATCATTTTATGATTCCTTTCCATTCAGCTCTTTTATTGCATCCCATACCATCTAATATTGTTGTTAATATCTCTTTCTGCCCATTGATCACTTCTTTTGTGTACAGTAGCTTTGCTTTAAATATTCTTGATTTCATTACATTTCGCTTATAATTCTCTTTCGATTATCGTTTAAGTAAGAGGGAATGAAAGTTTAGGAACAGTGAGTGACTAAAGTTCATTCCCACATTACAGTTATTATTCATGTTCTTGCCAAAAAAAAAAAAAAAAAAAAAAAAAAGCATAATAAGAATAGAAAGAAACTATGTGTAAGGAGTGGTGGGGAGGGTTGGTTGGTGGTGGTGGTGGTGGTGAAGAGAGTGATGAGAACATGATGTGGATAATGATAGAGGACAGGAGAGAGGAGGTCAAAATTTACTTACATCATCAATCAGCTGTGATGGAGCAGCCAAAATTTGCACTGCCGTCTGCCGTTTTCTCTCGGGGATTATAGATGTTATCGCTTGCCTGAGTCGCTGTTTTTCCATTTCCTGCGTTCAAACATTATCATTCTCGTGATAACATCTTGAGAAGTTTTTCATTGTACAATTTCGCACATAATCTTCTTGTTTCCTTGTTCTCAGAAAATCAATACAACTATCGTGGTTAAGAGGAACCCGAGAATATATATAGACAACACCATGATTTTCTTTCGACTATAACCTTCCACACCAAATATATAATAAAGTAAAGAGGATGTTAATATTTCTCATGACACCCTCGCCACAGATTCTGCTGCTGCTGTAATGATGATGATGAAGATGATATTGGAGGTGGTGATATGAATGAGGGTAGAAATTAGGTGGAGAAAGGGGAAGATGGAAATAAGTTAAAGAAGTGGAGACAAAAATAAAACTTACAAAATCCTAGCTGCCCCATCCCAAACACCTACACTATAACAGACAACCGGGTGTTGGTGTAACTCATTGACTGCTTGTGTAATTATACTAGTGTTGATCAGGATTGGTGACCCATCTTATATGAACCCTGAAGCCTGTGTGTGACCTTTTGGCCTCTTCCCCTGGAGCACCGCCCCCGCCGCATAGCTTGGAATTGTGACTCAACCACTTACTCACTCACTGATGTTGTGTGGATATGTTCTTCATGTCATTAACTCTTCGAATTTCATAATACAGAAGGCACGGTAAAGTACAGTACTCTCTTTTTTACTACTTTTCATTTGGGTTAGCATGTTATATATCTCCCCTCGTTAAATATATCACTTGGTAAATATACGCTAAAAATGTTCTTACGTTATCGTTCTGCTTTCTAAACGGCAAACCCGTTATAACATTATACAAATCCTTAGCAACTGTATGACGACGACAGATAGAGGCTAATGGATTGGGAATTAGAAATCTTTAACATCCTTTTCACCCCGTGTAAATGACCCCCTCCTCCACCCACTAGACACCCAGCCACACACCAGTCTACATTCTTTCTTTAACATCCTTTTCACCCCGTGTAAATGACCCTCTCTTACCCTCCTCCTCCACCCACTAAACACCCATCCACCCACCAGTCTACATTCCCCTCTTCCTCTTCCCGGTAGGGTGGCGTTCCTTTTGTTGTTAATTTTCAGAACAATGCTCCCACTTAAAGAACAGTAGTTGTTGCCGGGTTTGTAGACACTTCAATGCTAAGGAGTAACTGCTGTCGACTTTGTGGTATTCAGAGTAATTTGTTTCAAGGTCTGTTATCGCTTTGCCTAGACATTAAAGAACTGACCAATGAGACTAAGACTTTTGGCATAATGTTAGAGCTTCGGGTTTAACTCAGAATGTGGTCCTGGCAATGGAATGTTCGGTTACCAGCCACAGTACCATGAGGTATATATTACGAACTGTTATGGATTCATGATAATTTATAATACGTGCTACCTCCTGCATTAATGTACATTCCTTATAACGTTATGGTGTGATATATTAGTGAGGAAAGAGATGTGATCCTCTAGACCCATTATGTGCCTCACTAAAGCTCTCCATTTCCTCCTTCCTCCTGCCCCTCCCCCTCTTCCTTTCTACATTCATCTCCACATCACTTTCTCCTCGTCTCTCCGCCCATCAGTTTCCTTTGTGCCGATTGGCCGTACCCAGTGTACTCGTTAATACACGCAAACCTTATGGGGAAGAGCAAAACCCACCTGTAACTTTAGTGGGCTGCATGACCTGCCTGGCCTGGCTTGGCAGACAAAATTTTTACCTTTTCTCTCTCCTGTTTGATTCTGTCTTCGTATGTATTTTATTCCCTAATAATAATTTTTCATTTTTGCCTTTTCTTTCTCCTGTTTGATTCTTTCTTCGTATGTATTTCATTTCCTAATAATCAGTTGTATCGTGTCCACTGCCATCCTGTAGCCTTCTCATTTATCTCATTCATATACAATATCTTAACATTTATTTCACTATTTGTTTTTGGTATGATGAATGAAAGTTTTCTTCAAAGACTCCTCTTTATATACAAGAGTTCTTAAGTTGTCTGTGTTTTTTCATGAACAACAGAGAACCCAAAGTAAAGTTATCCTCTCGTGGCACTGACGGAAAAATTGGGGATATTCGTTAGCCTATATCCACAAACGAGTTTACTGAACACAGGCTTATTGTAGGAAGGAAGACTGTAACTTATATATCCTCCTTCTCTACTGGAGGTAATAACTGCCTTTCACTTTATACTGCATTGACTCTATAATAAACCTAAGCTCCCATGTGGATTATACTGGGGAGCCTACAGTCCATTCATACAATTAAAAAGAAGTCAATAACAGTATTTATTCACATTGTGTTTATTTCATGAGATAAAACAATGTATGATTTTTACAGCTCCCATTCCTGTCTCATTCTTGCCCCCCTCCTTTCAGTTACTGAGTCGGTTGAGTGAGGAGGAGGAAGGTGGCCATGGTAGGGGAGGAGTAGAGGTGATATTCCCCTCACCCAAATGTGTTTATTTCACGGGATATAAC
>JAWQEG010000348.1:0-5000 GCA_033782935.1 Petrolisthes cinctipes
CTTTTCTCCTTCAAAACCCTTATTTCTCTCTCCACTTTTTCTCCTTCAAACTGTTATTTCTCTTTCCACTTTTCTCCTTCAAAACCCTTATTTTTCTCTCCATTTTTTCTCCTTCAACTGTTATTTCTCTTTTCACTTTTTCTCCTTCAAAACTCTTATTTCTCTCTCCACTTTTTCTACTTCAAAATTTGTATTATTTTCTCCCTCATTCCTCCACGCAACACCCCCCTTAATTAATAATGCTAACACTGAGATCATTATTTACCTTCTTCAGAAATTAATTAACCAGGGCATCTCGTGTGTGTCTGGTTAATAAAAGAACGACGACAACAACAACAACCACGACCACGACAAACAACGACTACCACCACGACGAGTCCCTGCATTTATCAGCATCGTACAGTCACCAGCACTAATAAGTATCCAGGTGTGCTTCGAATACCTAGAGACAGTAAATAAATGCACAAAAAAGATCTCCATTGGAATTATATATATACTTCGTGGGTGAATTGGAGTGTTCAAGAGACAGTAAATAAATGCACAATAAGATCTCTATTGGAATTATATACTTCGTTGGTGAATTAAAGCTGTATACTTATTAGGTGCTCGTGACTGTACATTATAATAATCACGGGTCGTCGTAAGCATCGGTACTGGAGAATTGGATACCACTCGTCCCTCCCTGAATGCTACATGATAATTAGCCTATACTGGGTTAGGAAAGGGTCACATGAATGGGGTCTCGTGGTGGGTATACTTGATTTTCTTTCTATTCAGGGTGCATGTATATATATATCTCTTTAGTTATTTCTTTTGTTCAACTCTATTATTAGGCATTTGTTATTATTATTTTTATCATTATTATTATTATAATTGTTGTTGTTGTTATTATTATTATTATTATTATGTTATCATCTCTCTCTCTCTCTCTCTCTCTCTCTCTCTCTCTCTCTCTCTCTCTCTCTCTCTCTCTCTCTCTCTCTCTCTCTCTCTCTCTCTCTCTCCTGTACCGAGTGGAGTTGAGGGCTCGCCTTTCCCACTTTCTCACCAGCACACATTCCACCGGGGTTCACAGAGCACGCTTTTTGTTGCCTCCCCAGAGACACACACACACTCGCCCCTGCCCCTCCTACCCAAGCCCCTGTCGATGCCCCTTTACCCTGCCCCTGCCCCTATCGAATCCCCTGGTTCTAGTTCCACACCCTGCCCCTTTTCCAAATCCCTGCTCTCGCCCCCACCCCTATCAATACCCCTCGTTCTACTTCCCAACCCTGCCCCTGCCCCTATCGATTCCCCTGGTTCTAGTTCACACCCTGCCCTGCCCCTATCGATTCCCCTCGTTCTAGTTCCACACCCTGCCCCTTTCCCCTGTCTCTGACCCTGGTTCTAGGTCCACACCCTGCCGATTTTCCTTTTCCTCAAACTGTTACACCCTTGGCCGTTCGTCTCCTGCTTCCTGACCCCTTCCCCCTGCCCTCTAACCTCGCCACTGAAAACATAATCATAATACATAACTAATATTTTAATTATATATACTGTATGATACATTTGTTTCTTCTCATATGGTAAGTACAACATACCGTACTTACATCATCACTCTCACCCTCATCCAACTAAACCACAAGTAAACACACAATATCAATTTTTTTTTAAATGTAATGTTCCTGGTCAAACACGGAATCACATGAGAACCTACAGTATATACAGTGAAGGAAGACCAACCATACCATAATCCTGCAAGCAACACCTTCGAGTGAAAAGGTCCAGAAATTAAATTATGATGCTGCGAGATTATTACTGTTGGTTTCTGTAATATTTGGTTTGTAAGATTCATTCAATTGGTTTGCTTTCATTCTCCATGTAGGACTTTTGTTATCGTGACTGTACATATGACTATACACTGATGCAAGAGTAATGGGTCCATTCATTCATTCATTCATTCATGTGTCAAGGGACCTGTGATTATTGTGATGTAGTAAGAAAACTGGAGATAACCGAGTCCTTCAAATATTGCCACGAAACACACACACCTATATGGAAGGAGCTTGTTTCGTGGCTTGGTCAGGAGAATCAGAAGCCTTTAATTTTCATACACGATCACAGGGTCTTTAACAACATCTTTCTCTCAAGACTCATTCATTTCCTCTTCACTCATCCAACTCCTCATCACTTCCTTATCCCCTCACCCACACCTCTCACCTCTCACTCCTCTCACCCTCACTCACTGTTCTCATCCCTCATATACCCACTCCTCTCACCCTCACTCATTCCCCTCCTCTCACCCCATATTCACCTACTCCTCTCACCCCTCACTCATTCCCCTCCACTCACCACTCACCCACTCCTCTCACTCCTCACCCACTCCCCTTGCAGTCAATGAACTCGTTACCTAAAGCTCTGAGAGAAGGCGTAACCAGTCCTCTAAAATTAAACTCGACAAAATGCTGGATGGTTCTTTAATGTGTGTGTGTGTGTGTGTGTGTGTGTGTGTGTGTGTGTGTGTGTGTGTTAGTGATGGCGTCCTCTGTGTGTGTGTGTGTGTGTGTGTGTGTGTGTGTGTGTGTGTGTGTGTGTGTGTGTGTGTGTTAGTGGTGGAGTCCTCTGAGTGTGTGTGTGTGTGTGTTTGTGTTAATGGTGGAGTCCTCTGAGTGTGTGTGTGTGTGTGTATGTGTGTGTGTGTGTGTGTGTGTGTATGGTGAAGTTCTGATAAAAAAAAGTGGTGGTGGAGGTGGTGATGGTGGTAATGGAAGTGGTTCTGGGAAGTTGGATGTGTGTGTGTGTGTGTGTGTGTGTCATAATCTGACAGAGGTTGAACTAGAATACTTATTTATAGACAATACAGAAATTAAATCTACGGGTCCCACCCAATAATTTCGCTAACATATGGATGGATGGATGGATGGATGGATGGATGGATGGATGGATGTAGCCTAATCCCCATTTAACTTAAGGACCCTGTGATGTAGTAAAAAATTGGAGGTATATTAGTCCTTCACATATTGCCACGAAACACCATGCACCACCTATATGGAAGGAGCTTGTTTCGTGCATAAACAGAAGGAAACAGAAGCCTCATACCCAATCACAGGGTCGTTTGTTCGTGGCATAGACAGAAGGAAACAGAAGCCTCATACCCAATCACAGGGTCGTTTGTTTCGTGGCATAAACAGAAGGAAACAGAAGCCTCATACCCAATCACAGGGTCATTAAGCAAATTAATTATTCACTTTTTTTGTCTTACCTGGAAAAATTGTACCAGCTCCCACATTTAACTTCTAAGCATAACAAATAAAAATTAAGACAACAAAACAATCACAACACTGAGTGACACACAAAAAAAAACAAGAAGAACAAACAACACTAAAACAACAACAACAACACAATGAGAAACAAAAGCAAACAAGTACTACAACAAACAAAAACAAACACACACAACTAGGACAGGCAAAGCAAGAAAAACGAGGAAGACATTTAAATCAACAATGATGAGAGAAGTGAGGTAGGAATTGAGAGCAGTGTGAAGGCAGGTATGTTGTATGTACACAGTAGGCTTTGTTGGTATATGGATTGCCAAGTAGGTAGCATTACGAGGTGACAGGGCACTTTCGCTGTGTGTGTAGGAGAGAGAGAGAGAGGAGAGAGAGAGAGAGAGAGAGAGAGAGAGAGAGAGAGAGAGAGAGAGAGATAGTGTGTGTGTGTGTGTGTGTGTGAGAGAGTATGTGTGAAGGTGTGTGTGTGTGTGTGTGTGTGTGTGTGAGAGAGTATGTGTGAAGGTGTGTGTGTGTGTGTGTGTGTGTTGTGTGTGTGTGTGTGTGTGTGTGTGTGTGTGTGTGTGTGTGTGTGTGTGTGTGTGTGTGTGTGTGTGTGTGTGTGTGCCAACAGGTGCCTGCTAGCTTGCTTGCTTACTTACTTGCCTAACTCGTCGGCCCTCTTCCTCCCACCCTCACTCCTCCATGCATGCAACAAACCACCCTTCACCCAACCTGCAACCTAAGCCTCTCTCTCTCAAACCATCACTATATATTATTATCACATTTGTACATTTTCCAGGCATTCCAGATTGAACGCAACTCGATATGAGGATACTTTTTTTTAATTAATCTATCTTAAATTTAGCTTATATTGACTGAGAGATTAATTTTTCCTCCCAGGTGGTGCGTGGTGATTTAATATGAGGAGACTGACTTCATGCAATCTTCGTCAAATCTCTCGCTGGTTCCAGAATTGTGGAGCGAGGATCCAGTGTGTGTGTGTGTGTGTGTGTGTGAGATAGAGAGAGAAAAGAGACAGAAAGAGAATGTGTGTGTGTGTGTGTGTGTGTGTGTGTGTGTGTGTGTGTGTGTGTGTGTGTGTGTGTGTGTGTGTGTGGTGGTGCAACTAGACCCACACCACCCGGGGAGCAACAGGAGGAAAGGGGCCAAGAATTAGATCCATCACATTTCACCTGTCGAGACCTTAGTTAGCTGTGAGAGAGAGAGAGAGAGAGAGAGAGAGAGAGAGAGAGAGAGAGAGAGAGAGAGAGAGAGAGAGAGAGAGAGAGAGAGAGAGAGAGAGAGAGAGAGAGAAGAGAGGAGAGAGAGAGAGAGAGAGAGAGAGAGAGAGAGAGAGAGACGAGAGAGAGAGGAGAGAGAGAGAGAGAGAGAGATTCTGATTATATGCGAAAACTGCACGATGTCAGGGAATGAATTAGAGACCAAGTAATTCGACCCTGGTAAATTGAGAGCAGGAATGCCAAGCAGCTGAGACGACGACAAGGTGAGAATTGAAAGAGAGAAAGAAAATGAGAGGTGGACGAGAATTTAAGGGACCCTGCATGTAATCGTGTATGAGACCTGTAGATGACCTTTTGATTCCTCCTGACTATGCCACGGAATAATTAAGCTCCTTCAATATGGGTCGTGTTTCGTGGCATTGTTTGAAGGACTCACTAACCTCCAATTTTCTTACTACATCACAGGGATCGGTCCATAAGGAGGGATAGGAAAGGCGAAGACGAACGA
>JAWQEG010000348.1:12500-80000 GCA_033782935.1 Petrolisthes cinctipes
AAGCGCGGACATGTAACTCGGCGTGTGGCACGAGTGGTCCGGGCAACAACTAGCAGAAAGGCCTTGGCCAAGGACGCGGAGTCCCCCGTGGCTGGTGCTTGGGTCCCAGCCAACTCACTCCGCCAAATCGCCGCCACTCAGCGCTTTATCTCATTGTAATTTACGAGAGGATGACTGCGCCCCGTGGCTTGTTAAGATGACACAGACGTCCCTGGGTTATGTAGTGCAGCCCTGAGTGGAGAAAGGAGAGGAGAGGAGAGAGGAAAGCATGCAAAGGTTGAGGGTGAGGAGAGGGCCGCTAGCTGTGTGTGTGTGTGTGTGCGTACCCGTGCGCTATGATGCCTCCTTCTCCTCCCCCCTCCTACTCCCTCACCCACACTCCTATCTCCTCAACCTCCATCACACAACCTCCTCTCTCCTTTGTTTTCCTCCCCACCACCACCACCACCCACTTGTTGTACTACCATCTGTCTCCACAACACAACACCAACAAACACACCAACACTAGAACGAGGACGAGTGGCGTATATAAAAAACATCCATACGAAATGAGTCTTACGCCACTCCTCCTCTAATGTATCATAAGGTGTGTGTGTGTGTGTGTGTGTGTGTGTGTGTGTGTGTGTGTGTGTGTGTTCTTTAAGAGTCTATTACTTCCTTCAATCTCCGTCTTTCATCTTATACCTTCTCGGGTCAGATTTGCTCCGTTCACATGACCGGGTGTTTAAATCTTTGAATACAAGTTGGACAGAGACGAAGGAAACCTAAATTAAACTGACCAGAGGACGGAGGTAAAGTGTGCCAATGTTTTGCCTGTTTGGGGAGAAATATTTAGAACACAACAATATTCGGTGAAAGAGGGGCGTAAAAGCCATTTCGCCTGGTAATAATTTTTTCGTCACAGTTCCCGTAACGCCCTCAAGGTCATTGATCTCACACACACACACACACACACACACACACCCGCGGGAAACTTCACCCCTTCAGAACAACACTGGCATATCAACCCAACCTAACCCAACCTACCCTCACCAAACACAACATACCGTACAGTACATACATCTTAGAATAGCGGTATAATCATAGTGAAATTATCAACCTAACCTAACTTAACCTACCCTCACCAAACAACACATACCATACATCTTAGAATAGCGGTATAATTATAGTGAGATAATAGTTGTAATAGTGTCATTATCAAATTACCCTCACCAAACAAAACATACCGTGGCTATACCTATTTATTCACTCACCCACGTGTCTACCCATTACCGTCATCATCACCATCACCACAACCATTGCTATACTCCTATCTATTCACTCACCCACGTGTTCACCCATCCATTACCACCGTCACCCTTGCCTCATCTCCATCCACTCACACACACACACACACACACACACCACCTGAATCGTACGGTCCCTCCTCACCCACCCACAACTCATCCTTTTTTTTTTACACAACCTTCCCTGGGTGGACTCTCTCTCTCTCTCTCTCTCTCTCTCTCTCACTGCGAGCCGCCTAAGGCAAAGGCTCGCTCCAGCAATCCCCCCCTTTTACTTATAGGGGTGCTGCTGGTAAACCAAACAACAACAACTCTCTCTCTCTCTCTCTCTCTCTCTCTCTCTCTCTCTCTCTCTCTCTCTCTCTCTCTCTTGAAATTTCACTTCACCCCGCTTCCGTGTCACGCACAGCCTCCACCCACACACACACACATACACACACGTGAGAAATAATTAAAATACCGTTTGTGTGAGTGAATGCATTTGTACTTATGATGTTTGTCCACAAGAAACGTACCACAATCAGTCAATCATTATAGCTGACATCTTGTGCATTGGGACTCTCTTATGTTCTTAAATTGGCTGTTCATAGCATAAGTATACATACATACGTGTCTCTAAGGATATTATTTATTATTAAGTTTTCCAGTCATTCCTCTACATACAGTAAAAAGAGAGCAAAACTTGAACCTGTGATCATCAAAGATTTTTTTTTTTTTTTTTTTTTTTTAGGAAACCGGAGAGTGGCAATTGAGAGAGAAATTATAGTGCAAACAAAGGAAATAGTTGTAGTGACCTGAATAACCCATGCAGCAGAGAATGAAGCCAAGTGTCCGAGCTGTAAGAATTGGGGACAGTAAGATTATAAGGGACCCTGTGATGCAGTAAAAAATATTGGAGATAAATGAGTACTTCAAATATTGCCACGAAACACCACTTATCTGGAAGGAGCTTGTTTCGTACGTGGCATGGTCAGAAGGAATCAGAAGCCTCCAATTTTTTTCATACACGATTACAGGGTCCTTAAGGCAATGAAAATGGTCACTTCACTTCTTCAAAAACAACAACAACGAGAGTACATCATAAAGGGAGCACACACTTAATTAAATCCGAGACAAAGGAGAGGCGAAATTACGGACCACATGAAGTTTTATAGATTATTTTGCATTCTATTTTCATTACTAATTCATTTTACTATGAAAGTTAGAGTACGGTATCTAAATCATTTTATACTTTTTTACAACCCGCCACTTTCCATGTAACGTTACTTTAGTACTTTCTATCACCATTCTGACCGTCCGTACACCTTACCTACTCTAACTGTTACTTATCAGACTTACTCCCCTCTAGTCTTAATTATTTTACAGGTATTCCACTCTCACTACAGTAGGCTTATTCTTCTTATCGTCTCAGATCCCAAGTACCCTACATCTCTAATCACTCAAGCGACCCAACAGATCTGTCCTCCTTGAATATTCTAAATTAGCATGTACAAAATTATCATATCATAAAGTGTTAACATTACACGACTATTTCATTATACAGTACGTGAGCTTTTCGTCTATTGTAACTGCTAACAAACACATATAAAGATTTGCTTTAGTTACACATATTATGTTACATGCATATCAGGTTTTCTTTTAAAAGTCTGTACCGTATGTAGAGAACTTTTAGAGGAAGAACAAATTAATATCAAACGCTATTCAGTAAGGTAAAAACCTTAAACAAAAATAATATTCATTGAGAATCCCACCCAAAAATAGAAGAAGATTTGTTGAGAAATGACAACCTTCTTTCAAGACAGGCAGACCGACCGACAAACAATCAAATTTTCTTGTTTTGTAGACAAGCTTACAAGCCAAATCAACTAGAAATATCACCACAAAGGTAACTCAAACCCTGGCAGTACCTAGAGGGCTTACAATTCCCACTCCCACTCCCATGGCCTTCAGAGGTAAATTTCCTATGGGTGATTTGAAACAAGTTTAGCTACATTTACGTTGGGCAAATATAAGTTATAAGCTGGCCAGTCAGCATCCCTAATCGGCCACCAACTCCAGGCTACGTTAGCTCCACTTCTAATACTCTTTCTGAAGTCGTCAATGAGTCAAGAAGAGAGGAGTTGCTCGGTACTGGAATGAGTGGAGGTCCACCTCAGCTCTGCCAATAAAAGGCTGAATTCTTCAAAGAAACGCGCCCCTTACCTTTGTTACCTTTCAAAGGTATCAAAGGTAAGGGGCGCGTTTTTTATTCAGAGTGTACTGTATATACCTATAATACCTTATTGGAACAAGTCTTTACCAGCTGGATCACAAGATAATCTATGTTTCTTATTCAGAATGTACAAAAACGAATATATTATTGGAAAAAATCCTTACCTGGACGACACTTTTGGCCTATTCCACAGTTGCTTGGGTTTGTTATTAGGATGTTTGTAAACAAAATAATCCACTGTGGAATCGGCACGTTGACAGTTACCACGTGCGTCTGTTCCGTGGTCTTGCTGTACTGTATGTCAGTATGACGACTGCTGCTTTAATTACACTGTTGCAAGTGCTTGTTGATGTTGCACGTACAATACAACCCGTCCATTGCATAGTGTTTAAGGCACGGTATGCGACAAATAATTAATCATGCACTGCCGAATTGTCAATCAACAGCGGGGGATATTCTTCTGGTTCTTCCCTTGACCAATATTTGATTTCTTTTATTTCACAACACACTAAAGAATATAATAACTTCACTTGAAATCCAGTATCAGGCTACTCACACGGGCATAAACACACACAGAATCCGCCAAAACAAACTGTCACTGAGCTAAATATTGCACAAAATAAATAACACTTAAAGAGAGGAGACCCACAATGATGATGGTTAATGGTGGGGGGGGGGGAGATGAAAAAATATGAGCATCAGCTGAATCCTTTCCCCGATCCTCATTCTTGCCTCTAATTCCGTCAGTGTGTGAAAATTAAACATTAATAAATTAATATAAAATACTGCATTTTAAACATATGTAATTATACTAGCTCTGTACGAGACATTTTACAAGTTAGTTCAAAATAAGTACTCACACTGATTAAAATGATATGTGGGTATTTAAGGGTAATCTTTTCCTGATCCTCATTTTTTCCTCTAATTCCGTCAGTATATGAAAACTAAACATTAATAAATCATTTCAAATACTGTATTTTAAACATATGTAATTATACTAGCTCGATACTGGGTATTGTACAAGTTAGTTCAAAATAAGTACTCACACTGATTAAAAAATGATTGTGTGGGTATTGAAGGATCAAGTCGTCTATGCCTGTGATACCAAATATGGGATACTTTTCCTAGACATGGGGAATTAGAGATACCAATGGGGAAATTATATAAAGACTGTTCGAGAGTAAATGGGGAAATTTCTACCAGACGAAAAATCAAGAAGATGGTAGCCTAAATGACTAGGCTATATGTATGTAGTGTATGTACGACTATCTTCAAAAGTAAACAGGACATTTTTGAGGTATAATGGAAAATTCAGTGTTGTTGAAGTTGGGGAAATTTCTCCAAGCACTGACAAGCAGACCTGGCAACACTGGTCCATACTTGTTTTGTTTACGTCTGTTGAAGCCAGTGTGGGATTCCTACTTACTTTGCGTTATAATCTCCATTTGCTTCTTATTTGACGTTTCTGAGGTACAAAATAGTTACGCATCTAGGCTTTTACATTGGTTCTTGGGCGAGTTAAGATGCGATAGTGTTGAAAATAAATGTATACAAAAGAATTATATGGCGAAACTTATTCTTATTGTTTCTCTAATGTGGTGATTTAAATGCACCTTGGATTGCATTACTATACCCACAACAGAGTGTATTTACTGTACATTGGTGTTTATTGATGTCGTGTGTATAATTTTCTGAATCCTGAAAGATATCTATTGTCATAAAAAAGGATGCAGGAAAATAACAAATAAGAGGATGTATGGTACTGAATTTACATAAGATTTTGTTTTTCAATCCAGATTCCAGAAGGTATAATTATAAAGATACTAAAACATAAAAAATAACTAGAATAATAGGAACATATTAAATATAAATAAGGTATTTATTGAATGAATTACCGTTTTGTAGCAGTGTTGCCAGATCCGGCTAGGTCCCAGTACTTTGCCCCGGTCATTTTCTGTACTTTACCACGGTTATTTCCCGGTAGTCTGCCCAGGTTAGGTCCCGGTAGTCTGATGCGGTCTAGGTTAGGTTAGGTCAGGTCAGGTCAGGTAAGGTCAGGCTAATTTCAAAATGCCCCATTTGAATATGCCCTATCTTGGAAATGGGGCATTTGCGGAGAAAATGCCATAGAAGAAAATAGTCTTAGAATGGTCTAAATAAGTGGGTAATGAAGGTAGAAAAACCGTACCCGATAACGGTAATTCATTCAATATTTACCATAAATAATCATTCAGCAAATAAACAAAACTCCACATACTGTACTATGCATGTTATAATATATGGTACATAATTTCATTCAACTTAAGGGGAGATTCTCTTGGTGGTGAATTAGGGGGCTACTGATTCCTACAAACTATGCCAGGAAACAAATCACCTCAATATTACTAATAGGGGATCTGTTGTTTTGTGGAATAGTTTGGAGGAATCATAGACCTTCCAATTCACCAACAAGAGAACTACCGGTACCATTTGTAATTGATACAGAATGGGAACTCGTGTTGCTGGTGGATTGCACTTCTCCGACAAATCTCTAATGGGAGTGTCACGGCTTTTGGAGGACTTGCAGCACCTACTGGAGGACAAGGACTCTGCTGACATCATATTTGTGGTTGGTCGTGAAGAGACACACATTGCAGCACACAAACTCATCCTCAAAGCAAGGTGAGAGACACTTGGCTTTGGTTTTAAATTATCAATTATTAAGTTGAATTCCTTCATTTTTGTCATTATCACAGTTTTAACATTTGTTTTATTAGTCTCCTATCAAGTCAAGTGACTAGAGTAATATTATTTGTATATTATAGATATATTATAGTAAAGATAGAAATATTCTTTTAATGTAAGTTAGAGGATAAAATAACTTACCTCAACCTTGACAGATGCAAGAGCTTTGTAGAAGCATGTGGTGGTGAGGTGTGCGTCATCCCTGGTAGCACAGTCACTCCTGGCTCACCACATACCACCATCCGCCTCCCACAATACCAGCCCAACATATTCAGACAAGTCATTAACTATATATATACTGGCAAGGTATCTAGGTCATTCTGTTATGTATTCATAGTACAGTACCATAAAACACCCTAACTTTCGGACATTTTTTACATGTTTTAGTGAATAACTCTGTTAATAATGGTGCAATTTTATTCCTGTTGGTGTCAGGTAGAGTACCTACTAAATCCATATAATTAAAAAAAATTAAGCACGCTAAATTTGTGATTTTTTTTTTTTTTTTCAAGTGTCTCGCTTAAAGTTAGTCAGAAATATCCTAACTTCGGACAGCTCTTCCCAATTTCGGACAGGATTGTATTTTCCCTTTAAACATGAGAATGGTTAACAGCATCGATCTCTGGACATGCTGGCTGAACTTCGGACACCTGAGGAGTTTTTAAAAAATGTTAAAAAAAAATTGCCGCATTCATGGCCGAAGTTATACAAATATAAAGAGATATATCCAAAAATAGCTTCTTTTTAAATTTGAGATCACAATAAGTTGCATCATATCACATTGTAGTGAGGTTTTCTTGGCATAGATCTAACTAAGACCTATTCAAACACTTTTCTAGCCAAAAAACAAAAAACAAAAAATGCATTGCATATACATAAAACCGGAAGAGGAAGTGACCTCTTCTTCCAAAAAAAAAAAAATTCACCTAAATATCAAGTTGCTACCTCACTGACTCAACAAATGTATACTGAAATAACATAATAGGACCTACATAAGGTACATAATACATAATAACATAATTCCAGGTACTAATGACACACACACACACTTCCGGTATTCCTTGACTTGATTACCTGTATAAAATACTATAACTAAATGACTAATATAACTTTTTTCTTCAAAATAAAACTCATTACTGGTTAAGGCACCATACTGTAGCACCTTACAGGCAATAACTTTGGTACTGGTAGTACTGACAATCTAACAGAACTATATCACATATTATTTGGGTACCGGTATCATTACTTAGGCCATAGGTTTTACATCTACATAAAAAATCGTCCTTTGCCTGCAGTCAAGTACCGGTACCGTATTAATTTGTCTGTCCGAAGTTGGGACTTTTTTCTGTAAAAAATAGAAATATTCATTAAAAAAATCATAACACGGTTATGCATGCATATATTTTAAATTTGTTTACTGCCCAGTACTTACAGAGAGTGTCCACGTATAATCGTAACATTTACGTTCTTACAATTGAAACTTTGTTCTGTGTGAACAAAGTTTTGCAGGGTTAAAAAATGCAGACTTTTTTTCATTGCATTTGTAGAATATTTTCACCCACACACATTCAAGCTGTTGTAATAGAATTTATACATAATAGTCTTTGAACATTCCCCTAGCTAACACCATCATTATTTTTTGCAAATATAGCACTCTTTTCCAGTACAGTTGAATTATTATATTTTTTCGCGAAATGTCCGAAGTTAGGGAGTTTTACGGTACTGTAGTATTATTCATATAAATTTTTGTAAAGGCTGTAAAACTGTCCTTGATTACAGTAGCTGCTGGCTTATTGATAGCTACTACAAACATATAGAAGATACTGAACAAAAGAAAGGAAAGCAATAGTGTATGTGATATGGTTATATTGTGTACCAAGTATGAAGGTGAATATTTTTGTTTTGCTCCATGAGTGATGTTGTATCAGCGGCATCATTATTTTGACAGGTTGTGATGAGTGACAGTGGTGTGTTTGAGGTATATGGTGTGGCACATGACCTGGGGCTGGAGGAACTATGTCAGCACTGTGAAGACCATATTGCTACTACTATGACTCCTCACAATGCTTGTACCTTCCTCATGGCTGCACTCAAGATGGAGCAGCGCACTGGAGGTAAAACAGACTCGTTTTCCTATAGTGACATTATTATTCTTTTACTAATTCTTCACTTATATTACCAGTATTAAAAATGCCTGATGAAGTAAAACATGTTGATGATATTAGACATTTTATCAAAGCAATATGGGGGAGGAAAGCTGGACAGCTAGTAACCCTTGTAATCCTTAAAAATTCTTTGTTTGCAGGGAGTAAAGGGAGCCGCTCATTTGTTGATCGCTGTGTTGCATATATTGGAGAGAATGCCCTGGAATGTATGCAGACATCCTCATTCCTCAACTTATCTCGGGAGGCTCTCATCAGGCTCATTTCCTCTGATAATGTAAGCAATTTCACAAGGTTGCAGGTTCCAAGGCCAAAGGTGGAAAAATTAAGTAAGAAATAAAAAGGAACAAAATACTCCGTGATATGGGCTGAACTCACATTATCATTTCACCTTTAAACCCCACAAAATCCTCACTTTGCCAGTAGTATATCCCTGGACACACTTGTCTATGCCTCCTCCCTTAATAACTGTTCTTTTAATTAACCATATTGTCCTCTTTTGGTGTACCCAACAAGAACTGTATACGAGGAACTATAATGCAGTGTGATAATTATAGTGAGCCTCTTATTTATACTGTACCAGATACAGGTCATTGTGATTATTTTTCTCTAAGTCATACATGTACTGTATCAGCTGGCCCTGGAGGAGGAGGATGTGTGGAGAGGAGTGTTGAACTGGGCCAAGTATGGGGCTGGTGTGGCCCAACCCACCCCACATTGGACAGAGGAAGAGCGGCTCCGTGTTTGTCAGCAGCTCCAGGGTGTCATCAACCATGTTCGCCTCCTCCTCATCGGTATGCTCACCCCATGCATGTTGTGTGCCCTGTATCTTGCAAAGAGAGTGAAACACGGGTTTTGTAATTCATTTGTGAGCAAGATAGCTCAAAAAAGAATGGGCACAGCATTGTAAAGAGGTTTTTGTTCTGCTGTTGACTAGTCTCCACATACTGTACAATAACTAAACTCTTGGACAAGTAACTCTATCTATCTATCTATCTATAGCTCCGACGCCTCGTTCCCTACGGGAACTCCCCCCAAGGGGGTGGCCACGGCAGAAGTGTCTCCAGTTCTCCCTGTTCCAACACTCCCTCCTTACTTGTTCAAGCCCTGCTCTGCCCCTCACGTTTCTCTCCTTTACATACTCTTCCACTCTGTTATGCCATCTAACCGGAGGTCTGCCTCTCACACCAGGTCCCACAACTTCACTTCCATACACCTTCTTTACAAATTCCTCGCCTTGCATTCTCTCCACATGTCCAAACCACCTCAATGTATTACGTTTCACTCTCTCAACAACTCCACACTCAATGCCAATTGCCTTCTCACTCATACCACATCTCTCATACACACTCTCATTACTTTCTCCATCCCACCTAGTAAGTCCACATGCTCCTCTCAAGTAACTCATTTCCACAGCACCTATTCTAGACTGATGAGCCCTACTCCATGTCCATGTCTCCGAAGCATATGTCAGTGTTGGCAGGATTATACTATTTCGTAGTCCCCTTTTCACTTCCATACTCACACTTCTACCCTTCATAATCCTCCCCAGTGATCCTATGACCTGTCTACCCTTCACTACTCTCTCCCTAATTTCTCCTTCCATACTTCCATGTTTACACATAACTGTACCCAGGTACTTAAACTCCTTCACTTCCTCCATCCTCTCACCCCTCAGAGTTATCTCACACTTCGTCCCAGTTGGTACAGCCACTCTGTAAGGTGTAGCAAAGTCAGTTTCTGCTCTTTCAAATACCATCACTTTACTTTTACCCACATTCACCTTCAGTTTCCTTCGTTTACACACAGACTGAAATTCGTCCACCACTCTCTGTAAATTCCTTTCATTCTCAGCCATCAGCACAGTGTCATCAGCAAACAAACTTGCCACCAGGGACCAATTTGCTTCATTCAGCCTCAACTTCACCCCCAGACAAGTAACTCATAATATATATACTCATGATGATTGGATATATTAGAAACTAACTGTACTATCTACTGTATATTGTACAGTATCTAGTAATTGGTATATTATTATCAATTTTACAATGAGAACCAGCACCAAGGCTAGAGAGATTACTTGGCATGAAGACAAGTAAGGGACAAGGGATTGGTAGAAAGAAATTAAGCAGAAGAAAGGTGATCAAACTACAAAGTTAATTTTAAAATGCATAAATCCACAGACAGCCAGGTGTTTGCTGAGGAGGTAGAGCCAACAGGAGCAGTACCAATGGAGCTGTCCCTGGAGCGCTACCGTTACGCTGCTCTCCCTAACAAGTTCAAGGATAACTCCACCAATGAAGACAAGCGCCTCCAACCACGTGTTTCTCTCAAGCTTTTTGTTGGATCACAGATTCTTGTTAATGTAAATTGCCACCTTTATAATGGTCATTGGTAGTATGGTATTTTCACTTGTTAAAAGTTAAGAAAAGTGATTGAGTGCTATTACAGTTTTTCAAGAACAGCCGCAAGGGCAAGGTTGCCCACTTAAAGTTGTTTTGTGAAAGATGATGAGAATATAGTGTACTATTTACCATTGCAGGAGAAGATGTCCTTGCAGCGTGTATTGAACAGCTGGTATGGGGTCAACAAGCAGATGTGGCGGCTGGTGTACCGAGCCTCTACCCACGGATACTCTGCCGATGCCTTCCACCGCCACTGTGATGGTGTTGCTCCCACTTATACTATTGTCCTGGTTAGTGAGGAACAGCAAGCCACATAAAAGGCTTAATAATAATATTTGGAGACCTGAAATAAGTGAGAGGACAGTCCTTGCCGTTATGTCAATTATTCGTTTTAACCTTATTATGGTCATTAATTAAGGGTAACAGAATGTGTCCACCATATGTGTAGAGAGGTTTGATAAGAACAAATATGGGTAAAAATATATGTTTCATAGTGGTGTTACATCATGCAGGGCCAACATGGCGAGATATGTGGAGGGTTCAGTGACGTTCCCTGGGGCAAGACCACCATGAAGGGACGTTACGTGGCTTCAGATAAAGCTTTCCTCTACACACTTGTCAACAACCAAGATATTCCTCCAGCAAAATTTCCAGTTGTCAAGAAGATGTTTGCCATATGCTATCATCCTGAGTAAGTTGTACTTTTTCACTTCATTATTAACTCCAGTCACCAACCTCCTTAAGATGCTTTCATTGGTTGATCCACTCATAATTTACCAATTTAGCCATGGCTTTCAAAGACTCAGGGCTGTTTACCCAGGCTGCCTGAGGAACATCAATAATAATACTTTCTATATACTTATGTTTGATCTTACCTGTAATATTGTAATGATCATTAGCTTGTTTCTTTCAGCTGTGGTCCAATATTTGGTGCTGGTGCTGATCTCTTCATTGCTGGTAACTGTAACCAGAATCTTGAGAGTTACTCCAATCTACCACATTCCTATGATGGAGAAAATGCCTCGTGCAACACTCTCATGAGTGATTATAACTTCACAGTATTAGATTATGAGATTTTCACTCCATATGGTAAGTGAGAGCATCACTAGCAATAATGGTTGTGGCCTAAGTTTCAATTCTCGCCTCTGAATTGTAATACTTAGTACAGTACTCTACAAGTTTTGTATTAGAAGTAGGCTTGCAACTCAGAGTAGCCACTGAGGTAACAGTAATGTGCTATCTGGCAGTTACCTGCCTCTGTTATTTTGAAGGTGTTGTGCAGGTGCCTCCATCATAGTTTGAATGGGGTAGTGCCATAAACAACAAGAAACCTTACTGGGACCTCTGCAGCACACCATTAAAGTACTGTATTATGAATAATATATTTTCCATTTAAATTTTTTTTTTCACACTGAACTTTATTCAGTACAGTACAATTTTTAAATATTGTTGGTTTTGATTTCTATCATGGATAGAATGATTAATCTAAAGTCCAAAAACACTGTTGTTTATGCAAGTTACTGTATACATAATGCAATTTATTAAGCATGACTTTATTCAGGTTTCTTTGGATAATTATATTTTAATACATTACAGCTATTGGTGTTTGTGAAGCATATCAGACTACCATTGGTAACTTGGTCTCATAATAGGTTGTTACGCTAAGAATAAACAAGTACTGTAAGTTATGTTTGTGTATGGTAGTATGCTTTTTTATGATCATCTGGATCTGTTCCAATGTTATGTGTCCAGAGGAGTGAAAGAGTACAAATTATAAGTTTCATCACCTATATTTTACTGTGAGAACACAGTGGCCATCTCATTGGTTTATGAAATATAGAATTTCATAACCAGTGCAATAGTGCATGTTAGTTTAGCCACAAAAAAACTACAGTATTACAGTGTGATTCAAATATTAAAGCAGTTATTTTTCTCATGAGTCACAGTCCAATTGTAACTTCTTAAGCTTTGGTTCAGTATGATGTATGCAGTTCAGTTGGGGAAATTGCAGAGAAAAAATATATTATCAGTTAGTGATAAGGTTTTATGTAAGGAGAGATGGGCAGTAAAGTAAGCAAAACTTGAATAGGTCACTATCCTGTTTCTCAAAAGTAGGTCTGTTAAGGCATGTCTACACGAGCAGGGCTGATCGGCGGGCATGCCCGTCATCGGGCATGTTTAATGGGCAAACCAGCGAAAAGTTCGAACCCGTGTTGAGCGAAATCACCATCCTGTGCCCAGTGGATTGAGGAACTACAAAGCTGCCAGACGCAAGTTAACATCGAGGAACCACATTCGGCATGCCTCGCACTTCTCAGTTCGTTGTAGCACTGTTAACATCAATATGTTGTGATGTCTATCCAAGACTAGTACAGTGAGCCACCTAGCATCTGTTGATCTAAACCACTAACAATTAAGTTGATACAGCTTTATCGTACCGCACTCAACCACCTACTGGCAGCGTCGGGCAGGTCCGTCCCTTCATCGACTCTGCCGTGTGGATAACATTCACGGGCATGACATGTAGAATTTGCCCGTCGACCGTGCTGCCCGCCGGACATCCCCGCTTGTGTAGACAGGCCTTTAGATACAGGTATTTGTGTTTTGGCACTACAGTACAGTATTAGTAAAGGGAAATACAAAAAAAAAAATTTAAAGGAGAAAGTTTTAAATACTGGCCACTACATAGTTAAAACCTGTATAAAGTGGAACTGGAATTTGAGTAGAATGATGAGTTCAGGTTTATATTATCAGAATTTCTTTCATAAAGTATCAAGGTACTGTACACAACATAAAATGTACAGTATTAACATTGCTAATCTCATCATCTGTATCATGCTTACTACATAACATATAAATTTATATAGGCATCATATTACTTGGTTCTCTGAGCAAGCGTGTCAGGATCTCGCTTCAGTTTTGTATATCAATGCCCATCTCTGTTTCTACTTAATTGCCAATACCAGGTAAATTTTTGTTACTGAATTAATACTACTGTATATACAATTGCGGGACATATATAATCATCTATATAGGGGTAACTCATGTAAGAGTTTGACAGCTTCCCTCTGTTCCTTAGATGATAAACTTTCCAATAAACAGGTTAACTAACATCTTTTAATTTAATACAAGCAGCTACACACTACTTAAAACAATAACATCATTTGTGAACGTGAAAACATTAAACAGTTAATTGTTTGAGATACCCATATGTGGATGATTATTATTGACCGTGACTGTACATATGCAGTCCATACACGTACAGTGTAAATGGTAATGGAAGCCAGCAAAGAGATACTTTAGTTACAAAGTTCATATTGACATCTGTCATCTCGTAATGCATTTTAATTATTATGCGGTGCAGTATCAGATACCGTACTGAAAATGAAAGTGAAAATTTTGCACCTTAAATGAAAATTATATTATCAAGCACTGTAAAAAGCAATTAAGTGATTGCTCATACACAATACTGTTTACGTACTAGCTTATAGGGAGTTCTGTATTTTTAAGTCTGCTTGATCATTTACTGAATTATATTATAAATTAGATTGGTATTTGTATACTGTATATAACACTCAAATAAGTGCAATAGTTAAGTTGTTAAGTCTCATTTTAGTGATTCTGTTAGGTGGATACTAACTGATGAATCTTCCCCAGCTATTATGGTTGAAATGAAAGAATACATGTAGTGACTTGAGTTAGTGATGTGGTTGTTAAATCATGAATCTTTAACCACTTCAGTATGTAAATATACTGGTAATCTCTACAGGATCCTATTATAAATATGGACAGGTTGCATTGATACCTGAAATTGAGGGCCATATTCATGAACATGACGTGATTTTCAAAAACATTGTGGTGGTACAATGATGTACCAACAGATGAAACCTTAAGCGGTAGCATTATGTCTCGCATCAAAGAGTGCACAGGTTCAAGATGCTTCACAACATACACACACCTGAGTAGGGGTACCACCTTCCTGTAACTTCAGTGAGCAACTTAGCCAGTAAAGCATCATTCAGAATATTAATTTACCATTAGTTCGGATATAAAGAAAAAAGTTGAAGTATGGGAAACTATCACTGAAATTCATGTTACAGTAATGTCCTATAAGTGCCACACCACAAATATAAACCTTGTACTGTACCAGTAAAGAATTACTGTAGTTGCATGTAAAGATTCACGTTGATGATTATAAATTTACAATGGCATACAGTACAGCAAACATTGGTTTAGCAAACCTGCACTCGTCTTTGATGCCTCGGTAAGTCTACTATACAGTACTAGTTGTATCATTCCACCACAATAATGTTTTCATTTGTAAAGAAAAACACCATAATATTTGTACAGTAGATGCTCCTTCCAAGGCCTGGTTTTAAGAATGGGGTTTGGTTAACTGATATTACATAACTTAGTACCATTATAATACATATTAGGATGAGGAGTTGACTTTTATAGTATAAATGCATAAGGATAGAGCCAATTTCATAAGTGCCACTTAGTGTGTAATGAAGATACTGTATTACTGTTGATTTAGCTTATGTTCAAACAAAGGCTAGCTTTAATTATTGCTATTTTTAAGATCATTTTGTTGTACTACTTGTACATTCATCTATGTACATTAATTTACAAGGCATTGTGTACAGTAAAAGTGAGTTGTTTTTTTTTATTGTGGTAAGAGACAGCACATCACATGGAAGCGCTCATTCATCAAAGCATGGATTATCAGTAATTAAGACATAATTGAATAACATTACTTTGGCTGTGAGACATTGCAGAAATCATATTCCTATCTTTCTGATAGACTCACTTTTATTGCACTGATTGCCTTTTGTCTTATCACCAAAAACTTCAACAAATATGTTAAGAGGCAATAAACTCACTAAATGTGACTATAGTTTGACTCATTTACAACCCCTCTTCTTTAGAAAATATTTGGCCAATGAGCTCTACTCCTGGTTCGTAACATACAGTATGTGTTTACCTACCCAAGCTCTGTCACTCGTTAAACTGAATGGTTAACAGATATATGTAATTCTTTCAGTCAGTCAGAAGGGGAGAGAGGTCTATGGGCCAAAATTAGTGTGGAAAAGACAGTAGTTATTTCATGTGTGAGAGGGTTAATTGAAGACACTACTCCCTTCTGTCCTCAATATTCAAATGTTCTAATATCTGCCCTTATACATGTGGATACATGATACAGTACAAAATCATCAAAATGCATATATTTATACTCAAGAGTTCCCTGAGTACTTTATACAAAATGGACTGTTTGTCAAAATATTCATATACAACCCCACATCATTACATATATACAATACTTATTACATATGACTCACACATGAAGAAGGAATGTAATATATAAATATGCTCGAAGGACTCCATTAGAGTTTATAATCTTGCCCACATGAAGAGAGAAGAAAGAGGTGAATTATCAGGGCAAGCATGACTGGCCTTGCAAAAGATACATGAATGTCGAGGATGAGAACAATGAAATGCTGTACAGTATGTTGTCTCTTTGGAACATACTGTACTGTCTATTTTATATAGTGATTTTACTTTTATATTATGTATTTCATAATGAAATGGAAATACAGAACAGAACAGTATTGTATATTTAATAAGATACTGTACACTGGAGAAATCCATAATTTATGACAAAACCAGACCCTCAACAAAAGAAGAATATCTGTACTGGTCAGCACTTTTTTTTTAATGCATAATGCAATTCTTCTACTGAGGAACACAAAAGGAAAAGGATTATATTATGTCATGATCACAAAACTTAACAAAACCTAATCAACGATGAGTTATGATATGCACCCTAGCCAGAAAACTGTACAGTAGTTCTACAATGCTTATCACTGACCGACTTCAGCATAATTAGAATTACAGCCCCCAACAAAGGAACAATTTACCAATAATAGATTGACTGCTCCGAATAAACTTTAGTCATTTATCATTATAGTCTAACTATCCTTTCCCTTACTGTATAGTACACACCTGTTACTACTGATAATGACACACCTGAACTGATAATATAAAGCAGTTATTAATTTAAATGAGTGCCAATAACATGTGAATGCCATTATGCAAGAGCCCAGGATAAATAGAAATAGTCATATAATTGAAAGCACTATGTATGGTTCATCAAAATTCATGTGACCTAAAAGTGCTAAACAGGAACTGCAGGAGGCCATACCAATCTTAGTAACATAAACCTACAAAATAAATTATGGTGGGCTCTAATGGAACTACTGTAGACAATACCGGCAACACTCCACCTAAATTTCATTCATTCTTTCATTCATATCAACTGGTGCCTTGTTTCCTAACCAAGACAGAAGAGTTATAACTTCACCACCTCATTTGGCAATGCTTTACTGGGGCCTGCCTATCCATTCTAAAGGTTATTCACTTCTTGCCCCCCAAGAGAAACCCCAAAGGAAGTTTGTGGGGTATTATTCTTTAATTAAGCTATTCTTCGGTTAAAATATTCTCAAAGACAATTTAGTAGAAATAAAAGTCTTTTTCAAAGAGCAATTACCTAATTACTGTACTGTCCAAAGTACTTAGAAGACAAATTATATAAGACTGCATAATCTACAAACTTTGAAGAAACAAAAAAAGATCCAAGAATAGAATCGATAAAATACTATTGGCAAACTCATTATTACCATGTCTATTTGCACTCTGTTATAACACACACTATTACACTCCATGTAACATTTATTCTTTCTGAGCAGCTCAGATTCAGATACACTAAAATCAACAAGAATGAAAGGCATATGACTATTATGATTCCAAACTGGAAATTCCCTGAATTATGCAAAGTTGCCATAATAGAAAAGTCTGTATAAATATGAACACACTGTACAAGGTGTTCCAAAAATAAATATGCAGAACTCCAAGTACTGTTGTTTACTTAGCCTATTTTTAACAATGTTTGACGACCATTTATTCTATTCATAATGGTTTCTGAGTTACAATTACTGAAGAGCATGTAGGAATAGTAGTTGGGTTTTCCCAATGTTCATTTACTTTGCAGTTTATTGTAATGTATTATAACCAATAGATACTGAACAACAGTTCACAAAAACATCTTTTGCATTAGCTACAATAAGCTAATAAAAACCTCCTGGAGTTATATACATATATACAGATATACAGAATATAAGAGTGTAAGTATAACTATTCATAAATTGTGATGATGAAACAGGAACTTTAAAACTGTTCAATTATATCAAGTCATACAGCTGTCAAGTTACAAATGACACTACCAATACTTGAAAATAATGCTGTTCTCTGACACAATGAATCAGTGAACCAAATTACAAAGTACTTCTGCAAAAAAATATATCAGCTATGTTTATCTGGTGGGAAGATATAAACAATTACCTGAAGGAAATTATGGTACACTTGGGCCAAGAGTCATATCTAACTTTCCAACTTCTAAGTTTTATCAACTTATCAATGAACATAAATATACTCAAGAAATACTGCCATAAATAATTTGGATCACTCAAGCGGGTAGCAAAGCAGAGACAAGGTTAGAAAAATGAGTGGAATATTATATCAAAGCAGGTGGGCAGTGTAACCAAAGTGACTGATATAAGCAAGGATCTTAACAGATAAACCAACAAGGCTTCTGCCTTATCCTACCACCATTAAAGAGCAGGCCTTCCCATCAGGGAACAAGTTGAAAACATCAGTGAATAAAGGTGTAAGTAATCCAAGTGAAAGACATAACTTTTGACCATATCTGTACATTATATATCACATCTATGCTGATATTAGGGCTGCACTTTGACAAAGAAAACACATTTTATCCATCACCTTCAGACCTTTAACCAAATATCCCTCTAGAACATATGTAAATCCCTTGACATTATTTAGTTATTTAATTATATAACTGCCTGTAATTTGTGGCTTAAATATATTATATATATAACCTCACTAATTCGAGAGAATTAGCAACACCCAGCAACATGACTAGGTAATAATCACAACAGGATCGTGTACCTTATAGCAAATATAAAATTTATGTCAGTATGCATAGCACAAAAAATATCCACAACTTGCAAACTTCTGAGTATGGTATTAGACTTACAATAAAAGTTTTTTATTAAGTACTGGATTGAACTGTTAATACATAAACGGAACATACACTAGGAAGAAACTTTGAGTAGCTATGTCAGTGATACAGGTGGAATGGTAAATGCTCACCAATATGGACCAGGGGATACCTCACTCAAAGGTCAATGTGATTGCAGAGGATAGAGTTTCCAAACCAGTGACACTATACAAGATACTGTGTGCAGTAAAACATATCTTTGCATCAAATTGAATAACAATTATGGTAACACAATTGCATACAGTAATAATGTGTGCATAATGAAAAATAACTAAAAACCATACTTATAACTTCCATTATTGCTTAACTTAAACTTTTGAAGCAATTATGATTAACCTCATAAATTTTAACTGCTAACAATTTAAAAGTGACATAATTTGTCTGGTACTGTACTGTATTTGTGTACTGTACTTGTATACCTGCTTATGAGTGTACAGGTTGTCTTCATTACATAATCAATGAAGAATGTACTTGTAATTATATATCACAGGAGCTCCATCATAATTGGTACCTAAATGGTTACATTATTTCACAACTCGTCATGGAATATACTAGAACTTTGCTGTTCCTCTGGAGAATAACTAGTTTTTTGTATTAAATATTGAAAAGACTCAAATAAGGCAATATTATTGGGCATCTCCTCTTCATATGATTGTGTTAGCAATTTTTTAATGTGATCTATATGATGAAGCCGTAATCTAAGCTCTCTTAACTCTCTAGCAAGATGTAATTTTGTGTAATGTAATATTCTATATTGAGGATTAGAATTGCTATTTGTTGTGTGGAAATTAACTACTCTAACCAGCTGAGCCAGGATATGGTGGAGCCTATTAGTGGCTTGATTGATGCTGTGGTGGAGGTGGGAAGTGGCCAGCATGGCCTGCTGCAACACCAGGGTACGACACTCTTCACTGCACATGTCCAAAGCTAAGGCCAGTCTGTGCCTTGGCTCCATATTACTTACAAGAAAAGTTAGTAAGCTCGCTGGGGTTAAGGCCTGGCTGGAGTCTAACACCTGACTGTCTTCTTTCCTGCAAATGGAGGAATTATTAATCAATTATTCAGCCAAATTACGGTAGTCCTCCAATTGTATCACACAACTATTCTTTCAGAGAAAGTAACAACACATCTCTTCTATATACCACACTATACAGTTATTCACTGTACCATTCACATCTTTCACTCTTTTTGATGCTTAACAAAATTCAATCCAAAGATTCTTTTATGTCCTTTTCTCTCTAAAATCTATTACACACATGGCGATAAAAACACCTACCTGAAGTGAGGATGGACAATGATGGTGGGGAGTGTGTGGAAGGTAAGATGCCAGGGCAAGGTGTTGTAAAGAAGGTTGATGCGTGCGAAGGTTACATTGGGGAGGTGACGGGCGGCATGTGCTGTCATCAACATCAGGTGTCCCATGCTGCTACAAGCTGCACAATTCCCACTGTGGTGCAGCACTACTACCATCTCCACCAGAAATAAAGATGCTCTCAAAGTGACATTTTATATGATGAATCATCTCCTGGAAGTCTCCATTTTGGTTATGGATGGAAATAGTACACTCCTGGATCATTACTTTTCTGCAATTCACAATCAATAACTCAGACCAACTGAACACCCTTGGAAGGCAACACTTCATACTGTATGTATGGGGAAATAATTGATGGTCCTGACTACATAATGAAGGATAAAAACACTACTGGCAAAGAAGAAAATAAACAAATATAATAAAATTAATCGTTCAACTATTTCAGTACTCACCCCATCTCTTTCTCTAGAATTCATTCTTAAAGTCATGCACTGGTGGTTTTCACACTGTACACTATACAACAAATTTCAAAGCAGAATGAGGGAATTGAAGGAGTATCTTTATAAATCAACAGGACTGTTAACATAAGACTCTGAACACTACATATTCATGGCTCACCTCTCCTGGTTGCTGTGTGACTCGCAAGTAATTCTCAGATGTCAGCTCCCGAATGCAGAGCTGAGAGTCTTCACAACTTGTCATACCCTCTTTTCCACTCACCAAGGTTCTATAAGGCAATAATCTTGAAATGTGAAGAAGCACATACTATTACAATGATGACTTAGCCCTGAAAAAAATTAAAGTATATAAGATTCAAAAAGTCTGATCTGTACATATATATATATATACTGTACTACTTTCGTTATTAAAATGTCACATTAAAAATGTGTTACGAAGTTAGCCCAGAGTACAGAAGCATTTGTGATCCTTTATAACCCGTTAATGGTCTAGTATGCAGATTTGTTTGTTAGTAGCTGCCCTGCACAGTTGTACTAGCAGGGACATCTATGATAAGCATTTTCAAGGTGCTGCAACCTCAGGTCCACTTAGCAGTGGTCTGGCTAGAAGTGGCAACTCATAATTGAGCGCATGCCTTCACCAGACTTGGGCGGAGTGCCCGGAGGTAGTGAGGCATCAGAGCTATAGATAGACAGATAGTAATTAAGGGACAAAGTAAGGTTCTCTGTATTAACTTTCACTATACAAGGAACAAAGTCTATTTAATATTACCTGTCCACATGTCCTTTTGTGTAATCAATGATGAAGTTTGCCAGTGTTTGCTTGGACAAACTAGCATCCAAGATGAAATGAGATTCTTTTTGGGAGTCAACAATAACAGCCACAGTGTTTGGTGGCTCTCTGGTTGTAAGGTTGACTCCAAGCTTTTCAGCTACATCCTTGTGACGCAGAGAATCAACTGCTATGAATGACATGGTCCTGTTGGTCTTGCACCCAAGACCTGAAATTTATAATGGATACAAGAATAGGAACTTTACCTGCATGTACAGATAATCATGTGATGAAAGGCATCCAAGAAACTCTCTGAAGTGGCAACTTCATAATGCAATATTGTGATGAATTCAACATTATTATAACATATTCATATGGAAGTGAAGTTGTGGGACCTTGTATGAGAGGCAGACCCCTGGTAAGATGGC
The DNA here is from genome assembly GCA_033782935.1 of Petrolisthes cinctipes. Taxonomy (NCBI): domain Eukaryota; kingdom Metazoa; phylum Arthropoda; class Malacostraca; order Decapoda; family Porcellanidae; genus Petrolisthes; species Petrolisthes cinctipes. The sequence continues at coordinate 34,394 of JAWQEG010000348.1, forward strand.
AGAACAGAGTGGAAGAGTATGTAAGGGAGAGAAATGTGAGGGGCAGAGGAGGGCTTGACCAAGTAAGGAGGGAGTATTGAAACAGGAAAAACTAGAGACACTTCTGCCGTGGCCACCCCCTTGGGGGGAGTTCCCGGAGGGAACGAGGCATCAGAGCTAAAAGATAGATAGATAGATAGATATTCAATGCTCCAGTCTGCATGGATCATTACGACTCTCCCAAGACAGAGGGTTGTATCTTGATTTTTACTATTCTTCATTTGAAGTTTTTGCTCGTATTTTGTTCACTGTGGCCATCGTTTTAAAAACATTTAAATTCTGTTAATGTACTTAGATAGGTAAGAGATTGTAGTTTATCCTGCACATGAATAAATTTTAATGAGTAATGTTTTTATGGGGGCCTTTAATAGATACGCCCATTCATATTGTAAGACAAATATCTCGGAAACTATTGCTAGTAGAGATACGTCCTTTTGACACGAAGTAGAACTCAACAAGGGAATCACTATTGTGTTATCTCAATTTTCCAATTTTTCGAGTTATGCCCCTTTGTCTAGGGAGGGTCAAATTTTTATATTGCAAAAACTAAAATATTTAAAGAGAAATTGGCTGTCACTATCTGTCAAAATACAGTACAGTGACGAAAGATAAGGTACAAAGTGGTGGGTGTGGTTCTACGTAATTGTGACATTCATTGGATTGTAGCTGACCATCAACACCAGCATAAGATGAAAACTTACCCACAACATCTGGACTGGGATGCTGGTCCTTGAGGAGGGCAGAAGGTGCCAGAAGGGAACCATGGAAGAGTCGTTTGCACTGGTCTTCTGCAGCCATTGCCACCATCTTCTCTATGAGGTCATCCCTCTGTCCAGTCTCATCCTGTCACATTGTGCAGTAAGTGTACTAGTTTTCTATCTACACTATTTATGCCCTCATCTTTTATTCTCTCCACATGTACTAGTCTTTGATAAAATAATAATAATTTTTAACATCATGAATAATACTTATAATGATCTCCAAACCACAAGTATGAAAATTATCTAAATAATCAATCATAATATGATCATTTTCTTTGCATTAGAACTAGTTATGGACAAATTACTAATACTTAAGCACCTGTGACTACAACTCTGATGAAGCTAAGAGGATTACAAGATTTCCATGATCACCTTATCTTCTTTACAACTGACCTCCTCTCTCTTTAGCTTCAGAGGGTCATCAGTAATCTGGCGTGTGTGGTAAGTGTTGTTGCGCTGGCAGCACACAGGGTACTGCTCCCAGGGACTGTACTGTAGCACTAACTCCCGGCAAGAGTCACTGAATACAGTCATTAGGCTGTTGACATGCTGCAGTAGACCGCCCGCCTCACCCCTGATCAACCCCAACAATATAACACAAATAGTTAGTGCTTATATAACACAAAATATTTTTATATAATACCCCATGCAGATGAATTTTACAAACCTAATTAAATGAACTAAAATTCAGAGTGCATTCGTTACCTGATTCCCGTGTAACTTAGCCCTTCACAAATATATTTGATAACCCAATATCCATTCCTCTAAATAAACTAATTTTGCCCCCTCCTTATATTTGTAAAATAACTCATCATCATCAATACTCCATTTTAACCAATCTACAAATTTTTAACCACTTTTCTATTAATTGCTCCATTAACTATCCTTGAACTACTCACTGGCTGTAGGATATTTTTCTCCTAAACCACTGCTAGACACAACTCACCATGCTCCAATACACAGAGCAGTCATAGTTCTTACTTACACTTTATAGTAAATTCTCTAACACCATTCCAAAAATAATGGTGGAATTTGAACTTTGACCAAGCATCCAAGAGAGCAAAATCAAAGCACATCTTGACCAACTGTATACAGTATTGAGTATCGACAGTATTTAAAAGGTCATATTTTGGTTACATTTTAATTTCTGACAATTAAATATATATCAGAAATACTGGAGAATGTACAGCATTTCATAATCAGTTATAAAAAGTGCAAGAAATAATAAACAAGAGAGTGGGGAATGCTTGGTGCCTGGTCAGTTATGTTTAGGAGCACTTTGCATTATAGTATAACATGCAATGAGTGCAGAGGAGTCTTCCAGTAGTGCAGTGATGAGAGTATACCTGGCGCCAAGGTCAGAGCAGTAGCCGTCCAGCAGACTTTCTTCCTTGGTGACAGGGTGAGCACACACATCACACACGTTGCTTGGTCCATCCGGGGTTCCTGCGTTTGAAGAAGGTAAGGTGCGGCAACAAATCTCATCTGCAGGCCGAGTGGTAATGAACTTTAAAAGTGCTCAAGTAGATATAGACATACCACTTTAATTTTGCACTGACAATATAACCCACTCTTTGCCCAAGATTGTATGTACTACTCTAAATTGTCTAGTATAATTATAATCTTAAAGGCTAATAAAATACAGAACATAAACCACTGCCACATCACAAATCTAATTTCATCCAACAGTACTGAAAACACTAACTGTAATATCTCACTAACAAACCTGAAATACCAAACAGTATTTGTAAACATTAACCATAAATCAGGAAAGAAAGAGAAATCCAATTCCAAAGCCTCCTGACACTATAGTAGTACTGTAGTACACCTCGGTCTCATATAGAACGTGTTCACATAGAACGATTCTCGTATAGAACGAGCGACCAAAATATTAGCTTAAAATTATTTTACAAAACGATTGCATCCATATAGAACGGGTGGCGAAAATAAGTGAAGCAAATCCGAGGAGTTCTTATACAAAACGAGCGAAATCATAATGAACGTGTCAGAAAATTATATCACTGGCGTCTGTACAGTGTGGGTGAATGTGTTCCCGTCATGCCTCCCGCTCCTTCCCCCTACCCAGTGTTGCCAGGTGCAAGGAAATTTCTCTGTTTTAGGGAATTTTGAAATCCACACGGGGAAATTATATAAAGATTGTTCAAAAGTAAACAGGGAAAGTCTTACCAGAAGAAATACCAAAAAGACCGTCAATGTTCAAGAGTAAACAGGAAATTATTGAGGCATAAAGGGAAATTCTAAAGTTGAAGTTAGGGAAATTTCGTGTTTGACTCGCTCGTTTTTAGTGATTACGAGTTAACCACCAGCTTCAACACTCAGTCATGCCAGGTGGTGTATTTACAAAATGGAAGGCCATTTCCTACGATATAAACAAGGAAGTTATTTCTCGGAAAGAGAAAGGAGAAGGAAACACCAGCGTATGGTTAATAAAAGAAAACAAACGGTGATCACGCACTATCTCCCCCCTACCACCTCCACCGCCATGGATGCCGCCGACTCGTCTCAGTCACATGAGTCACCTGCCAAAACCTTAATACGAATTGTAATATGCATTTTACATACATCCCTGTACAGTAGGATTAAGGCAAGAAAAACCTTGAAAAGTATTTTATGTTAATTTCAGGGACAATTTTGGTGATTGATCGACCAAATGTGATTTTCCCCATAGGTTACGTGTATCACATAGAACGATTTCATATAGAACGACGTCTTCTATCGACCTATTGGACGTTCTATACGAGACCGAGGTGTATATCTATGGGCAGGGCTATCCATAATGTATACTACTCCTAAATCAGATGGTTGGTTGGGTGTGGGCTCCACTTCCATAATTATAACGCACCTTCGTTGAGGAGCTGCTGGCGTGAGAGATGTAATAGGTGCAGCTGATTCTGTATGTACCTCCTGCACATTTTCTCAGCATTTCTCAGCTGACGCCGCCCACTTGTTCTGGCCGAACTCAGGTAACGGGCCAGATTGGACACGCGACCTGACTGGTTGCAGTTATTATACTCCAGTGACACCTCTCGCAGCTGATATCGGAGAAACCACATCATAAAGTACTTACAAATCAATATTATATGTATAAATGGTCCCAGACAATATTTCACTTCCACACAAATGCTAAGTTTAGCTCGTTTGGGCTTAGTACCATTTAGAAGCTGTAGTGAAGTATTCTCTGAATCTGAGAAAGATATTATGCTCAGTCTGTACTACTTCCCACAATTGTGTTTAGCCATTGGCAGTATCACTTTCACTGAAAATTTGCATACCCATTAGATTCATTAATCAAGTAATATATAAATTAGCATACTGGTACAATAATAAGATATCAGTAATGAGGAGGAATGTCAAAATTAGAGGCAAATACATATAAACTGATTACCGTATCTATTTTCATACCCAACAACTGTTTCTAAAACCTGCTTAGATATGTTCTCAACATGAATTAACTCTTACAAGGGTGAAGGGGTCGTTAGCACGATGATAAGGATTGTCTGGAGTGAAGAGCATCAAGGTGGGCCCCTTCTGCAGTAATTTGTCCACTGAGAAGCTTTTCATGCCAGGCAAGTGGAGCCACGAGGCACTTTCAGCCAATCTCTTGTTTACCCACTGGCTGATGGCTTCACTGCCTGAGGACTTTGCTGTTGTAAACACCTACAAAAGGATAATCTTATCAGGTTAGACTAACTTACCTTATGTTAAGCAATGAATTTAGCAGCAGATTGGTATTCTCACTTTATAGTTTTGATAAATCATTAATCAACATTACAGTAAACTACAATACTACAATTAGATATGAGTGGATGATTATGAATAACTGTGAGGGAGACAGTAATTTCAGTAATAGTTTACCATTTGTTGTGAATGCAAATAAAGTATAACAAAAAATATTACTGCCGAGATAAAGTATCTACATACAGAAATTCTTTGTCAAATTTTTGCACATTTATCATGGAAAATACGTTCAGGAATTCCAAAAATTTCAACACTTCCATGTTCAGAAAACTTCTTGAGTGGCAAAGCATTACTATTATACATAATTAGAAATTATGTAAAAAAATCAACAATTTATGCAGAAGCACAGGTAAGTGACTAATTATATTAACCTTAAGAAATACCCAGAAAATAGTACTTTTCATCACTTTGGATGCACTTTATTTTTAACAATAAAAGTGAAACTACATCCATTCCTGACCTTGATCTCTGAACTGGATCCACTAAAACTGAGATCTCTTCTTTATTTTATAATACCCATTATATTAAATGTTAATAAGTTATCGATATTTTGTGTTTGTCACTCAACTTTGGATGTAATTCCGCCCCCCATTTTAAAAATGATTCTTTCAAAACAGTACCCTGTTCTCTTCTGCATAACTTAATTTTCAGTATAATCATCTCACCAAAGTAGAATTCCACAAAACAAGATGAATTGGGTGTGTGACATTCAAGGAGAGAGCTGTGGCTACTCGAGGATTTGTGACCACAGCCCAGGCTACTGAGTTGGCATTGTCTGTCTGCATGGCTCGTAACGACCCAAGGTAGAATGAAGTGAAACCTCTTGGAAGCTGTTGCCCAGATGCAAAATTATAGAAGCCCAGCACAACAGCCTGTAAAAATGCAAACAAATGTCTACTCATGTGATCAAAAGTATATTCCAGTCTGGAACAACAATAAGCAAGTTTACAATACAGCATGTGAAATTGCAATATGTAGGGTTGACTGCCAATTCATCAGTCCAATGATATGAGAAGAGATTTTCAGATATGCGTTACCACCGTCTGCTTCCAAGGCAAAAACAGCGTTCCATAAGTGTAATGATCAGCTCAGAATATGCAAGCCATAAGCTGCGAATTCATAATATGTAATGCATTTTGCAGTCCATAAACTAGCATACAGTGAGTCCAGACTATACCATAATTCATCACTTCCCTACATCCCCATCAGCTTTTGGGTGATATGTTATTTGCATGCCAAAATGACTTAAAACTAGAAAGTACCAATACAGAAACATACATTGTGCTCCATCTGTAGCCTGGCCAGGTCTGTATAACTGGCCACATGAGAGAGAGGATGGAGTGCCCTGGCCAGGAAGCGAATGAGATGAGGTGCAGCTAGAGGCCCTCCATAAGCTAGGGCACGTGTCTCTAGGCCTGAGGAAGAGCGAACATGCAGCACCACTGCGGGATATGTACGGATCTTGTAGCGGCTCTTGCACTCAGATCCAGGTTGCCAGCAGTTGATGGCAGCAAAGTATATCTGAGAGTTGACACAGAACGTTTTACGATGAATGTCCAATTACTGTACAGTATGTCCTATGAAATGTTTACACATCCAGGATGTTTCGAGGAATAAGCATATACAATAACTTGTTTATACAACCCACACCTTCTTTCTGAGTTTCTACATGCCACACTTCTTAATACATCTTACATTTTCACCATTGAGTAGTCAATACTGTACAATAGCTGTAATTGAACGACATATTAACCTGTTCATGGTGGTAGCGTGCAGCCTTTTCCAGCTCCCAACGCAGCAGTTGTGAGTCTCTATCCCAGGGAGCATAATAAACCACCAAGGAGAGGTCTGATGCTAACAGACGATCAGTCAATGCATGAACATCCCCAGTGTAGAAATCTGTCACCAGTGAGTGTCGAGGAAAAAACGGCTGAGATGGCGAGGCTCTCCTGATTATTGGTCCCCTGCAACAAATTTAACATTTTACATAATCTTGTGATCATAAAGACATAAATTCTACCAAACATAATCCAAGATTTTAATGAAAAAAATGCAGAACACAATACAGTATATACTTTCCTTCAAGAACATATGCTTCCAGTACTGTATTATGTATTAATGCATCACCTACATGAATCCTGTACCTGGCAAATACCCTCCAACTGAATAAAAAGCATTGTTAAAATCATGAAAATATGCATGTAAATGCTAGAGGTTTCTTCTAGTCAATGCATAACATACATTTACAGTATTTTTTTATACTTCAGGGATAGTTCTAATGAGAATACCTTTACCAATGCAATAAAGAAAGGGAGGGATAAAGACAGCATGCTTGTGGCCATTTATTAGTGGATAGGAACACTGGCATTAGATAGATACAGATATGCCATTTCCTACTTCACTAAATAGGGTTATAGTATCTCTATTACCTCTAAGCTCAATGATATTGTCTAGTATTATCCCAAACTGAATTTTAAAGACAAACCACATCATTTTACTATACCACTACAGTACAAATTTTGAAACATAAATAACTATTAGTCTTCAATCAAATATCTATCTTCTACAACAGCGAAGTGTGACTCAGGACCAACAACAGAAATTAAGTGTCTCAAATACTCCATAATGCTAGCAAAGTCACACACCTGGGCACTCTGAGGAATATCTAACAGCCTTGATGAGTTGTATCCTTGCTCACGTGGCAAGTGGGGCAGTATGTTACAAAGGTACTGGTACAGTAAAGACAACTTCTCTAAGGGATTACATCATAATATTATTAAAGTGGGCAATATTTTTTAGGATAAAATACAGAAATGCACATCAAACTGTGAATTAGAAAAAGTGAATTATCATACTGTAATTACTTTTTTTTATAAAAAGTAAACTTAGATCCTTAAGATGGCAGATTATGGCAGACAAATTAATGTTATGATTTATAGAAAAATTCACAAGCTGTTAACCACTTAGTCACTCGGATACTAAAAACCACACAGTCCTCAATGTTTGATAAATAATGCATCTAATGTAACAAATTTCAATACTGTACTCCCATGCATATCTGCTTACTGTATTGTACTGCCCCATGCCAATCCCAATGGGGTGGTCACAAACCATCCACCTTCAAAATCCAATACACCCTATTCCTCAGCCAACAAACAACCTTCTCTCAAACCTGAACCATGCTCTTCCATACACCTCTTGAGTTTCACATTCCTACACACCTCATTCTCAGTTTGACCACTTACCTCACTTACCTCGCTCTCACATACTTTCATAGTCAGTTCCCGTTTGAACAACACATACCAACAGCTTATCTTACTACTATGCCAGAATACCCAGGACAAAAGAAAGTAAGCTGAGCTTATAATGAGTAAATGTGAAAGCTCAGTACTGTCCAGCAAACACTACAATACATTACTGACATACCATATCTACACAAAAAAAGTAAGCAGAAAAGTTATAGTATATGCAGTACATTTACTACAATTAACAAGTGCTCTACAATTAATATGGTACAGTAAGCATGGGGAATTGGTATGATACCAGAAAGACCCTGTTGCAAACTGAGCACATTTTAAAATAAGCAGTACTGTATACTCCAATACTGAACAGTATAATATTGTACAATTGTTGAGAAACCAACTTTTCCATACTGTATGTGGCAATAGTTCATATCTACAATGCTTGTAAACCATTAAAACTACAATATACCACTACACGCAAGTTACAGGAATTCAATAAACTTTCAAATATATATTATACAATAATGGTAATTTAATTCCAATTATATTTCTAATGAATTTAGTATCCTTTACATACTTAGTGGGAAAGACATCAGTTCTACCGATAAAAGAAAATATTTGCAGACCTACTAACAAATTGTCCAACTACTACTCACGGCACTCAGTATACAGTAATTCACTATATATAACATTTAAATATTCAAATAATATTTAAATTCCCACAACAGTAAAGTAGTTACTGAGCAATCATCAATTTTCAGGTTGGTTTTTAGAAAATAAAGGATGAAGATGCCCCATGATTACTGTACCATAATGATATCCACAGTTTAAACCAGATACGGGAACAAAAAACAGTGGCACAGTACAGTATCATACGTAACCCTTACCCTTCTGAAGTTACTGCCCATGAACTAGAGGAAGAGATAGTAGGTCATTAGTAATGCCTTAAATTATTTTATTGTTGTTTGTTGATTAACAAGAACTGTACATTTTTTATCAACCATTTCAGTAGGATACAATATATAATAGAAGAGAGTTAACCCAATAGAAACTAAATTTAAATAAACCTCAATGAGAGACCTATTACAACCTAACTGTACATTCATTCACATAATAATGAAGCTCCTACTCAATACTGTACAGTACCGTACTATAGAGGTACTCCGATAATGTTAAATCCGATTCTTATCTCGGCTTAACATTTTACTTCACCCTTGCAAGACATACCAGGTACCAACCTGGCCTAACCCAACCTGGACCATAGGATTATATACCATACTGCACAACATGGGTGGTAAATAAATGGTAAAAATTTACCAAAAAATGTCTCCTAATTACCTACAAAAAACAAAACAAGATTGCAATATAGTTTAACTACTGCATGACTGGTTACTCACACATCAAAACTACGAACTAATAATACTGTCTCTTTTTAATATGAACCATTGCAACATTATATTAACAGCCATATTCAAGAACGTTTGTGATACGTATGATAGTGTGGTACCGGTATGATGGCTCCATAGACAAATAACAGAGCTATCGTATAGTACCACACTATCGTATACACCACGGATGTTCTTGAATATGGCCCCAAGTTACTAACGAATGCCAAGATACAGCAATAACATTACTATATGAGTAAATACGGTAAATTCGAGTAAATTACGGTAATCTATTTTATTGCCGTTTTCTATTACGATGTTTTTACCTTCTTTACCCACTAACTTATACCATTCTAAGACACTTTTCTTCTATGGCATTTTCTTCGGTAATGCCCCATTTCCATGATATTCAAATGGGGTATTTTGAACTTAGACTGACCTTACCTGACCTTACCTAACCTAGGAAAATAATGACCTAATGTGTAATAATAATAATAATAATAATTGACGGTAAATTTACAGAAGAACTGGGTTCACTATATTGTATATTTTAGTATCATTACCCACTATTTTGGACCATTCTAACATACTTTTCATCTATGGTGTTTCTCTCGGAGAAATATGCCCCGTTTTACAAACATAATTTGGAAATTAGTCTAACCTGACCTGACCTAACCAGAGCAGACTACCGGGACTTAACCTGGGCAAACTACCGGGACTTAACCTGGGCAAACTGCCGGGATATAACTGGTGTAAACTATCATAAAGTGACTGGGGCAAATTCCCGGGACCTAGCCGGATGTGGTAACACTGCGCGATCCTTGCCATAAACCCAGTTATTCTGGGTAAATATTGAATGAATTACCGTTATTGGGTACGGTTTTTCTACCTTCATTACCCACTTATTTAGACCATTCTAAGACTATTTTCGGTAAATTTACAGAAGAACTGGGTTCACTATATTGTGTATTTTAGTATCATTACCCACTATTTTGGACCATTCTAAAACACTTTTATTCTATTGTGTTTCTTTCGGAGATGCCCAGTTTTCGAGATATGCCCCGTTTTACAAACATAATTTGGAAATTAGTCTGACCTCACCTGACCTGACCTAACCTGACCTCACCTGACCTGACCTAACCTAACCTAGACAACATCAGACTACCGGGACCTAACCTGGGCAAACTACCGGGACCTAACCTGGGCAAACTACCGAGATATAACCGGTGTAAACTATCATAAAGTGACTGGGGCAAATTCCCAGGACATAGCCGGATGTGGTAACACTGCGCGATCCTAGCCAAAAACACAGTTATTCTGTAATAATACCCTATTTTCTTCTATGGCATTTTCTCCGCAAATGCCCCATTTCCAAGATAGGGCATATTCAAATGGGGCATTTTGAAATTAGCCTGACCTTACCTGACCTGACCTAACCTAACCTAGACCGCATCAGACTACCGGGACCTAACCTGGGCAGACTACCGGGAAATAACCGTGGTAAAGTACAGAAAATGACCGGGGCAAAGTACTGGGACCTAGCCGGATCTGGCAACACTGCTACAAAACGGTAATTCTTTCAATAAATACCTTATTCTGTAACAATACCTAATTGACACCTTACTCACCTGCTTTGAACTATAATTACTAGAGCCAGAAGAACGAAGGACACTTTACAAAACAGCATGATCTTGTCCCTCTGGTATACCAAGGCCAGTAGGGAAGCCAGTAATGTAGTGGTAGTTCTGTTTATTACTAATTTTGGGGCCTCTTCCTCCTGTAGCTGCTGCTCCACCACACTGTCCTCCTCCTCCTCCTCCTCCTTCTGCTGCTGCTTCACCACACTATCCTCCTCCTCCTCCTCCTTCTGCTGCTGCACCTCCTGTGGTTCCTCCTCCTTCGGTATGGTTTCCTGAGCCACCTTCTTGTCACTCTCCTGCTGCTCCACCACCTCCACCACACTGTCTTCCTCCTCCTCCTTCTGCACCTTCTGTGGCTCCTCCTCCTTCAGTATAGTTTCCTGGGCCACCTTGTTGTCAGTCTCATGGCTCGTCACACCCTCTTCTTCCATCCCACCACCACCATTGCTTATCTCCTCCTGTCATATAGTAAACAATAAGAAACGTCACTCCTCCTTATAAACACCTTTTTAAAGGGGCAAGTACAGTGTTGATAAATCTGGAGCCAAATAATTCCTCTAAACTATTCCAAGCAACAGGACACCATTATTTTTGTCCATCTAGTCCTGTTTTCTGGCATACTTATGAGGAATCAATGTGCTCCAATGTACCAAAAGAATGCTATCCCATTAACCTCACCTTATACAAAAGAGCATCGTCTTGCTTCCTTTTACCTTAATAAAAAGGGTTTGATATTATATTATAAGATATCTAATTATATCACAAGAGCATATGGTGGCATGAACACCTCTTGTAAATCTTTATAACATAGCCAATGACCTATCACCGTTGGCCAACTCAGGCTAATATTTGATTCTATGTATAATGGCCTTGACTGGTTATGCTGATATGTTTCTTGAAAATACGCTTACATGCACTAAGAAGTTCTGCTAGGTTAATTATTATTCTTCGTTATGTCAGTTTGCTCAAATATGATAAGTTAGTACATCACCGTAGGCCCAAAATTATATTATAAAATATAATATAAGTTGTAATATAAGTTACCACGAAAGACTACAAGATGTAATGCAAGGTCTCAAATATGCAAATCCTGACCCTATGTGAATAGTATTACGGTATAGAGCTCATTACCCAAATGGCCTCTTAATTTAAGTCATAATACTGTTCACAAAGATCATATACAATGGAAATTGATTTCATCCAAGCGTAAGCACGACTGCGAGGTTGTTGGCCAGCACATTCGTGCATGGGTTATGAAAGTCGCCAAACTTCAAATTCCGTGTCCCGTCAGAGGAAGCTGGGGTGAGCCCACAGAGTGGTGAGGCCTGATCAGCAGCTCTCCATCCATTACGATGATTACGGGATTACCTGGGAGGGGTCCGTAAAATGACTACCTAAGGCAGGTATACAGAGACATCTTTTCCCACTTCTACCGTACGTGGAGTCGATATGCCTGACGTTTTGGTAGCTGGATGGTTATTAACAGATGCCCTTCCTCACACCAATTAAGCTTCACAATATTTTTATAGGGAAGAATACCGCTGTAACCAGGATTCAAGATCTTAACTATCCATTGATGGATGGGTGAAGATCAGCTGCAGAGATGTCTGCGTGGGAGGGGCTGTCACTACCCATGGCCTACATCTTCGATCACCACATGCTTCAAATCAGATATAATTTGTTTCGGCGGGGCCTTTACAACCCATTTATTTTTACTACTGCTCACATGTGCAATGGATGGGTGCTGAGGGGACTGCCCATCCATCCCCACCCCAGCAGGACCTCTCGGTTGAACTTTGACCGCTGCGGGGATCACACCTGAGGACCGTACAGTAATACCCTGTATAATAAGTCCTATCATTAACCTACTCAGTCCAATCTCACCCTTTTCTCATAGTCATTTTAAAGACCAAGATAGACTCATACCAGCGTTATATGATAAAATCCAAAATGCAGGCTAAACGGATATCACGAGCTTGACCTTATCCTGTAAATTTACCTTGTAGCTACAAATAGGTACGGTAAGTACAGTAGGCCTACATACCTTCAGAATGTGCATATTGTTAAAATAATATGCTAGCCTGTAACGCGTAGTTAACGATGTAGTGAATTAAGATGTTATCTTCACTTGGGGTTAATGACAAATAAGTTTGTGTTGGTCTAGTCTGTTTATTTCTTCAGGTGTTACATTGCATATAGTTTTATAGCTAACCTGGAATATGCTCAATCATATACATAAAGGTTGCCTGCGACAATTTATGGGTTGATGAATATTATTACTAACCAACAACTACATACCCTAACCACTAGGCTGCTACAAGCATATATATATATATATATATATATATATATATATATATATATATATATATATATATATATATATATTCTGAGCACATCAACAGTTAAAGTGATCTTACCCTTTTGCACACCTTTTGGGAAAGGCACTTCTGTGAAAATCCGTCCACATAGTTAAAATTAAGTTTTGCAGGATGAAAATGAGACGTTTCTGGTAGGTTACAGATGGATTGTGTGTGTGCGTGTAATGAAATAAAGAATACAACAAATAACACCTACCGTCATTGGGGACGAACTGCTAGTAGATGTGTGCGAGGCTGCGAGAAGACTAGCTTGGCTTTATGGACCCCTCTAGCCTAGCCCCTAAGTACAGACACACACACAGCAATACCGGCTACTATATAGCATCTCTTGTTGAACTGGTTAACTGGAGTTGTAAAGACGAAAATTATCAGGCGTGTTTTAGTTACTGAAAAGAGAAAAGTGCATACCCAGGAATGAGTAACAACGCTCACACCCCACTAGAATAATAGATACTGGTGTCATGGCAACGCTGCTCTAGAAACCCTATCTGTGTGTCGATCACAGACCAAACGAGATTAGAAGCCACACACATAGTGCATACGTCATGATAAGGGAGTCAACAGTATATCTGAAAATAGCACAATAGTCTCACACCTTCCAATAGACGACGGCTGATTATCTAATAACCAAATTCAATTAAACGGCACAAAAGAAAATCATAATTATACCAAGTAACCGAGTTAAACCATGCATTACAGGCCATGTAGACCACTAACATAAACTGATCATTAGCCGGCCAGTGAGGTTACAGAAGAGAGATACACCCAATGTCACTTATAAGTGACATTGGATACACCTATATGTGACAAATCTCGAACTCCGAGAACTTTACCACCACCACCAGTATTAAAACAGTTCCCCTATTAGCCAAGACTATACGTGCATTTGTGACCATATGTAGCCTCTTGGATTGATGCACTCTCTAACTAGACATTAATGTGGATTCAGTGGTAGAGAATCAGCAGTAATAGGAGCCCTTGCCTGAAGGGGAAAACAAATACTAGTACAATACTTTATTTAGTCGTGTGGAGTAAAGTAGCAACTATATCCTTCAGGTATCATTCTGAAAAGTTTTACCTTTGTAGTGGACAGCTCCATGGTACAATACTTTTCTCACAGCTCGGACACATCCACTTCAACACAACACTCTCTACATGCATCTTACACACCCGACATAATCACTCCCTACCTACTTCCTGGTTGGATGTTTCAGTAGATCTGATGAACCCTACAGTTGCAAACAGAAACTCCATACCACTCCAAGATGACTAAACCTATGAAATTATTATAATCTTATCCACATGACAAGAAAGTAGAATCATTCAGGCAAGATTGTCTCTATATGAATTATTCTTGCTGCCTAGACTGCTAACTGGTGGAAGGAATATCTGTTTCATTTTGTCTGTAAGTTTTATTGAATGTGGAATGATTAAAGTCAGAGTTAAAAAACTAATTTGAAAATATGGCAGTACATCTTTATTGTGCAAAAACTAACATAAACAACATTTACAGCCAACTAAAGGACCCTATTGTTAGCTAGGAAGTTTTCCTTACCCCTTTGCTATGGAGCAGGATATAATTATGACTGACCTGTGTATAAAAAAAAAAATGCCATGCACTTTGCTTCCTTAAATATCCACAACTATAAAAACTTCCAAGCCTGAATGTTACTGTTATCATCAGCAGAAAACAGAAGCTGCTCCTGTACCGGATGCCAAAGGTGTGCTACAACATGACTTACTCCAGCACCCCTGTGACCATCATGAACAAAGACATTTTTGCTCGTTCCTTCAAACTGTTGATAATCCAGGACCAGTACAGATATACCATAGCCTGATAATGACAGGTGTGAGCCAGCTGGGCTGATGCGTACATCTGGGTTTTTTTGTAAACCTGACTCGGTGTCTGCAATGGAAGTAAACAGAGGCTGGGTACAGTTTCTCTTGTCATGGATACTGATAGCACCACTGGAAGCAGCTAAGACCACAGTACTTCCATCCTGGCTCACATCCATGGACCAGCTGCCACCACACACTTCACCGTACTTAATTTTTTGTATCACCTGCCCAGCTTTACTGTCATAAACGAGCACTTTGCCTCTCTCTTTCAGTCCTACAAACAAGTTGTCATTGATGACTGACATCTTACTGATGGTATCTGTACAGGAGGAAGCTTCTTTAGATTCTACTGACAGGTTTTTTGTTGTGCTTGAGCCCAAGTTAGTACTGGTTATATTGGTTGGCTTTTCCCCCAAGTAAACGGTGAATCCACTGCCTGCCATGGAAGCATTCTTTACATCACTCCTGATATCCTTCACCAAGCTCATTACATCTGTTAAATAAAAACCATACGAATACACAGTCTTCAAGTGCAAACAATGGTATTTTTTAATTAAGTTCATTATGTCAGAAATAGTTGAGGATAAATGTTACATCATCAAGGACGTGAGTGGTGACGGTAGCTAACATGATACTTGCAAACCACACTTGATGAAACAACCATGAGGCAAAATTCATTGCTGGTACCTCTTACTCAGTCAAAGATACAAGAAATTTTTTAATCATTCATTACAACCTGTCCTGTCATATGTCTTACCTGACTTCTCTTTGGAGTAGAGGTGAACGCCCATAGGTCCAGAGCACACCACTCCACCACAGGTCCACAACACCTGTACAATACACCACACACTATAATAAATATTACACAGGTAGGGGTCACGGTAGTAGGCACGTGCCTGACTAGGGCCTACTTCCGAGACCACTAATGTTATTATTTATCAAATCGTTCAAGCTGGGTAGGCCTACCCAGGCGAAGCAATGGCCACTGCAAAGAATACATCCTTCTCTGTTCTATGACTACAGTATATTCATTTTTTCACAAAGACACAATAACTGTGCATTGAATTAGGACTATGAGAATTTTCACAAAGTACCATTACTACTACTGCTATTGCAACTATTAAATTCTCATATAAAGATAGGTCTTAAGTTGCCTCTTGAAGTATGCAACAGAACTCATCTGCCTGACTACTACCATCTTTCCTCACTGCTTACTATCTACACTTAGCTCATCTACCTTACCTGTTAGCATGCCTCACCTGGCAAATTGAAGTTTTAGTGTAGCCTGCAGCCACCTGTGTAAAGTCTCTGTTCCTCACAAGACCAGCAGACCCGCATGTCACTAACTTGTCCGGCACACGCAACTCCCACAGCTCATGTACCTCCGGAACTTCACCTGTCACACACCAAAGCTCCTGGATAAAGCATTATTTTTATCATATAAATTATAAATTTTAATAGTACAGTACAGTTCTGTACCTACTGTAAGTTAATGAATTTAAAAATGCAAAGCAGTACAGTACTGTATGGTATTACATTCCTGCCTGTGTAAACAAATATGCAAAGTTTATAAATAGGAGTAACAAGTATTGTACAAAATTCTTTAATACCAAGTACTGTACCATAAAGAACTACCATTAATCATGGCTATAACTACGGTACTTTATTTTTCTCATGTAAAAGGGTTATTGGCATGTATTCTGGTAGATACAGTAATAAGAAACTTGACACTGCATTACCATACAGAGGTCCATCCTCCCCATCTTTAAAGAAGTAGTAGAGTGACATATACAAACCTCTGGAGATGGCAACGAGGAGTGTGTTAGGATCCATGAAGGTCATACATGTCACTTTCCCTTGTACTTTATACATCAACAGGTCCTCATACCTAAAGAGAAATTGCATTATAAAATCAAACACAGAACTGGATAAAGAGCCATTATTGCTGCTGTAACCACAAATATTTGTATGATCATTACATAGCTTAATTAATACGTTATAGGATACAAAACATCACCAAAGCATTTCCTACCTTCTTATTGACTGTAAAAACCATTCATCATCAGACTCATCATCTGAGAAACTGTCAAACGCCTCCATTGTTTGCCAGGCTGAAAAATACGAAACAGGATATTAGAATATTCTGAACATTTGTTTCGTTCCATATTGATCAGACTCACATGCTCCATGTGCGTTTACATTAAATACATACTGTGTGCGTATGTGTGTCTTTGTATTTTATAGTATCTTATTTATTTAATTTTTTTACCATTCTAATGTTAAGGGGGAAGTGCAGTGTTGGTAAATCTGGAGAAACTGATTCCTCCAAACTATTCCAAGCAACAGGATACCACTATTTTTGTTAATCTGGTCTTGTTTCCTGGAATACTTTGGTATTATATGGGCACTTGTCCATAATCACTACCATCAATTCTTTTCTGTAAAATACATTTCTTAGTACATTTACGTAATTTCCTCATATAGTAGGTTATTTCCGTCGCAAATGAAAAGCTTTCATAAGATTGTACAAATACCCTTAATTGATTCAATTTTTCTTGATCCGCGGGATGTACAGCAACCATATCCGGTCAACCGTGATATTTCCACCCCATTGGCTGTGTATTAATGAGCGCGGATGGCCAATCAGTGTGCTTGATTAATGCACCTCAATTTCAAGAGAGCTGGTATTCATTCTGGCCACTTGTGGCAGTACCTAGCCAGGTACCTATCCCTAAAAGAAGTAGATGATCAGGAAATCCACCGCTTCTTCATAGAGGCAGCCAAGTTCTATCCACCCATTCAAAACACCACCACTCTCAAATAAAAAGGTACATATAATATCCAATTCAAGATGGCCACCGAGTGTTTACATCCACGTCCCGGTAGATTGCTAAGGTTAGGTCCTGGTAGTCTGCCCCAGTTAGGTCCTGGTAGTTTGTTGCAGTCCTGATTAGGTTCGGTTAGGTTAAGTCAGGTCAGGTCTACTTAATTTGCAGTTTAAATCTGGCAAAATTGAGTGCTTTCAGATTTTGGGTGGGGGGTGGGGTGAGAGGGGGTGATATCTCCAAAAAACCTCATTTGCGACGGATGTGAACAACAGATTCGTTAAAAACACAGGTATTTATCAAGTATATTGCTGTTTTGTAGCTGTGTTACCACATCTGGCTAGGTCCCGGTATTTTGCCCAGGTTAGGTCCCTGGGTAAGGTAAGGCTAATTTCAAAATGCCCCATTTGAATATGGGGCATATATATATCTTGGAAATGGGGCATTTTTGGAGGAAATGCCATAAAAGAAAATTGGGTAAATATTGAAAGAATTACCGTTATTGCGTACGGTTTTTCTACCTTCATTACCCACTTATTTAGACCATTCTATGACTATTTTCTTCTATGGCATTTCCTCCACAAATGCCCCATTTCCAAGATATTCAAATGGGGCATTTTGAAATTAGCCTGACCATACCTGACCTTACTTAACCTAACCTAGACCGAATCAGACTACCGGGACCTAACCTGGGCAGAATACCAGGACCTAACCTGGGCAAACTACCGGGACCTTATCTGGGCAAACTACTAGGAAATAACCGTGGTAAAGTACAGGAAATGACTGGGGCAAAATACTGGGACCTAGCCGGATCTGGCAAGACTGCTACAAAACGGTAATTCTTTCAATAAATACAGAAAAGGGTCTTGAAGGTAGAAAAACCGTAAGCAATAACGGTAATTCTTTCAATATTTACCCAAGGGATTACTGTATTAGGTATAATACTTGGATAATTGGGATTTATGATGTGCTAGGAAAGATTACCAGGTATTGGATTACAAGGGATTAATGTACCATATTAGGAAAAAAAATTAGGATAATCAGGATGCATGATGTGCTGGGAAGGATTTACCAGGTACTCAGATAACTTACTACGTTAGATATACAATACACTATAAGAATATCTTGAAATGGTCTTTAATTTTGTGTATCCTTATTCCTTCTGCCCCTCGGAACACACACACACAATTTACACAAACACACACAACAGTAATAAGTCAGTACAGATTCCAGAACAGGATTTAAAAAAAAAGTTATACATATAAAAAATATTGAGCGTTATTACTCCATTCATAAACGATAAGAAAAAATGCATAGAATAATTAAGAAAAAGGAGTTAAGATAATAAAACTACGGGCCGTATTCAAGAACATCCGTGGTGTGTGTATACGATGGTGTGGTATTGTAAATGGTACACGACGGCTCTGTTGTTTGTCTATCGATCCATCGTACCGGTATATACCATAAATGTTCTTGAATACGGCCCTACTAATTTAAACAAAAATTAATTTGGAAGGACCATGGAGGAGCCGTTGTAAAGGTGAACAACAACAACCCCTCAATCAGCATTCACAGGTTCCAGGCAACTTGGCAACTTATTAATAACCCTTCCACTTCCAGTTGTCCAGCCACTTCCAGGTTAACTATAAAATTAATAGTCCATTATTGTAGTAAAGCTGTTGGTCTGTTATTGAGTGTCATAAATATACACTCAGGAAACATCTTTTGGAATAGATCCAATCCTAAGGTCTCTATTATTATTATTATTATTATTATTTGTTGGTTAGTATGGCATTCTCCTGTTAACACTACCCACTACATTACACATCACTACCCACTACACACTAAATTACACATCACTACTCATCTTCACGGCTTTTCTATGGAAGCGTTCCTCCTGACCAATTGGGTATTTATTGAAAGAATTACCGTTTTGCAGCAGTGTTGCCAGATCCGGCTGGGTCCCAGTATTTTGCCCCAGTCATTTATTGTATTTTATCACGATTATTTCCCGGTAGTTTGCCCAGGTTAGGTCCCGGTAGTCTGATGCGGTCTAGGTTAGGTTAGGTCAGGTCAGGTAAGGTCAGGCTAATTTCAAAATGCCCCATTTGAATATGCCCTATCTTGGAAATGGGGCATTTGCGGAGAAAATGCCATAGAAGAAAATAGTCTTAGAATGCTCTAAAATAGTGGGTAATGAAGGTAGAAAAACCGTACGCAATAACGGTAATTCATTCAATATTTACCACGAATTGTAATGAAAATAAGTATTCATATAGTTAACATAATGTATTGTACAAGCCCCTGGCTAGTACAGTGGTAACGCGCCTGCCTCGCGTCCGTGAGGTCGGCAGATCGAGCCTCGCCCAGGCCCGAGAGTTTAAAACTGTTTACTGGGGGGTTACTGCCATGGCTGGGCACCATGGTGGGGAGTTGGGCTTGCCTGGCTGACGTTCAGGAGAGTATCTCATCAGAGATAGATACCAGAACTAAAACCCTGCAACTTTAATACCGTTATGAAGGTTTCAGTTGTCGGTCGCATCTGATTTCGTCACAATATGCAACTTCATGTATGCACCCACTGATTTTTTTCAGAAATAGTTCGGAAAAGAGCCACAAGAAAGGAAATTACCGTAATTACCAATTTCTTTCATATTTTTGTTGGTGGTGGTTTTTGCTTTATGAAGTCATTGGTAATTATCAATTCTATTGCCTATTGCCGTTTTCCATTACGATGTTTTTACCTTCTTTACCCACTAATTTATACCATTCTAAGACACTTTTCTTCTATGGCATTTTCTTTGAAAATGTCCCATTTCCAAATTAACCTGACCTTACCTGACCTAACCTAACCTATCCTAACCTAACCTAGACCGCAGCAGAATACCGGGACCTAATCTGGGCAAACTACCGGGACCTAACCGTGGTAAAGTACCAGGACCTGACCGGGGCAAAATACTGGGACCAGATCTGGCAACACTGCTACAAAATGGCAATAGTCTAGATAAATACCAAGTCATTTCCCAGAACCTAGTGCTACAGTGAATATTGACCATGTTTGATTTCTTCCCTATTTGCCCAGGTTAGGTTACAGTAGTCTGACCAGGTCCAGATTAGGTTAGGACAGGTCTGGTAAAGTGAGGTTAACTCAAGAACATATAAATTTTAACCATTTAATGTATTATTAAGTTGTTTTACCTCTCAATCCAGTCTCTTGAGTTGAGAGGGGGGGGGATCAAACATGGTCATACTGTCACACTATTTTAACAAATTAAAACAGGAAATAATGATACAAAAAAACCAGAATGAGTTAAACTGGGCATACCACCAAGACCAAACCAAAATAATGATACTTTTGCTTGTTTATTTCAACAGACAAAAACAGGAAATAACATTATCCAAAAAAATTGGAATTTTTTATTCTATTTGTGGCTTAACTATTTATTACTGCTATTTTTTTTTTTTTTTTCTATTTTTACTTTCTTTTTATGTGTGGACCATCATACCTTACTCGTCATTGTCACCAAGTATTGTGAGTATTTATAAGTTACCATACTTCCTTTAGTGAGTTCTGACCAAGTCCTGACATTCCAGTTGGCAATAGTCGTGGGAGGACACCGACTGAAAGAAAGCAACGCAAGAGCAGAATTGCAATGACGTACCTATTTGCAGTGACCACGATCCTGGGGTGTGCAGGTGTTGTGCTCCCAGCTATTCTCCAGTTTGTAAGTTGATCTCTGCTTTGTAATATCAATTTTAAGTAGGATTAATAAAAACCCTAGACACTGCTTGATCAGTATTATTGCTGCACAGTACTCTTGGAGATAGTTGATCTTTAAGAAGAGTTCTGCTTATCTAATATGAAATTAAATTACACCATCATAAGTCTTTTATTTTATAGGCATCTTCCATAAAACCCTTCCCCTATATTGCTTTCACAACTCAGTCTTTGTCCAGTAGTTACCAAGAGGCTGGGTGTATGTCACAACATGCTGATGCCTTTAGGGGTTAAACGCTTGGTATCTGAGCCTACCAAGCAGTCAGTCTTTGTTATCGTTATTTATGTTCTCCCGGGGCAGAATAGCCTCCTGCCCCACAGACCCCTGGTACACTCTTGTCGCAGTGAAAAAACAAATCAAAATAAAGGAGGGGCTGTCCTTATATGCCTGGGCTACCAAAGCACATCCCAGGGAAATGGGACCAGAGCTTACTGGACCAGGGAGTCTGGGGGCCTCTGACCGCCAGGGAGATTGGGGGGAAGGTCTTTGATCTCACAGCCAGTGCTGTGGGCCAAAGTCCACATTACCACAAGAGCTACAAGTGGGGCTGCACCTTCCATGAGACCAGCCCTGAAGGGACCATAAGGGGGAGGGAGTTTAGACTGCTGCATGCAAAGGGATAATGCACCCCCATGTGCTGGCGGTCCTCACGTGGATTTTTAATTCATGTGGGCAGATCTCATCAAATCCACTCAAAAGTGACCAGATCCTACAACAATAATTTTTCTAACCATGAGGGGGATGGCAAATATTCACAGAGAATAAAATCAGCCCCCCTAGGCAGACTCTACTTTGTGAACTACTGTGCTGTACTGGTTCATAAAATGCTATTTGCTAAAATACAACTGACACACAGTCATCTTTGGCCTGAATGTGTGTGGTATATCTGGGATAGGGTATTGATGATGATACAGCTATATTAATAGTAGAAAAAAGGAGTATCAATGATATATGTATTAAATGTTTTCAGATCTTGAAACTAGTAAGAGGTGAGGGAGTAGCAGAGCTACAGATAAGGCAGGAAGTGGCTAAGTTAAAACAGCAGCTGCAGAGTATCAGCATGGTGGACCAATTTGCAACCTATGCTCGCCTTCAACGAAAGATTAACACACTCAACCAACAGTATAGGGATAAGGGTGAGTTACTCAGAGGGGCAGCCAGCTAGAGATATTACTCCAGAGGGAGTGCAGACTTGGTTTTTACTTGTTTATGCAATGCAAATTTATGCAAATATGGTAAAGATTTGTTGAGAAATGGCAAATTGTTTCAAGGCAAACTATAAACAAACTTATTGACTTATTATATGTATTATCAAGATCTAGGAACTATATAGTGTATGTTTTTAACATCCATGCATGGCACCCGAGAGATCTGTTGGTTAACAAAGATTCATTTCTATTATTTCAGTATCCGAACGTTCTGTACGGGCGCAACGAGCACGGTTAGTTGTGGATGGCCTGATCAGAGCAGTGGTGGGGATGCTTTCTATGTGGCTGATATGGGAACATCGATCTGACCCAGTCTTGTCTCTACCAGCTGGCCTAGTCTGGCCTCTTGGGCATCTTCTATCTTTTCCCTCCTGTCAGCTGGGACAGGTAACATGGAATTTTGAACATTTTTTTGTTTAATTTGCATGTATAGGTATATTTGACAGGAAATAAGGAAAGTTTTGGCTGTTCTGCTTTAATTTGTTAGCAAGAGGTAGAACCAGTTGCTTTTCACAAGTCAGTGTACCTGTAGTTGCGTTAAATTAAAGTCATCGTCTGTACCCCATTACTTCTTTTAAGGAGTTTTAATGGGTGGCGGTCATGGATAGAAAAATGAAATAAATACTGTACAGTAGTTAAGAGACAAAATACCCAATAAAATGGGTCACATAATCACTCTCCCTTTCATGCCTATGAAATTCTTTGGCCCAACTCTCCTCTCCACAAGCTCTTTCCCTTCATGTATCCTTGGTGAAAGAGCCTTTCCATGATCTGTCAAAATGAAATTAAAGATAAGAGTTATAGGAAATGCTGTCGCTCAAGACTAGTGTAGTGTCATTACCTGCTACCTTTTAGATCTGTTGTTTGCTACTCGGTTACACTTAAGACTAATAAATTTTACTGTTGTCCCTCAGATGAGTGTGATAGTGTGGTTGAGTATTGTGCGAGCAGTGTGTAGCAGAACAAGTGGCTACTTCACCTTTGCCAACCCCAAACCGCCACCAAGACCTCCCTCACCAGTTTTCACACACACACGCTCTCCGGTTTCAATTCCTCTGGATTAAGGGATTTCCTGTGCTTCATGTCTTTAACCCCTAAAGACCTTATAGTGTTGATTGATGCACTAGATATTCTGTGCACAGCAGGCGATGGGCCTCGATCGAGCATGGGCTATATACAGCCATGGCGATGGTAATACTGGAAAGGCCTGGGCTAGAACTAGGGGATTGACTTTAGGAACACTGATTCTAGCCTGTGTGGGCTGGTGGGCGGAGCATAGACCATACTCCAGCCACCTCAACTGGCCCCTCTCTCAAGGCCTTGTGTGACTCTCCCTCCCATCATATCCCCTTTGTCTAGTCAAAGAGGAATGTATTTGGAATGCACGAGTACTTACAATGAGCCACGTATGCGGACGCACGCGTGTATATATGCAAATGTATCCGCTTGTATGCATGGGAATGTGTTTTGTGATGTAATTCTGTTTTATATACAGTATATATTTTTGATGTTTTGTTCACTCCAGGTAAGTTCAGACATATACAAGTACACTGAAATACGCATATTATGCCTTGCAAATCACTAAATTGCGAACACATTCATTTTTTGGGTATAACCATTTTATTTTTTTCGGACTTTGATACACTGCCATATCCAAACCAGCGGATTTAGAAGATTATGGTTTTCAGAATCTGGTGTGTAAATTCAATCTCTATAATATAATCTGTAATAGCATAATTAATGTACGCGACACTTCAAAAATTGGCCATCTATTGTGGCTGGGGGCAAGAAATTTAGATAATTTGCGGTCTTTAGGGGTTAAAGGTGAAAATGCACTACAGTACTGTATTTCCTGCAGTAAGTACAGTTAAGCAAGTTGAAAGTGCAAGAAACATATGAGTGTATATGGAAATATCTTTCAGTTCTTTGTAGTAAACCCTGGTATTTTATCAATGAATCACGAAAGCCCCTTCCACAAGAGGCAAAAAACGGCGGGCACGGGCAACTGAGTGAAATTCTTTCGCTTTTTACCAATGTTACCAGATCTCTGGCAACCATTGACCACTTGTGTCCGCCACCCACCCACAAAATTGGTGACAGTGTCTGCCAGCAGTATTTTTGCCTCTCCAGAGCCAATGTAAAGTGGAAGATGACTGACTGAAATTTTGAGTTATAGCCAGATGTGGCCATATACACTCATAGGTTACTTGCACTTTCCACTTATTCAACTGTACAATGCAGACCAAGACAAATTATATCCAACATTTTTATGCATTTAATTGATTATCTACATTTATTAAACTTGGGAGTTTACTCTTACCACAAGTATAACTTCTGTACAATATAGTGCAGCTTTTAGTAAGGTGAAGTGCTGTGATTGCATCAATATAGTGCAATAGGTTTATGTAGGATTATAGTAGAACATCACTAGAGTAATGAGGGTATGGATTGATTTGATCCAGGCGTGAAAGAAGACTGCCCTAGGCCTGGAAGATCTTGGAGGATGGGGAAGGTGGTGATAGAGGAATGGGACAGCAAACACAATGAGAAAAAAAAAAAAAAAACTTTCATTCAATAACTGGATACAGTACTCTGATGTAATTCAGGCATATTGTGGACTTTAAATGTATTACTGAATACTGATGTATTAAATGTATTTCCATTACTAACCGAGTAGTAAATATCCTGGATGTCTGCTCACAATAATAATTGTAAGAACCTACATGATCAAGGATTGATACAGGATAACATTGTGCTAAATAAAGACTCATGTTATTAGTAATATATTAATGAAACATGTACAAGGTATAAGAACTATAATATTTATATATCTATAATGTAAGTATGGACACCTAATTCTCTGGTGGTCAATTTAAATGATTGTATGCGAGACTCCTCATGACATCTGGGAGGGATGTATTCCTTTATATTAAAATGGAAAACTTTTAACAATAACAAAATATTTATGACATTAAGTAAAATGCTTGGGCTATGGTTTGAGAAATGCATGAAGCAAAACTTGGATGTACGTCTTAATGGAGACATTTTTCCAATATTTTTTTTTGTAACTTTGCACTATATTATATTGTTGATAGCATAAATACTGCTATATACATTTCTTACAGTATTAGTGGACAGGATCTACAGTGACTCAAAGTTCTTGCTTACATACTGTAACAATCATTACAGTATCCTATGAAACTAAGTCAACATTGTACAGGAAATGAAGTTTGTGTAAACATTTGCACCATAATATATACATGTTCATCATATGTATATGAAACATGGACTATTCATCTAATTGTTCATTTTTGCAGTATCTGTTTGATATACAATGAACATAATCTGGTTACAAATAATTTATGACAAAGCTCTTCTACAAATTTGTCCCTATATTTTGCAAAGTACATGCCTTATGTAGAATCCTGTTCAAGTAGTAACTGCTGATTTGCAAATAAAATTTTGCGGCTAACAGTTGACTGGCAATTTTTCTCATCTATTGGCACAAGACACTAAATCATGACCTTGCAGGATATAAAGACTGAACTACATTATCTGATTTTTTACCCGAGTATGCAGACACATCAGGCTACAGAGATAATGAGTAATATCATATGTCAGTAAGAAAAAACAAACGATACTTCTGTAAAGATTATTATCTTTTAATTTTATGATGTGCGTCTACTTAAGAAGAAATTATGATATGAATTTATTATTTATATGAAACAAAGAGGCCAGACTTATAGGAAGAAATTACAAAATATCATTTACTCTAGTTCTTCATTACTCATTATTCAATATTTACAGGTGCCTTACTATGGGTTCAGGGTCCATCACCTCAAAAGTTGTTGGAAATGAGGTGGTATTGTCTCGGGAGAGGGAAGTTAATGACACCATTTGTAGGATCAGTCATAGGAACAGAATGTTTGGAAGTCTTGTGATGCTTAGAATACATGGATGGTAGGGATGTGAAGTAGCTATGTGGTGGAGACCTGGCCAATGTGGTTGACACATACACAGGTACAGGTCTATTTTGTGTAGCATAAACGGATATTGGTGCAGAGCTGCGACGGCACTGATCTTGAGGATGCCTACTTCTGTTTCGGGCCTTCATCAGAGCTTTGACTTGTCGGGGTGTGGTCAGCAGCCGGCCATTGGTGTTGCGGTGAGCTCGAGCAGGGGAAGGAGTGGACGGAGAGGAGCCCAGACTGGGGCCATTACTGTATAGAGCATAGATGGGAGGTGGGGACCCTGGCCCTCTTCACAGCTGTGCCTGCGAGCCACGCCAAGACATCTGGCCAAATGTCATGGCACCATACGTGGTTCCATACCCGATGCTACCATAGTAGTCACTGGCAGCTCCACCAGGGGTGCTTGGTGAGTATCCTCCCTGCAAAAATTTAATTATCACAATACAGTAACTTGCTTGTATAAGGTCGTAAGAAGCCTCCGTATCAGTGGCATAGGTATGATCACCATTCCTTCCTGAATTAGCTAATTTCAAAGATTAAAACTACTAAAAAAATTTATATAAATTTTATGGTTAACATTATAATTAATCCAGTCATGGGAAATTCTTTACTAACCGCTTTAAATCTGTTGAGCTCATCTTGAGTATCAAAGATCATGACAATGAAGGGGCTGCCTGGCACATGCTCGCCTGACCACTTCACCTCCATGCGATAGTCTCCAGGCTCAGTGGGGTCATATTTGCATAAGATTGTTCGATCTTTCTGGGATTCACGCTGCATTTCCACACGGAAGGCGCCTGTGTAGAGTCAGTTCACTCGGTTAATGGAAGAGCGACTATAGTTTGATTGAAACTGTATGTCTGTAGTCGTATAAAAGAACACACATGCTATACAATTCAGTATTGAAACCAAGGTTGTTATATAATATAATAGTATAATCTATACTTCAAGATCAAATCCGAACATACCTTTTGGCCCTCTGATCCTGACAGTGAGTTGACCAGCACCTGCTCCTCTTGTGTCGCATATGAAACGACTTTGGTATGATGCGAGCACACCATTTTCAACACCAGGTCCATACACTCTCACCTGAGTAAAGAAAAAAAAAAAGCAATTTATTCTAACAGAATATTTTCATCTTGTAAAGCAGTAATATACATATGATATCTTTGGTCTAGAAATGGCATAACAATGATAAAGTGAACCGACTCTTATGCCATTGTTATATTGGTGTTCAGTATTACCACAACAAGATTTGTGGAGTTACAATGATCAGCCTGTGCTGGACCTCTCATATGACTGGTTGAATACCACTCCTTAAATTATATCACATGGAGACCGAAGAATTGTGATTAACTCTAAAACTATTATGACAACTTGTGTATTTTCTGATTAAAAACAAATTAATTTTCTTGTCAGGAAATACTGTATTCTTGACAGTCAATGGTTTAGATATATTTCAACTAACCCAACAATGAATTACACTAAGTCTCTTATACCTGAACCAATGCCAAATGATGTTGTATGGCAAAGAAAAAAAGGTACTCTCTATGAATTTATAAAGTGTCTGACCTTGGATGGATCTGGAGCACCAGCAACCTTAAGTGTGTAGGGTGAGCCTGGCACGTGCTCCCCTTCATACTTCACATTGAGTGCATGTCGGCCCGATTCCTGCAGGGACAAAAACATCTTTACGTCTCATGTATCATACACAGTATATCTTGACACAAAAGGGATCAATATTATTGAAGCAGTACTTTGAAAAATGTCTGTGGACAACTTGCTACTCACACATACCTGTGGTCTGATGTTGAGAGTGAAGGTGCCATCACCATGATCTTCCAAGTCACATAAAGCAACTTTCTGGGGACCCACACAGGTCACCGTCAATTCACCTGGTCCAGCTCGTCGTGTATCAATGAAGCTCTTGATATCCTGGCCAACCATGCCATGTCTGAGCCCCTCACCTGAGCACACCACTCGTGATGCATCTGCCACACTCTCCACATTTACCTTGAGAGGACACCCACGTACCTGGCGGTCTGACCACATAACATTGAGCAAATAAGCACCAGGTATCAGAGGTGTATAGAATGCACGCCAAACTCCACCACCCTCGTCCCCCAATGATACAAATACGTCTGTCTTGGTACCACTCATGGTGACATCAGGTGCGCCTGGTCCGGCAGATGATCCATCTATAATGAACTCTGCCTGTTCACCGCATCGGGCAGTGGTCAAGCCATGCCCACGCAGTGTTACTCTTGTGTGATCACCTGTAGATATAGGCTCAGCCCAACCAATGACTGGCATATCTGGTAAGAGGAGGTCAGCATACCACAACCTCAGCTCATACTCTCCCTCCCCTGGAGGTGTGAAAAGTAGACGTGCTCTTGAGCCATTTTGATCTATTCCCATTTCCAACGGTGTGCCTTCATGAGTTAAATCGCCTCGAAGCCGACCAGGACCTGCCTCAGTCACATCAAATGAGAGTTTCTTCTCTTCACGTGGGGTCAGCTCCAGACGACCTTCAGCATCCTGCAGGCTCGACCACCCACCAATAAGCCTGACCCGTGCTGGGTCTACTATTTTAGGATGGAAAGGACTGCCTGCAACATCACGCTTGTTCCACTGCACTCGGACATCAAAGATGCCTACTTCATGTGGAATGTAAGTCACCTGTTCAAATAGGAAACATAATAATGAAGTATAAATGTTCTGTTGTCTCAACTGAAATATTTTCCATGAAAATCATCAGGATTTTAATTAGAAAGGTAGAAGCACCGTACTGAATGAGATTAAAGTAAGTACTAGTTATGCAAACAGCAAATTAAAATAAAATTCCAAAAGTTAAACGCCAAAGCATTTCCTTAAACAAACCAACACTAATCAAATGTGCTACAATCACTGACCTGATATAAGCCCTCATCTTGCTTTCGAACATTAACCTTGGCTACACTGTCTGGTCCATCAACAGTGATGTGTGGTTCTCCAAGAAGACCTCGGCCATCCACAATGAAAGTTAGAGGTGTGTCCACTGCTCCCCCATCTAATCCTGACCCCTTGACACTAGCCAGGCCAGATTCTCCAACCTCCACTGTCAGTGGTGATCCAGGCACCTACACACGAAACATTTATCAATGCAAAGTACCGTATAATCTACAATTGTAACAGTGAGATGTAATGGCAATCAATGGAAGAAATACTGATGTATGCAACAGATATCCAGAGGAATTATTCAGATATACTACTATATAACATGTTTCCTATATTTTCACAATTAACCCTAACTGCTTTAGTCCTGTATTTCTGACACTGACCTCCTCACCACCATAGAGTATTGTGACTCGATATTGTCCAGGTGCATCAGGCAGCCACTCAACTACTTCTCCTCCTGGTCCACTCTTCACTTCCAGGGGTGTCACCACACCAGAAGGTGCCACAACCTGCACCTCCAAATCAGCTGCACCAGCCTCTGATTTGTCCACTGTAAAGAAGAAACTGATTAGGTCTAATTCCTCTGCTGTAGTATAGTATTTTACAGATTTAATTAAAAAAGAAATCATTATGCTTTTCCAATTAGAGATGATACAACAGGATACTTACACTTAAATGTACAAGGTTCTCCAACAGCAGTTACAGTTTTTCTATAGTCTATGATGACCTTTGAAGCATCATATGCAGTACAGTGGAATGGAGAACCCTTGACATTTTTCATTGCACATAAAACCTCTATCTTGTATGTGCCAGGGGTGTGAGGTGTATACTCTGCCAAAAGGTTACCATCTTTCTGCTGATAACACTTGATTGGCACTGCTGAATCTTGAGGACCTGTTATAAGCACATCAAAGTCCTTGGATGGCTGATTCAGAGTCTCTATGACAAAGGAGGTGGGTTTGTTTACTCTGGCCTGGTGAAGACCCAACCCAGTGGCTGTGACTGCATTACCAGTGGCTGGATTATGTACTGGAATCTCAAATGGAGCACCTGCAAAAATCCATGCTATCAGTGAAGTATATCAACTGGTCAGAAAAGCACCCTAAAGACAAAAAAGTTTAGTTTGAAAATATACCAGTTTTCAAATGGCAAAAAATATCTAGTACCAATCAGAACTAAAAACCTTACCCTGGACTGGAACACCATTATAACGGACATCAACCTTGTGAGGAATGGGAGCACAGGGGTAGAAGAGCACCTTGTAATGTCCTCCACCCAGGTCACGGATGGAGTGTTTGACGTCTTGTCCTGCTGCTCGCACACCCACAGACAATGATCCTCGTCCAGCTCCTGTTGCCACCACCACAAAAAAGTTTTTAATTTTCTGACACAATACAGAAACCTACAAAGACAGCAACTTACCAGTGTCATGCAAATGAATGGTAAGAACTTCAAAACTTCACTAAATAGCTCAGTTTTGCAAAATATTTATAACAGAAGATTCCAAAGAGACAACACTAACCTGAGGCATCAACCTTTAGAGCACACTCATGGCCTGAATAGCAGTCTCCAGATGGTTGCAATGTCAGCCTGCGTGGATCAGCTGCGTCAACAGTGTATGGGGTCCCATTGATGGCCATACCTTGGTGCAACACGACCACACTGTACGATCCAACCTGCACACACACAAACCTCAAATTAATTTCTCATTTTATTTAAGGTGTAAGTAGTGTGTGCAGTAGGCATATTTACAGTGTATCTTCTATAAATCTCTTTGATGTGCTAACCAATGCAATATAGTTTCCTTTAACAACCACAATATATTTATATTTATTAATTTAATCTACTTTTATATTAAGCTACCTTAGCGCAACAATGTAGGATGATCAAATTTGGCTTTCCATGGATTTGTTTTGAATAATTAAGAGACAGAGGCTCTAGTTCCTTTCTGAAAGAGTATACTGACATTTCATCAGTACTAAACTCACCCTAACACTGCATAAAGTTCAAGTAAATACAACTAGACTTGAAGACACCTGTGTACCTGGTCAGCACGATACTCGGCACGGTGGAGGCCACTACGTAGTTTTACTAGTCGGGCTGGAACCTGGCCACCATCAGGGCCAGTGACACGAATATCAAGTTCACCATCAAGACCTTTGGTGTCCACTGTGAAGGAAGCTGTACTGCCAGTAACCACCTGCCAAACCAGTCAGCAAAGTTATTCACAAATAGGAAAGCTTATAATTCATTTATATAAATTTTACCATGCAGTACTGTATTATTTTCTTTAAAGAGGTGAACTGGGCATCCTTTTCATTCATTTCCGAGTTACTCAAAATTAAGATGGCTCTCACCTGCTTCAGTCCATCACCCTTGGCTGTAACCATCTGGCTCTCCTTACGTTGGAGGTGCCGCACTTCTCTGGGCTCAAGCTCACGTACTTCACACTTGAAGGGTGAACCTGAAATATAGGAATAGCAATAGTAATACTCAATAGTGGAATATAACAAATATTAACAAAGAGTATTTACACCTTCAGCACTATAATATAATATTATATATTAATTTACATGAGTAATGTTATATGATATGCCCTACTTCCCAGAGTATAATATGCTCTGGCTCATAAGGCTCAAGCTCACACCTTCTGTATGAATCGGACTAATATTTTCCAACTTTAGGGGTTTTATTGTATGTGTGCAGTACTTTAGTATAATGGCTAACCTACAATATCCTCCCCACTGAGACTTATACTTACATAAATATACGTCCTTGTGGGGGTAAAAGGATATTTACTAACCTACTACATCCTCCTCATTGAAAGTGATATTGACAAAGTGAGGGATGGGCTCATGTGGTGTGAATGTGACATCATAGAGTCCCCTTGACCTGGCTGCCACCTCTGCCCTCACTGATGCCTTGGCTGTTGTCACCACCAACTCCAAGGTTCCCTCACCCGCCTGAGACGCATCCACCGTGAATGTTACCGGACGGTTAATCTGGACAAACAAAAGTTACATCAAATACAGTGAACTATACAGTAACAAAAACAAATCTGCTAAATTAAAACCAGGAAGCTAAGGCCATGTGACCAGTAGAATATGGATTTAGGCTATTAGGGAGAGAGCAACAATGCTGTGTCAAAACTGTATTATTCTGAATGTGAAGAACTAATATTTCTTGCTAACCTTGGTGTGGTCTAGGCCAGTCACTTGCACCTTGGTGACATCATATATGTTACAGGTGAAAGGAGAGCCACCGACACCCTCACCATCCATACTGACACTAACAGTATGGGGTCCCACCTCCAGGGGCTGGAACTCGGCCGACAACTTGCTGGGCAACTCCCCTGACACTTTAACTGGTACATGAGCACCAGATGGAGACAGCACCTGTTATCAAAGCAATCATTTGGTATTACTACACAAACACATACTTTATTATTGGAGAAAAAAAAAAAAAAAAAAAAAAAAAAAAAACTGATACTGTATAGGAAAAAAGTTAAGGGCCATCTTACCATGCATATGAACCATCATTACCTGTACAGTACATATAATATCAATTTGTAATTCATAATGACAGTAACTTTGCACCATTTGTATTTCATTATGGTAGTAACTTTGCTACAAAAATAAAAAAATTAAGTCCATCCATCCAGTGAGAGCTACAAACTCTAGGGACAGGACACACACACACACACACACAAACCTGGACAACACAGTGGGAGACGTCAGCACTACTGGGATCTACAGTGATGATGGCAGGGATAGAACACACACACACACACACACACACACACACACACACTAACTCTCTCTCTCTCTCTCTCTCTCTCACCTGGACGACACAGTGGGAGACGTCAGCACTTCGGGGATCTACAGTGATGATGGCAGGACGGGCGAGAGAGCTCATTTTCAACCCAGCACCAGACACCACAACCTGGCTACTGTCACTCACACGGCACCTGAATGGAGAACCTGTAACACAACAAACAGTCCAAAGATTATTAACCTCCTTACTCCGTTAATTAAGGTATACTCCAATTATTTATTTATCCTTACTCCGTTAAGGTCTACTCACTTCAATTATTTATTACTCCTTACTCCAATTATCTATTACTCCATACTCCGTTACGGTCTACTCAACATTATTAACTCCTTACTGCGTTAATTAAGGTCCACTCACTTCAATTATTTATTACTCCTTATTCCCTACTCACTCGAGTTATTTATTACTCATTACTCCGTCACGGGCTACTCACTTCAGTTATTTATTACTCATTACTCCGTTACTGTCTACTCATATCAAGTATTTATTATTACTCCTTACTCTGTTACTGTCTACTCACTTCTACTATTGGTCAGGGTAGCACAAGTATTACTAATACATATACAGTACTGTATTACTCTCGGCAACACAAACATTACAGGTACTTCATTTCGTGTATTTGTCTGCACTCTGCACCACATTTCATTTCATGTCTCGTAATTATAAGGTCGCTGTACACAAAGATCCAACCAGATCTTGGTTAGATCTTGTTGTACACATACGTAGTCGTACGTAGTTTGGGTGGGGTAACTGGCCTAATATATAATTTCAGGTACAGTATTGGTCTGTGCAACACAAGCCTCACTTCATTCGTTGGTACAGTATTCACAACATAAATAACTTGCTGAGCTCCGCAAAACAAAAATATTTTCGTGGTTTAATAATTAATGTTATGAACTAACAGACAGTCGCGGGGAAGTCTGATCAAGAACTATGTGCCGTGATTGTAGGCTAAATGTATCGCACTCTTAACACAATGCACATTATTTGACAGGCGAGTCTCTGAAGAAAAAAGGAAGACTCCAGGGATGGGCAGAAATATTACACAGTACTGTATAACCTTATCTGCGCGTAAAAATCCCATGGCGTTAAACCAAACCTAACCCAAGTTGTGAACTGTTGTCTATAAGTGAAATGTTTGCACTCTTTGGACATCATTAGCGCTTCCCTTTGAATAGAAAATTCGACTCTACTCTGATATTAATGAAGAAAGTTAACGGTGTCAGCCCGTGACGAGTACTGTATAAATGTAGACTGTAATCACCATTTTCTGTTTTGACCAATGTACCACGATTAAGCATTTCTGCTTTATCCGTAAATTTCACGCGATTATAAGGATACGGATTTCACACTCTTTCACTCCTCTTCACATTGAGTCAGCTCAAACCTTTAAACAGAAACTGAATTCATATTTCCCAGTGTTACAAGATAAGAGGGGGGGGGGGAGAGGGGACTAGACCTCGGGGTGATAGTAGACAATGGATGTATACAGGTGACCACTGCCGACGTACAATAGCAGATTAACCACACCTGATATCAGCATCACTTACATTTCTTCTTAGTGTAATTGAATGCTTTAATATACAAACTGAAATGTATCATTTTCTACCAAAATATGATCTTACATGAAGTGGGGCACAGCAAAGCAAGTATTTTGTAGTCGAAACACACACTTCAATAGCCTCTGCTACATGCCTACATCACCAATTTAGAAAAGTTCCATATTAGGCTACCTCAAACGTTATAAGTTATAATCACTCGCCATAGCATTGCAAATATTACTGCAAATACTAACCTCAACAAATTAATTTTGATTAACCGGATTTGCTTGTGAAGTGGGAGGAGGAAACACTACAAGTTATAATGAGGAATACAAGGAAGTGTACGAGAAAGTTAGACATGGAAAGGAATGGGAAAAATGAGAGAGAAGCCGAGAAAGAGGAGGTAGAGGGAATAAGGAATGGGAAGGGAAGGGAAGGGAAGGGAAGGGAAGGGAAGGGAAGGGAAGGGAAGGGAAGGGAAGGGAAGGGAAGGGAAGGGAAGGGAAGGGGAGAGGAAAGAAAAGGAAGGGGAGAGGAAAGAAAAGGAAGGGGAGAGGAAAGAAAAGGAAGGGGAGAGGAAAGAAAAGGAAGGGGAGAGGAAAGAAAAGGAAGGGGAGAGGAAAGAAGGGGAAGGGGAGAGGAAAGAAGGGGAAGGGGAGAGGAAAGAAGGGGAAGGGGAGAGGAAAGAAGGGGAAGGGGAGAGGAAAGAAGGGGAAGGGGAGAGGAAAGAAGGGGAAGGGGAGAGGAAAGAAGGGGAAGGGGAGAGGAAAGAAGGGGAAGGGAAAGGAAGGGGAAGGGAAAGGAAGGGGAAGGGAAGGGGAAGGAAAAGGCAGGAGGGGGGGGTGACAGTGTGAGGGGAAAGGTGACCTGCAGTGAGAGAGAGAGAATCAGGGAGGAAGGGTGGAGAAGGTACAGTCGTGGTCAAATATCCATATAGGGGTAACTCACATAAGAGTTTGAAAGCTTCCCTCTGTTCCTTAGATGATAAACTTTCCAATTGATAGGTTAACTACCATCTTTTAATTTAATACAAGCAGCTACACACTACTTAAAATAATAACATCATATGTGGACGTGAAAACAGCAGACAGTAAATTGTTTGAGATACCCATTTGTGGATGATTATTATTGACCACGACTGTAGGTATGAAAATACACAGCCAGGTCTTCATTTTTCTGTCATACCAGCTTTAAATGCCTTCTCCCTAGTAAATTACTGCATTCCCAGATCAAGTTTTCTGGCAGAAATCCTTCTCATTCATGGTACCAACCAGTAAGAGGCATCCTCTTGATACAGCCACAGTTTTTGACTTTCCAAATTTCCTTCAACCAGGATTAACCAGTTAAGATATGATCTTAAATACAGAATCTAATAACAGGGAAATAATTCACTTGCCTACAAGACTATAAAATTGCCCACCTTTTGTGAGAGCAATTCTTGATGCCAGAGGCTGCCTATTGAGTTTTCATTATTGTTCAAGTTCTTTAAAACACATGATATATTTTCTTTACATTATTATTAGGACTTACCTTTGATGAACAAAAGATGACATTTTATGGAGGTTACAACTGCTGACTCAGAATAAAATATGGACTCTGTGACAGCAAATACTGCACTTGTCCATAGTAAAGTACTGTAGAGTATAATATGACGGTACAACTAATTTCGAATTGTTTTCTTTTAAGGAAAAAAATAATAATAGGTTACTAATCTAACAAAATGTCAACATTACCATCTCCCACATAGGAACAGGAATACCAACCCCACATTGGACTATTATTATTATTATTATTATTATTATTATGGGAGTGGTTTAAAAAATGTTTTGGAAGACTGTACAAAATGATTTCCTTCATCAAAAACTTACCAGGCACAGGAACTCCATTGAACTTCACAGAGAGTGTGTGAACTGCAGCTTCCTTGGGCTTGAAGTTAACTCTGAACCTTGCATGGCCCTCAGACTGTACATAGTTGGGAACATTACGCCCATTGACTGACACGATGATCTCTAAATTTCCAGCGCCTGCCTGAGATGCGTCAACTGTGTGCAGGAGACAAGAGAAAGAGTAGGAATTGAGATCTACAGATATTTCCTGGTCTCCATGGGGAAGTGAAAATATAAAGGATTTTTTTAGTCTATGACTAAAAACTTAATATCATCAAGAATAATGTGAAGTCCTATAAACATTGATGTGTTGACAACATACTATAACATACCATATGTATTAAACATATGTAAAGTAAATAAATTCATCACAACTCACTGGAGAAATACACCGGCTTGCCAACAATACCAGCAGCAACTTCTGTGACTCGTACTCTGTTGGCATCATAAGCTTTTACCAGGAAAGGTGAACCAGGCACTAGCATCCCTGCCACACGCACCTCAACACTGTGGTCACCTGACAAATCATTAAAACATGAGATTTAATACACTGTTAATTCTTAGATTAAGATTGAATGTATTCAACTTGCTCAAAGACACCATGGGTAACAAACTGCAATACTGTATTGTCTTAAATTTAAGGTTCAAGGAAATATAGTATCCTTCTTGAAACCTGTCCCTAAGACATAAGATAATGTTGAGCACTGACCTACTTCAGTTGGGGTGTACTGAACCTGCAGCTTGCCCTCCGCATTTGTGGAGACATGAGACTCAAGGCTGAGGCGTGAGGGGGACATGACCTTCACTTCCAGTTGGTCCACACTTGCCTGTACATCATTACAACACCTTACTATTACATGCTGCACACTACTTACACTGTTACTTACCTGTATTACTCTAAAAATATACTTTGAACTTTGCAGTTGCTTGCATTAATAAATGAAAGAATACAAAGTGCTACTGCAGAAAAGAAACAAAATTCCAACAAAGATATCATATCAAAGCCATAATAATAGTTTCACAGGACTCAAAAGTCATTAAATTTCATCTTAAAATGTCCACAGTGAATCCTGCTAAAAAAACTATAACAAAAAATAAAAACCTGAGAATCCACAGTGAAGGTGGCAGGATGATCTACTGGAACTTTTTCTAGTCCAGCACCAGCCACTGTGACGCGAGACACATCCACAACCTCACAAGAGAATGGTGATCCTGGCACATTCTCCCCATTGAATTTGAGCTCCACCACATGAGGTTTAGCTTCTTTGGGAGTGAAGGAGATAGCATACACATGGTTACCTTGAGCTTGTGCACTGGTGGGCACCTGACCATTGTTCACTGTCACTTCCAAGTTTCCAGGGCCAGCATTGTTGGTTTCCACTGAAAACCAAACAATAATTACAACAATTATATGAGCAAACTGTACTTCACTTTAAGTGGGTACCTTAACTGGTCCTTCATTCTCAGGTTTGTGAAGATATGTAACCAGTAGTAAAACTGTACTGTACTTAGAAACCTATGTAATGTGGTGTTAAAAATACATAATGTGTAAAACTGATACAAAACAACAGTACAACTCTTCCATACAATTGTAACTATGTATCACAACAAATAATTATATTTACATAAACTGTGTGCAAGTTGTACTCACCCAGGAAGGTGACTGGTTTGGCCACCATGCCACGGTCAGCTGGTCGCACCTTGATGGCAGCCACATCATACACTTTACAACTGAATGGAGAGCCTGGAATGGCCTCGCTGCTGTATGCCACATGGATACGATGCTCTCCTGCGCTCCGTGGGGCAAATTCCACTCTGAAGGTGTGGTCACCATTGTCTCGAACCTGCGCCGGCACTGGCAGTCCATTGGGGCCTATACAGACGCGGCCAGGTTAGTGTGGCCTGAGGCTATGCTGGGCAGTAGTGGAGGGGCACGAGTGAGGCAGGAAGAACTTGAAGTAAGTTAAGGTCAAGGAATTTTAAGGAGTGATCAAGACAAGGGTTTTATAAGTCAAGCAATCAGAGAGGAAGGAGTGGCAAGATACCAATCACAGATGATAAAATAGCAAAGTGAGGTACAAGGATGTAGGCAGAATCATGACAACTAGCAATAAAACTCATTCTTTCACTGAGAGAAAAAGCAGAAAGATATAAGGTTCTGTGGCCGAGAGTGATGAGATGTTCTTGGAAAGTTAAAGTTATTTGTGGGTTAGGAGGATAAGGAACCAAGTCAGGTCCACTGTACTAGATATAACAAGTCAAATGTCATATTAAACCATTCTCGTATGTTTGTTCTGGAATTGTGAAAATGTCATATGTGGATTGAATAAAAAAGTCCAGCATAACATAGATCAGGTCATCTCTCTGCATGATGTACGTCGAGAGTCTGAAAGAGAGCAAGATGTTGGTCAGGTCAGGTCAGATCCCAGTCTTTAGGGACTCATGCCACACACACACAAACTTGTACACATTATGCACTCACAAATAATTAATATAGTTGGCAAGCCTCATCTGACACCACCATCACCAGTTTCACTACCATGTGGTATCACTGACTGCATTATTCAACCATGCCCACCATACAACTGTTATATAGACTATGAGGTGCAGAAAGCATGCAATTGTTGGCTTCTATAAGGGACCTTCCCAGTAACTGTTGAGAGGGTCTCCCAGCTGGACCGCCACACCCCAGGCACAGGCTAAGCTAACTGGTACAATTAAGGGTTAGTAAGATTAGTTAGTAAGCACGTTGGTGTTTCCTCGTTCGCCCTGAAAAGGAAATATTTGTGTAAGGAAATAAACTAGGAGTACGAAATGGAAATAAGAGAAAGCTGCCTGAAGTAAACATACATTCTCAAGTACGAGGCACAGTTTTCTGATTGCTGTACTGTTTACAGTAATCTGTTCTTTATCAATTTACGTGTACTAAATCTTCAACAATGACCCCAGAGCTTAATTAGTAGAAGTGAGCCATGTCATTATTGCATGCAGAATTGTGTATTCAGAAAAACTCAAATTACCAATAGAATCAACAGAGAGAACAGACTGAAACATAACATAAAATAATTTGGAAGTGAAATTAACGGCAGCAAAAGATAAAACAGTTTGTTGTTCTGTCAGGCAACAAAGAATTTAACACATTCTGAATGTCCATGGGTAACAATATTTTAATGCTTTGAAGAATGGAATAATACTGTAACCTGAAATGTACATAGTAAGTTTTTTCTGTTATAAATGAACTTAAGCTTACTGTACTCTGATACTCTAGTACAGCCCAAAATTATGCTTTGACATACATATAGGGGAGACTCAATGAGATCATTGTTTTAACTTATTGTATGGTACTCTGATTATAACATTACCTTAACAAATATTGTATATGGCTACTTGCAAAACATTAAAAGCTACTAAAGTTATTCTTTGAAATCCCAACCTGAATACAGCTTCAGGAAAATGTCAAATGCTTACTTAAATCATCCCCATGTGTGTCTGAACTTCTGTCCACAATTGTATATATATGTATCAAATCACTCAGAAAGAAAATCCAGCTGTGTCTTTTTTACAATGGTACATGTGTGTAAGGAGAAAGATCTTTATCATTTGATGTTAAAACCAATTCTTAAGGGGATAAGCTCTTCTCTTTAAATTGGAAGGCAAATGACTTCTGTGAACTATGCAACAAAATTATCCCCTAGTAGTATCATGAAGGTCATCTATTTCCTGGCACATTTTGGAAAAATCAGTAGCCATCGAATTTACTAACAACACAATAGTATGAGAATCAGTAACATATTACCTCTTCTAAGACACTAACTAAGACTCATTTTCAATCTATTTTTTGTTTTACCTACAAACCTAGGGATGTAAGAGATTGAATTTAAACCTAAACATACTGTATGAAGTAAACTTACAAACTACAGAAAAAAAACAAGTGAGTGTTAGTTTCTGTGCGGAAAACTGGAAATTATCAGCAAGGAGACAAGTGATTATCAAGACTGATTAGTGGTGAACATGTCAAAGCAGATGTAAAAGTCTGAGAAAATAATACTAAAGTTAAGCAAATAAGACAGAGTGCGTAAGAGAAAGTCGATAAAGGACAGCATGTGCAAGGAAGATAAAAAGATAAAGTGTGAGCAAGGTCGATAATGAACAAAGTGTGTGGAAGATATAAAACAGAAATAGCCAAGATCAATTTCTGCCAGCACTGATAAGCTAAAATTTCATTTAATTAAGATAAGCTAAATACAATACAGTACAAAATTAATACACTAAATACAGGGAATTATTGTAAGGTTATTGTTCCAAATTTTATAGCCAACTAAATGTGACTCAAGAACACAATGGAATTAAAGTACACCATCTTAAATGACACAGCATAAATTTCTTCTGAATCCTTAATACCTCAAGGCCTGAATATATGGATAAGCTAAGTAATCACGGCACAAGATCATATCACACACACACACTTGACTAGATATAAAAGTGGGTAGGAACTCACCCTCCACTGAGACCTCCACATCCTCCACAGACCCTGTCACGTTGGAGATGGTGAAGAAAGATGTCTTGCCAACTGCTGTGGCTGCCAGGGACTGACCACTCACCACTATCCTATTGGGGTCTGCCTGCACCTGTTTCATGGTAGCAGTAGGATACCAGTGTTATGTACGTAATCAGATACTACTTCATAGTAAGCTGAACTACTGACTTGATAGGTGATGCTCTAAATAGAGTGAATATTTGACAGGTACTTGTTACATAATAGAAATTCATATACAGTACATGAAGGTTCCCACCCTAAATGGTTAAGTTGTCCCCACAAGAGGAATGGTATTGCAGCAACACAGTAGTCAGAAAACTTCCCATAAATTGCAGGCTACACATGTCTTAGAGTTCATGTTTCTTTGGTGAGAAAATCTAAGACTGATCAATATTCATCTATAAAGTTCCATGCTCAAAAACATATCAAACACTTCACCCAGGGTTCTCAAAAGACTCAGTAGTGTTTTACAAAGGTCTACAGTAGATAAAAATTAATTGAGCATAATAGTTAAACTTGATGTGTCGGCAGAGCTCACCTTGGCAACAAATGGTGACCCTTGGACTGGTTCTTTGTTGAAGGATATGTTGATGGAGTGATCAATGGCTTCCAGAGGAACAAAGGACACAGCAAACCTGTTGTATCAGAGGTAGGGTGGATTATGATCCACACTACAAAATAATAATAACAAACATCAAGAGGCTAAAGTTCTTTTTTTCTAGCCCTTGTGGTATCAGCAGCTGATAACTGACATCATACAGAAAAACACACACTTCAAAATACACACTACAGGAATGAGTAGACCTGATGGTGACCTACCTGGCTGAACCCTGAGGGTGAACCTGAGTAGGGATGTTGCGACCGGCTGCACTGATGCTGATCTCAAGATTACCCTCACCAGCCTCAGAAGCATCCACTGAAAATCATACACTTGTAATTTACTGGAATACCTAAAGTATAGTAAAGCAGGTATTACGCTGAGTAAAGGGATACAAAACATTTTAGTATTTCATGACCTAAGGTACCATCAACAACTCACCGATAAACTGCAGACTCTTGCCAATAGCACCACGAGGGAGATGTGACACTCCCACCTTGGCAGCATCATACACTTTGCAAGTAAAGGGCGTTCCTGACACTGCCGATTCATTGTAGTTAACAATGATAGTGTGAGCACCAACTTCCACAGGTGTAAATTCTGCCATGAAGCCAGCCCGGACACTGCCTGACACACGTACTGGGAGTGTTGTATGACTCGGGGCTGTGGAAGACATCAACGAGAATAATCAATACAGAGAAAAGAATGGAGAAAACTGTTCAATATGATCTTGCAAGTTCATGTTCTAGAATAAGAAATACAATCACACACACTATATTGTAAAATGTTGACAAGTATGAACAACTTAGCTCTGGCTTCTTGACTTATTAAAACTGTGAAATATGAATACAGTATCTGGTTTATTGAATTCAGTACTCACTTGTAGAGGTATAATTTTACACTAATTCCCAAAACCATCTTTAAAATCATTTCAAACTTACTCCTAACAGTGACAGTGAGTTCAGCAGAACCTCCACCATCAACTGAAATATTGAATGCAGCCGGTTTGTCAACAGGGATGAGCTCCAGGTGACGGAGGGTAAGGCTCACCCGGGAGGTGTCAGCCACGCGACACACAAATGGACACCCACGAACTGTCTCACCATTGAACTGTAACATAATAACAACAACATAATTAAGGTAGTTCTGCATTAATTGAATGCTTAACACTAGTAACTTTACTGGCTGAAGTTATTTACCAACGATAAAAAAAAAAAGCATCAACTAATTTATATAAAGGATCATAAAATAATATGCTTGGACTATTAGCAGATAATTAATAAGTGCCAGGAAACCCATACCCAATATCCCAAGATTGACAACAGAGTGAGTGGTACCTTGATGTCAATGGTGTGAACCTTGGCGGTGTCTGGCGTGAAGGACACAAGGCAGCGACCGCCCCCCAGCACCTGCACATGGTTGGGCACCTCTCCATCATTGATGCTGATCTCCAGTTGACCCTCGCCTGCCTGAGATGCATCCACTGCACACAGAGACAACAACTTCAACACACCATCTCTCCTCTCCAAATTCCAATAAGATATCCACAGCATAAAATCAATCTAGTCTACAAAATATACATGTAATAATATATCACACACAGCACAATTCTACATGGATAATTCAAATATTCCAGAAAAAAACGAGCTGCTATACTCTTTTTCCAAGATTCATCAGACAATTCACTATTATGACGAGGTGAATACGACTGATCTGAAATTGGACTGGAGAGGCACAAGATCCATCTATGAAGGAACCCATAAAGTCTCGTGCCATGACTACCCTTGTTGAGAAAACCTGTAGGAGAAAGCAAGGCATCAGTGATATAGACTGTATGAGCCAGACATAACTGAATCTCACCTCGAAACTGGCATGGCTGACCCACAACACCATTGGGGACATCAGACACCCGTATGAGGCCGGCATCATAGGCTTTGGCAATAAATGGCGAGCCCTGTACCTTTTGGCCAGCTACCGCAACATCGACCACATATGATCCAACCTCGGTGGTCACGAATGCCACACGATACACATTCTCCCCATTCTCTGTCAGCTGGTATGACACTGGACGCTTGGCTGGACCTGCACAGAGTTTGAGAGAGAGGTTAAAGTTAGCTATGGGTATGATAAACAAATTCAGTTAAAAAAGAAAAAAATACAATACAAATAAAATTTAACTCCATTACACTGTTTTTATTATGTTAATAATGACATCGTACAAACAGTACAGTTGTACTGTAT
This sequence comes from Petrolisthes cinctipes, assembly GCA_033782935.1. NCBI lineage: Eukaryota > Metazoa > Arthropoda > Malacostraca > Decapoda > Porcellanidae > Petrolisthes > Petrolisthes cinctipes. The sequence goes on from JAWQEG010000348.1 coordinate 78,794, forward strand.
AGTAGCTGCATACCGTACAGCACTTGGAGGATAAACAATGACAATTTGATAACATTGCAACAAGCTTTCTGGGAGTAGAAAAAAAAATCATCTGTACTAGTATACAGTAGTTTACAGAACTATGGGTATCAAAACTGTTCAGGATACATTAGGATATCTATGACAGAAATAAAAGAAAAAAAGGATGGGAATTTTCCCTGCATCAAAAAAGTTTATACCAAATACTGTATATTTTTACTCTTAAAAGCTGCAATAGACAAAATGACATATACAGTACTGTAGTACATTAGCAAGATGTACTTACTGACAATGTGGACCTGGATATCCTCCTTAGAAACATTAGCAGCTGAGATGTCAAAGGCTGAAAGATGTCCTGCTGGGAAGTGCTTGATGGTGTCGCCAAGGACGGCAACACGGGACCCACTCCCCTCCATCACATCCACACTCCACGGTGAACCTGAAACAAACATAAATTATACATTAGACAACCATACAGTAGTGTGTTATTTGATAATTTGTTTATGCTAAGTCATGGTGGTGCAACTCTCATAGTCATGTGTCACTGTTCAAGTTTAATTCAAATTTAGAAAACAATTTGTACCCTGATGATGAATTCAGATATGTCATTCATTAGTACTTTCATTATAAGTTGTGGTAAGGAGTTAGAAGTATTGCAATAATTTTAATAAAATTTCAAACGGTTCTGTCCCAACACTGTAGCCTGGCTGGAAGACTACCTTATTAGTCAAGCAAATAGGGCCCCCACCTGAGAGGTAGGGATGGGGGGTGGGACCATACTGCTTACACCATATACAGTATGATCAAGGGGGAGTGGGGTTACCTGCAAGATTTCACTTTGCATCTCAACGAAGGATGAAGTAGTTTTCGTGCATGGTTGGTCGCAATTCAAACATGCACATACCAGCATAAGTTATTGGGATGTGTGTCTGGCAAACAAACCTCCATCTCAAGGCCAAGATTCATGCTTCCAATAAGACATATTGAGTTCACATGTAACTAAATTAGACTCAGGTTATCAGTACTCTATCGTTTCATAACTCTCAGACACGTCTTCTTCACACAATGATGCGAGTCATTTGTATACACAATGAATATATAAACACCATTAGAAGAGGAATTTCCATTAATTGCATAAAAACTAACTACAATAGCTAAACTAACCAGGTAATCACCAACTCGTAATGAC
>JAWQEG010000348.1:85000-88933 GCA_033782935.1 Petrolisthes cinctipes
TTAAGGGACGTACAGAAGTGGTTAATCTATCTCTATATATATTAATCCATGTCCCATACAGAAGAGGTTGATCTATCTCTCTATATTTATCCATGTCCATCTGTCTACCTTTCTATCGACCAATCAGAACACACCGAGGTTGATCTCTATACAGTATAGCCTACATACGAATGTCAAATGGTATCATGTTTGTTTCTACAGGAAGGTAAGGATGCTATAATTCCTGTCTCACATCTCAACTCTTATACAACGGGGCATTTCCTGTGACATAGATAGAATCTTCTGACGCAAGTCCAAGTATATTTTGCAAGACGTAACCTGTTATTTTGTAAGTGTGTGTGTGTGTGTGTGTATTGAAATAATTCTTAACCCTCAAATATCACGAGTGTTTCCCCTCAGACAAGGTAAATCGTCTGGCATTATTTAGTCAAGAGAAAGTATAACTGAGTGGTCTTCAACAACCGTCGTTTAGGGGTACGATATATAGTGTGTTCAGTAACCTATATTCTCCGGCAACAAATCTCCACTGAGGATCAAACACACGTGCTGGAAATTCTTCAACCACACACATGCAACATTTATATACTCGATCCCTTCACCTAATACCACTGACAACATTTATATACTCGGCCCCTTCACCTACCTAATGCCACTAGTTTTTCTCCTCAAATGTGACGACACCATAACGGACCTGGCAACCATACAAATGTTCTGAGAGTGTATATCGTGGCATCTTCTGGAGGAATCAGAAGCCTCCAATTCTCATACGCGATCACAGGGACCTTATTAATTTCAAGGGGACGTGAAGGTCGGAGAAATTTCCCCTTTAATTATTAAGCCCTTTGTTTGTGGTGGCTGCTTGTCTGGCGTGAAGAAAAAAACAAATTAACTTGTGCGGAGTTCACTTACTTTAATTACCAGAGTCTATCTAAAGTATATACCAAGTAACTGCCTCTGTGTGTGTATGTGTGTATGTGTGAGAGAGAGAGAGAGAGAGAGAGAGAGAGAGAGAGAGAGAGAGAGAGAGAGAGAGAGAGAGAGAGAGAGAGAGAGAGAGAGAGAGAGAGAGGAGAGAGAGAGGAGAGAGATATTAACATTTATCTATCATTATATATAGAGATATAACAGTATCAATAAGTGTGTAGAGAGACACACACAGATAGAAAGATAATAGGACATAGCAAATACAGAACGAGGGATAGGAAAGAGGTTGAGGGGGAAGGTAAGGGAAGGGGGGGAAAAGGTAGAGGGAGGAAATGAAAGAAGGAAAGGGGGGAAGAGGTAGAGGGGGGGAAGGAAACGAAACAGGGGAAATGAAGGAGGAAGTGTGATAGAGGGGCAAGGGAAGGGGGAAAAGACAGAGGGGGGAAATGAAGGGGGAAGGAAGGGGGTAAAGTGTAGAGTGGTAAAATGAAGGGGGAAGAGGTACCGAGAAACGACGTGGCTAAAAAGAGGAGGAGAGGTAGTTATAGTGAGGTAGGTAGCCAGCTCCCAGCCAGCCTAAGCTAGAGTGAATGAACTGGAGGCTGCCACATGTCGTCCGTCCCTAAGTCGAGAAAGAAATCAAAACATCACCACCAGTTCTAAATTTCTGAACCACATTAATATTGATTCACATGCAGGCGAAACTCTCTCTCTCTCTCTCTCTCTCTCTCTCTCTCTCTCTCTCTCTCTCTCTCTCTTCTTATATCCACAACACCACCACCCGCTGATCTCTTGTTTGTTGTTGTTCTTGCTGGCTCTACCCCACCCCCTCTTCCCCCCACCACCACAAAAAAAAAAAAAAACACACACACACACACACACTTCCCTATTTCTTTTCAGGCCACTTTAGTTGACTTGTGTTTCCTTCATTCCTTCACTTCCTTTTCCCTGCTATCCTCTCTCTCTCTCTCTCTCGGCCCTGCTCCTGCTCCTTCTCCACTACCCCCCCCCCCTCCCCCCAAGAGATACCTCGAGGCTAGAGTTGGCCGTGCCAGGGGAGGGGAGGCACCGCTGCTCACCACCACCACCACCACCACCACCACCTGTCTACCTCCTGTTCTGTTCTCCTGGAAGGGGCCAAAACGAGACCTGGAATGTGTTTACTTTCTCCTGGACCAACACTTCTCTCTCTCTCCCTCTCTCTGTCTCTGTCTCTGTCTCTGTCTCTCTCTGTTACTTCCCTTGTTCTGCACACTTCATGATTACGCCACTCTTTCTCACTCTTACATACCTGTTCTGCACACTTCACACTTCTTGATTCCACTTTCTTTACCGCACAATTAAATAGCTCTGTTCTGCACACATCTCGCTTCCCAATTACACGCCCCTCTAACCCTTAAATTGTTATGCTGTTAATGGAACTCGTGGAAGAATGCGGAGAGGAAGGGCACATGTGGAAGAAGGAAATAAGTGGAGCAGGTGCATGGAGAGGATGGAACAGGTGGAAGAAGGAAGAGATGAAGGGAAGAAGGAAATAGGTGGAGATGAAGGGAAGAAGGAAATATATAGGTGGAGCAGGTGGGGAGGATGGGAACAGGAGGAAGGAGGAGATGAAGGGAAGAAGGAAATAGGTGGAGATGAAGGGAAGAAGGAAATAGGTGGAGCAGGTGCATGGGGAGGATGGGCACAGGTGGAAGAAGGTTTAGATGAAAGGTGGGGCAGACTGGAGGAAAGGAACGAGGTGAAATAGAGGAAGGGGGAGGAAGGGGACAGGTGGGGCAGGTAGGAAAGAAGGGACCAGGTGAAACAAGTAGGAAAGAAAGGAACAGGTGAGGCAGGTAGGAAAGAAGGTAAGAGGTGAGGGCAGGTAGGAAAGAAAGGACCAGTGTGAAATAGAGGGGGAGGAAGGGGACAGGTAAGGCAGGTAGGAAAGAAGGGAACAAGTGAAATAGAGAGGGAGGAAGGAAAGAAAGAACCAGGTGAAATAGAGAGGAGGAAAGAAAGGAAGAGGTGGGCAAGTAGAAAAAGAAAAAAAGGGGCACAGGTGAGGTAATGGGAGGCAGGAGGAACGCCACAGGTGGGGTATATAAATCAGGCTGAATGGTTTGACCTTCATCCCCGCCCTCCTGCCCACACCAACCAAACATTCCAACCACCTTCATTTCTAGCCCCCCAGAACCACACCAACCCCCTGCCTACCTCTTACACACACACACACTAAAAAAAATAAATGTAAATGTATTCTTCACTCACACACACACATAAAATAATAAATGTAAATGTATTCTCTCTCTCTCTCTCTCTCTCTCTCTCTCCTCTCTCTCTCTCCTCTCTCTCTCTCTCTCTCTCTCACACACACACACACACACACGAGTGAAATAATACCCAGGAATGCCAACCGTCCCCTCCTGAGGCGGTATAAGTGGGAAGGAAGGGTCGGCCGGCATTATCATAAATTCCTGTAGTTCTCAGGAATTCATAGCCTAAATCATAACACTGCCTCCATTACCTTCAACTTTCGTCATTCGGTTGTACTTTTATTAATTGATTTCTCTATTATTTTATTATCTATAGTTGTGATGATTAATATATATTTTACATAGCCTACATAACACCTATACCTATAAACAACACAATTTATCTGTAACGCAAATAAACACTACAAAATTATGTCCAGGTATTATTGTTAATCGAGTGTTCAATATGTCTTATCTAACACTGTATACATTAATATTTTTCCAATAATCGATATATAATACACATTTAATCTGCCACTCAAGTATACACCCAGGCCTAAGTATACTTAGGCCTGGGCATACACTACACAATACTGAAGCAGGCTGTAAACATGATCGCCAGAGGCCGGCCATAAATCGACGACGTGGAAATATTTTAGGACCGTAGCCTCTGTATTTACTGAGGGGATACCCGTCCCAGAAACGAGAACTGTAAACAATAGATAAAATATTGGAATCTTGTCCTTTACCTCTTTGAAGACGGATCCTGTAT
>JAWQEG010000349.1:600000-810159 GCA_033782935.1 Petrolisthes cinctipes
GAATGTTTTCAAGATACAGACCCAAAACATACTCAAAATCGATATTTTAGGTGCAAAAAGTCGAAATGTGCATGCATCCTCTGTACCCGGTTATATCTCAAATTCAGGTTCAAAACACCCAAAAAATCGATATTTTTGTGTCCCAGAAGTGATCTGTACATACCTACTCCTTGATCGAATTTTTTCAAGATACAGACCCAAAACATGCTCAAAATCGATATTTTAGGTGCAAAAAGTCGATATGTGCATGCATCCTCTGTACCCGGTTATATCTCAAATTCAGGCTCAAAACACCCGAAAATTCGATATTTTTGTGTCCCAGAAGTGATCGGTACATGCCTACTCAGTGCTAGAATATTTTCAAATTATACGCCCAAAACATACTAAAAATCGATATTTTGGGTGCCAAAGTCGAAATGTGCATGCATCTTCTGTACCCGTTCATATCTCAAATTCAGGCTCAGAACACCCTAAAATTCGATTTATTTGGGTTCCAGAATCGATCTGTACGTGTCTACTCAGTGTTAGAGTATTTTAAAAATACAGGCCCAAAACATGCTCAAAATCGATATTTTGGGTGCCCAAAGTCGATATGTGCATGCATCTTCTGTACCCGTTTATATCTCAAATTCAGGCTCAAAACACCCGAAAATTCAATATTTTTGGGTCCCAGAAGCGATCTGTACGTGCATACTCCGTGTTAGAGTGTTTTTAAAATACAGGCCCAAAACATGCTGAAAATCGATATTTTATGTGCCCAAAGTCAATATGTGTATGCATCTTCTGTACCCGTGTATATCCATAATTCTGGTTCAAAACAACAGAAAATTCGATATATTTGTTTCCCAGAAGCGATCTGTACATGCCTACTCAGTGCTAGAATATTTTCAAATTATACGCCCAAAACATACTAAAAATCGATATTTTGGGTGCCAAAGTCGATATGTGCATGCATCTTCTGTACCCGTTTATATCTCAAATTCAGGCCCCAAACACCCAAAAAATCGATATTTTTGTGTCCCAGAAGCGATCTGTACATGTCTACACCGTGCTATAGTATTTTCAAAATACAGGCCCAAAACATGCTCAAAATCGATATTTTAGGTGCCCAAAGTCGATATGTGCATGCATCTTCTCTATCCGTTCATATCTCAAATTCAGGCTCAGAACACCCTAAAATTCGATTTATTTGGGTTCCAGAAGCGATCTGTACGTGTCTACTCAGTGTTAGAGTATTTTAAAAATACAGGTCCAAAACATGCTCAAAATCGATATTTTGGGTGCCCAAAGTCGATATGTGCATGCATCTTCTGTACCCGTTTATATCTCAAATTCTGGTTCAAAACACCCGAAAATTCGATAATTTTGGGTCCCAGAAGCGATCTGTACATGTCTACACCGTGTTTGAGTATTTTCAAATTACAGGCCCAAAACATGCTCAAAATCGATATTTTAGGTGCCCGAAGTAGATATGTGCATGCATCTTCTGTACCTGTTCATATCTCAAATTCAGGCTCAGAACAACCGAAAATTCGATTTATTTGGGTCCCAGAAGCAATCTGTACGTGTCTACTCAGTGTTAGAGTATTTTAAAAATACAGGTCCAAAACATGCTCAAAATCGATATTTTGGGTGCCCAAAGTCGATATGTGCATGCATCTTCTGTACCCGTTTATATCTCAAATTCAGACTCAAAACACCCGAATATTCGATATTTTTGGGTCCCAAAAGCAATGTGTACATGCATACTCCGTGTTAGAGTATTTTCAAAATACAGGCCTAAAACATGCTGAAAATCGATATTTTAGCTGCCCAAAGTCAATATGTGTATGCATCTTCTGTACATGTCTATATCCCAAATTCAGATTCAAAACACTCAAAAATTCGATATTTTTGGGTCCCAGAAGCAATCTGTACATGCCTACTTCTTGCTAGAATGTTTTCAAGATACAGACCCAAAACATACTCAAAATCGATATTTTAGGTGCAAAAAGTCGAAAATTGCATGCATCTTCTGTACCCGTTTATACCTCAAATTCAGGCTCAAACCACCCAAAAAATCGATATTTTTGGGTCCCAGAAGCGATCTGTACATGTCTACACTGTGTTATAGTATTTTTAAAATACAGGCCCAAATCATGCTCAAAATCGATGTTTTGGGTGCCCAAAGTCGATATGTGCATGCATCTTCTGTACCCGTTTATATCTCAAATTCAGGCTCAAAACACCCGAAAATTCAATGTTTTTGGGTTCCAGAAGGTATCTGTACGTGCATACTCCGTGTTAGAGTGTTTTTAAATTACAGGCCCAAAACATGCTGAAAATCGATATTTTATGTGCCCAAAGTCAATATGTGTATGCATCTTCTGTACCCGTGTATATCCCAAATTCAGGTTAAAAAAACCAGAAAATTCGATATATTTGCGTCCCAGAAGCGATCTGTACATGCCTACTCAGTGCTAGAATATTTTCAAATTATACGCCCAAAACATACTAAAAATCGATATTTTTGATGCCAAAGTCGATATGTGCATGCATCCTCTGTACCCGTTTATATCTCAAATTCAGGCTCAAAACACCCAAAAAATCGATATTTTTGTGTCCCAGAAGCGATCTGTACATGTCTACACCGTGCTATAGTATTTTCAAAATACAGGCCCAAAACATGCTCAAAATCGATATTTTAGGTGCCCAAAGTCGATATGTGCATGCATCTTCTGTATCCGTTCATATCTCAAAATCAAGCTCAGAACACCCTAAACTTCGATTTATTTGGGTTCCAGAAGCGATCTGTACGTGTCTACTCAGTGTTAGAGTATTTTAAAAATACAGGTCCAAAACATGCTCAAAATCGATATTTTGGGTGCCCAAAGTCGATATGTGCATGAATCCTCTGTACCCGTTTATATCTCAAATTCAGACTCAAAACACCCGAATATTCGATATTTTTGGGTCCCAAAAACAATGTGTACATGCATACTCCGTGTTAGAGTATTTTCAAAATACAGGCCTAAAACATGCTGAAAATCGATATTTTAGCTGACCAAAGTCAATATGTGTATGCATCTTCTGTACACGTCTATATCACAAATTTAGATTCAAAACACTCAAAAATTCGATATTTTTGGGTCCCAGAAGCAATCTGTACATGCCTACTTCTTGCTAGAATGTTTTCAAGATACAGACCCAAAACATACTCAAAATCGATATTTTAGGTGCAAAAAGTCGAAATGTGCATGCATCTTCTGTACCCGTTTATATCTCAAATTCAGGCTCAAAACACCCGAAAATTCGATATTTTTGGGTCCCAGAAGCGATCTGTACATGCCTACTCCGTGTTAGAGTATTTTCAAAATACAGGACCAAAACATGCTCAAAATCGATATTTTAGGTGCAAAAAGGCGATATGTGCATGCATCTTCTGTATCCGTCTATATCCCAAATTCAGGTTCAAAACACCCGAAAATTCGATAATTTTGGGTCCCAGAAGCGATCTGTACATACCTACTCCTTGCTAGAATTTTTTCAAGATACAGACCCAAAACATGCTCAAAATCGATATTTTAGGTGCAAAAAGTCGATATGTGCATGCATCCTCTGTACCCGGTTATATCCCAATTTCTGGCTCAAAACACCCGAAAATTCGATATTTTTGGGTCCCAGAAGCGATCTGTACATGCCTACTCAGTGCTAGAATATTTTCAAATTATACGCCCAAAACATACTAAAAATCGATATTTTGGGTGCAAAAAGTCGATATGTGCATGCATCTTCTGTACCCGTTTATATATCAAATTCAGGCTCAAAACACCCAAAAAATCGATATTTTTGTGTCCCAGAAGTGATCTGTACATGTCTACACCGTGTTTGAGTATTTTCAAAATACAGGCCCAAAACATGCTCAAAATCGATATTTTAGGTGCCCGAAGTCGATATGTGCATGCATCTTCTGTACCTGTTCATATCTCAAATTCAGGCTCAGAACAACCGAAAATTCGATTTATTTGGGTCCCAGAAGCGATCTGTACGTGTCTACTCAGTGTTAGAGTATTTTAAAAATACAGGTCCAAAACATGCTCAAAATCGATATTTTGGGTGCCCAAAGTCGATATGTGCATGCATCTTCTGTACCCGTTTATATCTCAAATTCAGACTCAAAACACCCGAATATTTGATAATTTTGGGTCCCAAAAGCAATGTGTACATGCCTACTCCGTGTTAGAGTATTTTCAAAATACAAGCCCAAAACATGCTCAAAATCGATATTTTAGGTCCACAAAAGTCGATATGTGCATGCATCTTCTGTATCCGTCTATATTCCAAATTCAGGTTCAAAACACCCGAAAATTATATAATTTTTGGTCCCAGAAGCGATCTGTACATACCTACTCCTTGCTAGAATTTTTTCAAGATGCAGACCCAAAACATGCTCAAAATCGATATTTTAGGTGCAAAAAGTCGATATGTGCATTCATCCTCTGTACCCGGTTATATCCCAATTTCTGGCTCAAAACACCCGAAAATTCGATATTTTTGGGTCCCAGAAGCCATCGGTACATGCCTACTCAGTGCTAGAATATTTTCAAATAATACGCCCAAAACATACTAAAAATCGATATTTTGGATGCCAAAGTCGATATGTGCATGCATCTTCTGTACCCGTTTATATCTCAAATTCAGGCTCAAAACACCCAAAAAATCGATATTTTTGTGTCCCAGAAGTGATCTGTACATGTCTACACCGTGTTTGAGTATTTTCAAAAGACAGGCCCAAAACATGCTCAAAATCGATATTTTAGGTGCCCAAAGTCGATATGTGCATGCATCTTCTGTACCTGTTCATATCTCAAATTCAGGCTCAGAACAACCGAAAATTCGATTTATTTGGGTCCCAGAAGCGATCTGTACGTGTCTACTCAGTGTTAGAGTATTTTAAAAATACAGGTCCAAAACATGCTCAAAATCGATATTTTGGGTGCCCAAAGTCGATATGTGCATGCATCTTCTGTACCCGTTTATATCTCAAATTCAGACTCAAAACACCCGAATATTCGATATTTTGGGGTTCCAAAAGCAATGTGTACATGCATACTCCGTGTTAGAGTATTTTCAAAATACAGGCCTAAAACATGCTGAAAATCGATATTTTAGCTGCCCAAAGTCAATATGTGTATGCATCTTCTGTACACGTCTATATCCCAAATTCAGATTCAAAACACTGAAAAATTCGATATTTTGGGGTCCTAGAAGCAATCTGTACATGCCTACTTCTTGCTAGAATGTTTTCAAGATACAGACCCAAAACATACTTAAAATCGATATTTTAGGTGCAAAAAGTCGAAATGTGCATGCATCTTCTGTACCCGTTTATATCTCAAATTCAGGCTCAAAACACCCGAAAATTTAATGTTTTTGGGTCCCAGAAGCGATCTGTACGTGCATACTCCGTGTTAGAGTGTTTTTAAAATACAGGTCCAAAACATGCTGAAAATCGATATTTTATGTGCCCAAAGTCATTATGTGTATGCATCTTCTGTACCCGTGTATATCTATAATTCTGGTTCAAAACAACAGAAAATTCGATATATTTGTTTCCCAGAAGCGATCTGTACATGCCTACTCAGTGCTAGAATATTTTCAAATTATACGCCCAAAACATACTAAAAATCGATATTTTGGGTGCCAAAGTCGATATGTGCATGCATCTTCTGTACCCGTTTATATCTCAAATTCAGGCTCAAAACACCCAAAAAATCGATATTTTTGTGTCCCAGAAGCGATCTGTACATGTCTACACCGTGCTATAGTATTTTCAAAATACAGGCCCAAAACATGCTCAAAATCGATATTTTAGGTGCCCAAAGTCGATATGTGCATGCATCTTCTGTATCCGTTCATATCTCAAATTCAGGCTCAGAACACCCTAAAATTCGATTTATTTGGGTTCCAGAAGCGATCTGTACGTGTCTACTCAGTGTTAGAGTATTTTAAAAATTCAGGCCCAAAACATGCTCAAAATCGATATTTTGGGTGCCCGAAGTCGATATGTGCATGAATCTTCTGTACCTGTTCATATCTCAAATTCAGGCTCAGAACAACCGAAAATTCGATTTATTTGGGTCCCAGAAGCGATCTGTACGTGCATACTCCGTGTTAGAGTGTTTTTAAAATACAGGCCCAAAACATGCTCAAAATCGATATTTTATGTGCCCAAAGTCAATATGTGTATGCATCTTCTGTACCCGTGTATATCCCTAATTCTGGTTCAAAACACCAGAAAATTCGATATTTTTTGGTCCCAGATGCGATCTGTACATGCCTACTCCTTGCAAGAATGTTTTCAAGATACAGACCCAAAACATGCTCAAAATCGATATTTTAAGTGCAAAAAGTCGATATGTGCATGCATCTTCTGTACCCGTTTATATCTCAAATTCAGGCTCAAAACTCCATTAATTCGATATTTTTAGGTTCCTTAAGCGATCTGCACATGCCTACTCAGTGCTAGAATGTTTTTAAAATACAGGCTTAAAACATGCTCAAAAATGATGTTTTAGGTGTGAAAAGTCGATATGTGCATGCATCTTCTGTACCCGTTTATATCTCAAATTCAGGCTCAAAACACCCAAAAAATCGATATTTTTGTGTCCCAGAAGCGATCTGTACATGCATACTCCGTGTTAGAGTATTTTTTTAAAATACAGGCCCAAAACATGCTCAAAATCGATATTTTAGGTGCCCAAAGTCGATATGTGCATGCATCTTCTGTACCCGTTTATATCTCAAATTCAGACTCAAAACACCCGAATATTCGAAATTTTTGGGTCCCAAAAGCAATGTGTACATGCATACTCCGTGTTAGAGTATTTTCAAAATACAGGCCTAAAACATGCTGAAAATCGATATTTTAGCTGCCCAAAGTCAATATGTGTATGCATCTTCTGTACACGTCTATATCCCAAATTCAGATTCAAAACACTGAAAAATTCGATATTTTTGTGTCCCAGAAGCGATCTGTACATGCATACTCCGTGTTAGAGTATTTTTTTAAAATACAGGCCCAAAACATGCTCAAAATCGATATTTTATGTGCAAAAAGTCGATATGTGCATGCATCTTCTGTACCCGTTTATATCTCAAATTCAGGCTCAAAACACCCAAAAAATCGATATTTTTGTGTCCCAGAAGCGATCTGTACATGTCTACACCGTGTTTAAGTATTTTCAAAATACAGGCCCAAAACATGCTCAAAATCGATATTTTAGGTGCCCGAAGTCGATATGTGCATGAATCTTCTGTACCTGTTCATATCTCAAATTCAGGCTCAGAACAACCGAAAATTCAATTTATTTGGGTCCCAGAAGCGATCTGTACGTGCATACTCCGTGTTAGAGTGTTTTTAAAATACAGGCCCAAAACATGCTAAAAATCGATATTTTAGGTGCCCAAAGTCGATATGTGCATGCATCTTCTGTACCCTTTCATATCTCAAATTCAGGCTCAGAACACCCGAAAATTCGATTTATTTGGGTCCTAGAAGCGATTTGTACGTGTCTACTCAGTGTTAGAGTATTTTAAAAATTCAGGCCCAAAACATGCTCAAAATCGATATTTTGGGTGCCCAAAGTCGATATGTGCATGCATCATCTGTACCCGTTTATATCTCAAATTCAGACTCAAAACACCCGAAAATTCAATGTTTTTGGGTCCCAGAAGCGATCTGTACGTGCATACTCCGTGTTAGAGTGTTTTTAAAATACAGGCCCAAAACATGCTCAAAATCGATATTTATATGTGCCCAAAGTCAATATGTGTATGCATCTTCTGTACCCGTGTATATCCCTAATTCTGGTTCAAAACACCAGAAAATTCGATATTTTTGGGTCCCAGATGCGATCTGTACATGCCTACTCCTTGCTAGAATGTTTTCAAGATACAGACCCAAAACATTCTCAAAATCGATATTTTAAGTGCAAAAAGTCGATATGTGCATGCATCTTCTGTACACGTTTATATCTCAAATTCAGGCTCAAAACTCCATAAATTCGATATTTTTAGGTCCCTTAAGCGATCTGCACATGCCTACTCAGTGCTAGAATGTTTTTAAAATACAGGGTTAAAACATGCTCAAAAATGATGTTTTAGGTGGGAAAAGTCGATATGAGCATGCATCTTCTGTACCCGTTTATATCTCAAATTCAGGCTTAAAACACCCAAAAAATCGATATTTTTGCGTCCCAGAAGCGATCTGTACATGCATACTCCGTGTTAGAGTATTTTTTTAAAATACAGGCCCAAAACATGCTCAAAATCGATATTTTAGGTTCCCAAAGTCGATATGTGCATGCATCTTCTGTACCCGTTTATATCTCAAGTTCAGGCTCAAAACACCCGAAAAGTCGATATTTTTGGGTCCCAGAAGCGATCTGTACATGCCTACTCCGTGTTAATGTATTTTCAAAATACGGGCCCAAAACATGCTGAAAATCGATATTTTAGGTGCCCAAAGTCAATATGTGTATGCATCTTCTGTACCCGTCTATATCCCAAATTCAGGTTTAAAACACCAGAAAATTCGATATTTTTGGGTCCCAGAAGCGATCTGTACATGCCTACTCCTTGCTAGAATGTTTTCAAGATACAGACCCAAAACATGCTTAAAATCGATATTTTAGGTGCAAAAAGTCGATATGTGCATGCATCCTCTGTACCCGGTTATATCCCAAATTCAGGCTCAAAACCCCCGAAAATTCGATATTTTTGGGTTCCAGAAGCGATGTGTACATGCCTACTCAGTGCTAGAATATTTTCAAATTATACGCCAAAAACATACTAAAAATCAATATTTTGGGTGCCAAAGTCGATATGTGGATGCATCTTCTGTACCCGTTTATATCTCAAATTCAGGCTCAAAGCACCCAAAAAATCGATATTTTTGTGTTCTAGAAGCGATCTGTACATGTCTACACCGTGTTAGAGTATTTTCAAAATGCAGGCCCAAAACATGCTCAAAATCGATATTTTTGGTGCCCAAAGTCGATATGTGCATACATCTTCAGTACCCGTTCATATCTCAAATTAAGGCTCAGAACACCCGAAAATTCGATTTATTTGGGTCCCAGAAGTGATCTATACGTGTCTACTCCGTGTTAGAGTGTTTTAAAAATACAGGCCCAAAACATGCTCAAAATCGATATTTGGGTGCCCAAAGTCGATATGTGCATGCATCTTCTGTACCCGTTTATATCTCAAATTCAGACTCAAAACACCTGAATATTCGATATTTTTGGGTCCCAAAAGCCATCTGTACATGCATACTCCGTGTTAGAGTATTTTCAAAATACAGGCCTAAAACATGATGTAAATCGATATTTTAGCTGCCCAAAGTCAATATGTGCATGCATCTTCGGTATCCGTCTATATACCAAATTCAGGTTCAAAAACACCCGAAAATTCGATAATTTTGGGTCCCAGAAGCGATCTGTACATGCCTACTCAGTGCTAGAATATTTTCAAGATACAGACCCAAAACATGCTCAAAATCGATATTTTAGGTGCAAAAAGTCGATATGTGCATGCATCCTCTGTACCCGGTTATATCCCAATTTCTGGCTCAAAACACCCGAAAATTCGATATTTTTGGGTCCCAGAAGCGATCTATACATGCCTACTCAGTGCTAGAATATTTTCAAATTATACGCCCAAAACATACTAAAAATCGATATTTTGGGTGCCAAAGTCGATATGTGCATGCATCTTCTGTACCCGTTTATATCTCAAATTCAGGCTCAAAACACCCAAAAAATCTATATTTTTGTTTCCCAGAAGCGATCTGTACATGTCTACACCGTGTTTGAGTATTTTCAAAATACAGGCCCAAAACATGCTCAAAATCGATATTTTAGGTGCCCGAAGTCGATATGTGCATGCATCTTCTGTACCTGTTCATATCTCAAATTCAGGCTCAAAACAACCGACAATTCGATTTATTTGGGTCCCAGAAGCGATCTGTACGTGTCTACTCCGTGTTAGAGTATTTTAAAAATACAGGCTCAAAACATGCTCAAAATCGATATTTTGGGTGCCCAAAGTCGATATGTGCATGCATTTTCTGAACCCGTTTATATCTCAAATTCAGACACGAAACACCCGAATATTCTATATCTTTGGGTCCCAAAAGCAATCTGTACATGCCTACTCCTTGCTAGAATTTTTTCAAGATACAGACCCAAAACATGCTCAAAATCGATATTTTAGGTGAAAAAAGTCGATATGTGCATGCATCCTCTGTACCCGGTTATATCCCAATTTCTGGCTCAAAACACCCGAAAATTCGATATTTTTGGGTCCCAGAAGCGATCTGTACATGCCTACTCAGTGCTAGAATATTTTCAAATTATACGCCCAAAACATACTAAAAATCGATATTTTGGGTGCCAAAGTCGATATGTGCATGCATCTTCTGTACCCGTTTATATCTCAAATTCAGGCTCAAAACACCCAAAAAATCTATATTTTTGTTTATCAGAAGCGATCTGTACATGTCTACACCGTGTTTGAGTATTTTCAAAATACAGGCCCAAAACATGCTCAAAATCGATATTTTAGGTGCCCGAAGTCGATATGTGCATGCATCTTCTGTACCTGTTCATATCTCAAATTCAGGCTCAAAACAACCGACAATTCGATTTATTTGGGTCCCAGAAGCGATCTGTACGTGTCTACTCCGTGTTAGAGTATTTTAAAAATACAGGCTCAAAACATGCTCAAAATCGATATTTTGGGTGCCCAAAGTCGATATGTGCATGCATTTTCTGAACCCGTTTATATCTCAAATTCAGACACAAAACACCCGAATATTCGATATCTTTGGGTCCCAAAAGCAATCTGTACATGCCTACTCCTTGCTAGAATTTTTTCAAGATACAGACCCAAAACATGCTCAAAATCGATATTTTAGGTGAAAAAAGTCGATATGTGCATGCATCCTCTGTACCCGGTTATATCCCAATTTCTGGCTCAAAACACCCGAAAATTCGATATTTTTGGGTCCCAGAAGCGATCTGTACATGCCTACTCAGTGCTAGAATATATTCAAATTATACGCCCAAAACATACTAAAAATCGATATTTTGGGTGCCCAAAGTCGATATTTGCATGCATCTTCTGTACCCGTTTATATCTCAAATTCAGGCTCAAAACTCCGAAAATTCGATAATTTTGGGTCCCTTAAGCGATCTGCACATGCCTACTCAGTGCTAGAATGTTTTTAAAATACAGGCTTAAAACATGCTATAAATCGATATTTTAGGTGTGAAAAGTCGATATGTGCATGCATCTTCTGTACCCGTTTATATCTCAAATTCAGGCTCAAAACACCCAAAAAATCTATATTTTTGTTTCCCAGAAGCGATCTGTACATGTCTACACCGTGTTTGAGTATTTTCAAAATACAGGCCCAAAACATGCTCAAAATCGATATTTTAGGTGCCCGAAGTCGATATGTGCATGCATCTTCTGTACCTGTTCATATCTCAAATTCAGGCTCAAAACAACCGACAATTCGATTTATTTGGGTCCCAGAAGCGATCTGTACGTGTCTACTCCGTGTTAGAGTATTTTAAAAATACAGGCTCAAAACATGCTCAAAATCGATATTTTGGGTGCCCAAAGTCGATATGTGCATGCATTTTCTGAACCCGTTTATATCTCAAATTCAGACACAAAACACCCGAATATTCGATATCTTTGGGTCCCAAAAGCAATCTGTACATGCCTACTCCTTGCTAGAATTTTTTCAAGATACAGACCCAAAACATGCTCAAAATCGATATTTTAGGTGAAAAAAGTCGATATGTGCATGCATCCTCTGTACCCGGTTATATCCCAATTTCTGGCTCAAAACACCCGAAAATTCGATATTTTTGGGTCCCAGAAGCGATCTGTACATGCCTACTCAGTGCTAGAATATATTCAAATTATACGCCCAAAACATACTAAAAATCGATATTTTGGGTGCCCAAAGTCGATATTTGCATGCATCTTCTGTACCCGTTTATATCTCAAATTCAGGCTCAAAACTCCGAAAATTCGATATTTTTGGGTCCCTTAAGCGATCTGCACATGCCTACTCAGTGCTAGAATGTTTTTAAAATACAGGCTTAAAACATGCTATAAATCGATATTTTAGGTGTGAAAAGTCGATATGTGCATGCATCTTCTGTACCCGTTTATATCTCAAATTCAGGCTCAAAACACCCAAAAAATCGATATTTTTGTGTCCCAGAAGCGACCTGTACATGCCTACTCCATGTTAATGTATTTTCAAAATACAGGCCCAAAACATGCTGAAAATCTATATTTTATGTGCCCAAAGTCAATATGTGCATGCATCTTCTTTACCCGTTCATATCTAAAATTCAGGCTCAGAACACCCGAAAATTCGATTTATTTGGGTCCCAGACGCGATCTGTACGTGTCTACTCCGTGTTAGAGTATTTTCAAAATATAGGCCTAAAACATGCAGAAAATCGATATTTTAGCTGCCCAAAGTCGAAATGTGCATGCATCTTCTGTACCCGTTTATATCTCAAATTCAGGCTCAAAACACCCGAAAATTCGATATTTTTGGGTCCCAGAAGCGATATGTACATGCCTACTCCGTGTTAGAGTATTTTCAAAATACAGGCCCAAAACATGCTCAAAATCGATATTTTAGGTGCAAAAAGTCGATATGTGCAAGCATCTTCGGTATCCGTCTATATCCCAAATTCAGGTTCAAAACACCCGAAAATTCGATAATTTTGGGTCCCAGAAGCGATCTGTACATGCCTACTCCTTGCTAGAATTTTTTCAAGATACAGACCCAAAACATGCTCAAAATCGTTATTTTTGGTGCAAAAAGTCGATATGTGCATGCATCCTCTGTACCCGGTTATATCCCAATTTCTGGCTCAAAACACCCGAAAATTCGATATTTTTGGGTCCCAGAAGCGATCTGTACATGCCTACTCAGTGCTAGAATATTTTCAAATTATACGCCCAAAACATACTAAAAATCGATATTTTGGGTGCCAAAGTCGATATGTGCGAGCATCTTCTGTACCCGTTTACTTCTCAAATTCAAGCTCAAAACCCCCGAAAATTCGATATTTTTGGGTCCCAGAAGCGATCTGTACATGTCTACTCCGTGTTAGAGTATTTTTAAAATACAGGCCCAAAACATACTAAAAATCGATATTTTAGGTGCAAAAAGTCGAAATGTGCATGCATCTTCTGTACCCGTTTATATCTCAAATTCTGGCTCAAAACACCCGAAAATTCGATATTTTTGGGTCCCTTAAGCGATCTGTACATGCATACTCAGTGCTAGAATGTTTTCAAAATATAAGCTCAAAACATGCTAAAAATCGATATTTTAGGTGTCCAAAGTCGATATGTGCATGCATCTTCTGTACCCGTTTATATCTCAAATTCAGGCTCAAAACACCCGAAAATTCGATATTTTTGGGTCCCAAAAGCGATCTGTACATGTCTACTCCGTGTTAGAGTATTTTTAAAATACAGGTCCATAACATGCTAAAAATCGATATTTTGGGGGCCAAAGTCGATATGTGCATGCATCTTCTATACCCGTTTATATCTCAAATTCAGGCTCAAAACACCCAAAAAATCGATATTTTTGTGTCCCAGAAGCGATCTGTACATGTCTACACCGTGTTTGAGTATTTTCAAGATACAAAACCCAAAATATGCTCAAAATCGATATTTTAAGTGCAAAAAGTCGATATGTGCATGCATCTTCTGTACCCGTTTATATCTCAAATTCAGGCTCAAAACACCCGAAAATTCGATATTTTTGGGTCCCAAAAGCGATCTGTACATGTCTACTCCGTGTTAGAGTACTTTTATAATACAGGCCCAAAACATGCTAAAAATCGATATTTTAGGTGCCCAAAGTCGATATGTGCATGCATCATCTGTACCCGTTTATATCTCAAATTCAGGCTCAAAACACCCGAAAATTCAATATTTTTGGGTCCCAGAAGCGATCTGTACGTGCATACTCCGTGTTAGAGTGTTTTTAAAATACAGGCCCAAAACATGCTAAAAATCGATATTTCATGTGCCCAAAGTCAATATGTGTATGCATATTCTGTACCCGTGTATATCCCTAATTCAGGTTCAAAACACCAGAAAATTCGATATTTTTGGTTCCCAGAAGCGATCTGTACATGCCTACTCCTTGCTTGAATGTTTTCAAGATACAGACCCAAAACCTGTTAAAATCGATATTTTAAGTGTAAAAAGTCGATATGTGCATGCATCTTCTGTACCCGTTTATATCTCAAATTCAGTCTCAAAAAACTCCGAAAATTCGATATTATTGGGTCCCTTAAGCAATCTGCACATGACTACTCAGTGCTAGAACGTTTTTAAAATACAGGCCTAAAACATGCTAAAAATCGATATTTTAGGTGTCCAAAGTCGATATGTGCATGCATCTTCTGTACCCGTTTATATCTCAAATTCAGGCTCAAAACACCCAAAAAATCGATATTTTTGTGTCCCAGAAGCGATCTGTACATGCCTACTCCGAGTTAGAGTATTTTCAAAATACAGGCCCAAAACATGCTCAAAATCGATATTTTAGGTGCAAAAAGTCGATATGTGCATGCATTTTCTGTACCCGTTTATATCTCAAATTCAGGCTCAAAACACCCGAAAAATCGATATTTTTGGGTCTAAGAAGCGATCCGTACATGCCTACTCCATGTTAAAGTATTTTCAAAATACAGGCCCAAAACATGCTGAAAATCTATATTTTAGGTGCCCAAAGTCAATATGTGTATGCATATTCTGTTCCAGTCTATATCCCAAATTCAGGTTCAAAACACCAGAAAATTCGGTATTATTTGGTCCAAAAAGCGATCTGTACATGCCTACTCCTTGCTAGAATGTTTTCAAGATACAGACCCAAAACATGCTCAAAATCGATATTTTAGGTGCAAAAAGTCGATATGTGCATGCATCCTCTGTACCCGGATATATTCCAAATTCTGGCTCAAAACCCCCGAAAATTCGATATTTTTGGGTCCCAGAAGCGATCTGTACATGCCTACTCAGTGCTAGAATATTTTCAAATTATATGCCCAAAACATACTAAAAATCGATATTTTGGGTGCCAAAGTCGATATGTGCATGCATCTTCTGTACCCGTTTATATCTCAAATTCAGGCTCAAAACACCCGAAAATTCGATTTATTTGGGTCCCAGAAGCGATCTGTACGTGTCTACTCAGTGTTAGAGTATTTTAAAGATACAGGCCCAAAACATGCTCAAAATCGATATTTTGGGTGCCCAAAGTCAATATGTGTATTCATCTTCTGTACCCGTCTATATCCCAAATTCTGGTTCAAAACACTCAAAAATTCGATATTTTTGGGTCCCAGAAGCAATCTGTACATGCCTACTTCTTGCTAGAATGTTTTCAAGATACAGACCCAAAACGTGCTCAAAATCGATATTTTAGGTTAAAAAAGTCGAAATGTGCATGCATCTTCTGTTCCCGTTTATCTCTCAAATTCAGGCTCAAAACACCAGAAATTTCACTATTCGTGGGTCCCAGAAGCGATCTGTACATTCCTACTCCTTGCTAGAATTTTTTCAAGAAACAGACCCAAAACATGTTCAAAATCGATATTTTAGGTGCAAAAAGTCGATATGTGCGTGCATCCAATGTACCCGGTTATATCCCAAATTCAGGCTCAAAACACCCAAAAAATCGATATTTTTGTGTCCCAGAAGCGATCTGTACATGTCTACACAGTGCTATAGTATTTTCAAAATACAGGCCCAAAACATGCTCAAAATCGATATTTTGGGTGCCGAAAGTCGATATGTGCATGCATCTTCTGTACCCGTTTATATCTCAAATTCAGACTCAAAACACCCGAATATTCGATATTTTTGTGTCCCAGAAGCGATCTGTACATGCCTACTCCGTGTTAGAGTATTTTCAAAATACGGGCCCAAAACATGCTCAAAATCGATATTTTAGGTGCCTAAAGTCGATATGTGCATGCATCTTCTGTATCCGTCTATATCCCAAATTCAGGTTCAAAACACCCGAAAATTCGATATTTTTGGGTCCCATAAGCGATCTGTACATGCCTACTTCTTGCTAGAATTTGTTCAAGATGCAAAACCAAAAACATACTCAAAATCGATATTTTAGGTGCAAAAAGTCGATATGTGCATGCATCTTCTGAACCCGTTTATATCTCAAATTCAGGCTCAAAACACCCAAAAAATCGATATTTTTGTGTCCCAGAAGCGATCTGTACATGCCTATTCCGTGTTAGAGTATTTTCAAAATACAGGCCCAAAACATGTTATAAATCGATATTTTAAGTGCCCAAAGTCGATATGTGCATGCATCCTCTGTACCTGGTTATATCCCAAATTCTGGCTCAAAACTCCCGAAAATTCGATATTTTTGGGTCCCAGAAGCGATCTGTGCATGCCTACTCTGTGTTAATGTATTTTCAAAATACAGGCCCAAAACATACTGAAAATCTATATTTTAGGTGCCCAAAGTCAATATGTGTATGCAGCTTCTGTACCCGTGTATATCCCAAATTCAGGTTCAAAACACCCAAAAAATCGATATTTTTGGGTACCAGAAGCGATCTGTACATGTCTACACCGTGCTATAGTATTTTCAAAATACAGGCCCAAAACATGCTCAAAATCGATATTTTAGGTGCCCAAAGTCGATATGTGCATGCATCATCTGTACCCGTTCATATCTCAAATTCAGGCTAAGAACACCCTAAAATTCGATTTATTTTGGTTCCAGAAGCGATCTGTACGTGTCTACTCAGTGTATAGAGTATTTTAAAAATACAGACCCAAAACATGCTCAAAATCGATATTTTGGGTGCCCAAAGTCGATATGTGCTTGCATCCTCTGTACCCGGTTATATCCCAAATTCTGGCTCAAAACCCCGAAAATTCGATATTTTTGGGTCCCAGAAGCGATCTGTACAAGCCTACTCAGTGCTAGAATATTTTCAAATTATACTCCGAAAACATACTAAAAATCGATATTTTGGGTGCCAAAGTCGATATGTGCATGCATCTTCTGTACCCGTTTATATCTCAAATTCAGGCTCAAAACACCCAAAAAATCGATATTTTTTTGTCCCAGAAGCGATCTGTACATGTCTACACCGTGCTATAGTATTTTCAAAATACAGGCCCAAAACATGCTCAAAATCGATATTTTAGGTGCCCAAAGTCGATATGTGCATGCATCATCTGTACCCGTTCATATCTCAAATTCAGGCTCAGAACACCCTAAAATTCGATTTATTTTGGTTCCAGAAGCGATCTGTACGTGTCTACTCAGTGTATAGAGTATTTTAAAAATACAGGCCCAAAACATGCTCAAAATCGATATTTTGGGTGCCCAAAGTCGATATGTGCATGCATCTTCTGTACCCGTTTATATCTCAAATTCAGACTCAAAACACCCGAATATTCAATATTTTTGGGTCCCAAAAGCAATGTGTACATGCATACTCCGTGTTAGAGTATTTTCAATATATAGACCTAAAACATGCTGAAAATCGATATTTTAGCTGCCCAAAGTCAATATGTGTATGTATCTTCTGTACCCGTCTATATCCCAAATTCAGGCTCAAAACACCCGAAAATTCGATATTATTGTGTCCCCGAAGCGATCTGTACATGCCTACTCCGTGTTAGAGTATTTTCAAAATACAGGCCCAAAACATGCTATAAATCGATATATTAGGTGCCCAAAGTCGATATGTGCATGCATCTTCTGTATCCGTCTATATCCCAAATTCAGGTTCAAAACACCCGAAAATTCGATATTTTTGGGTCCCAGAAGCGATCTGTACATGCCTACTTCTTGCTAGATTTTTTTAAGATACAAACCCAAGACATGCTCAAAATCGATGTTTTAGGTGCCCAAAGTCGATATGTGCATGCATCTTCTGTATCCGTCTATATCCCAAATTCAGGTTCAAAACACCCGAAAATTCGATATTTTTGGGTCCCAGAAGCGATCTGTACATGCCTACTCCTTGCTAGGATGTTTTCAAGATACAGACCAAAAACATGCTCAAAATCGATATTTTAAGTGCAAAAAGTCGATATGTGCATGCATCTTCTATACCCGTTTATATCTCAAATTCAGGCTCAAAAACTCCGAAAATTCGATATTTTTGGGTCCCAAAAGCGATCTGTACATGTCTACTCCGTTTTAGAGTATTTTAAAAATACAGGCCCAAAACATGCTCAAAATCGATATTTTGGGTGCCCAAAGTCGATATGTGCATGCATCTTCTGTACCCGTTTATATCTCAAATTCAGACTCAAAACACCCGAATATTCAATATTTTTGGGTCCCAAAAGCAATGTGTACATGCATTCTCCGTGTTAGAGTATTTTCAATATATAGACCTAAAACATGCTGAAAATCGATATTTTAGCTGCCCAAAGTCAATATGTGTATGTATCTTCTGTACCCGTCTATATCCCAAATTCAGGCTCAAAACACCCGAAAATTCGATATTATTGTGTCCCCGAAGCGATCTGTACATGCCTACTCCGTGTTAGAGTATTTTCAAAATACAGGCCCAAAACATTCTCAAAATCGATATATTAGGTGCCCAAAGTCGATATGTGCATGCATCTTCTGTATCCGTTTATATCTCAAATTCAGGCTCAAAACACCAGAAAATTCGATTTATTTGGGTTCCAGAAGCGATCTGTACGTGTCTACTCAGTGTTAGAGTATTTAAAAAATACAGGCCCAAAATATGCTCAAAATCGATATTTTAGGTGACCGAAGTCGATATGTGCATGCATCTTCTGTACCCGTTTATATCTCAAATTCAGACTCAAAACACCCGAATATTCGATATTTTTGGGTCCCAAAAGCAATGTGTACATGGATACTCCGTGTTAGAGTATTTTCAAAATACAGGCCTAAAACATGCTGAAAATCGATATTTTAGCTGCCCAAAGTCAATATGTGTATGCATCTTCTGTACTCGTCTATATCCCAAATTCAGGTTCAAAACACTCGAAAATTCGATATTTTTGGGTCCCAGAAGCAATATGTACATGCCTACTTCTTGCTAGAATGTTTTCAAGATACAGACCCAAAACATGCTTAAAATCGATATTTTAGGTGCAAAAAGTCTAAATGTGCATGCATTTTCTGTACCCGTTCATATCTCAAATTCAGGCTCAGAACAACCGAAAATTCGATATATTTGGGTCCCTGAAGCGATCTGTACGTGTCTACTCAGTGTTAGAGTATTTTAAAAATTCAGGCCCAAAACATGCTCTAAATCGATATTTTTGGTGCCCAAAGTCGATATGTGCATGCATCTTCTGTACCCGTTTATATCTCAAATTCAGGCTCAAAACACCCGAAAATTCAATGTTTTTGGGTCCCAGGAACGATCTGTACGTGCATACTCCGTGTTAGAGTGTTTTTAAAATACAGGCCCAAATCATGCTGCAAATCGATATTTTATGTGCCCAAAGTCGATATGTGTATGCATCTTCTGTACCCGTGTATATCCCTAATTCTGGTTCAAAACACCAGAAAATTCGATATTTTTGGGTCCCAGAAGCGATCTGTACATGCCTACTCCTTGCTAGAATGTTTACAAGATACAGACCCAAAACATGCTCAAAATCGATATTTTAGGTGCCCAAAGTCGATATGTGCATGCATCTTCTGTATCCGTCTATATCCCAAATTCAGGTTCAAAACACACAAAAAATCGATATTTTTGGGTCCCTGAAGCGATCTGTACGTGCATTCTCCGTGTTAGAGTGTTTTTAAAATACAGGCCCAAATCATGCTGAAAATCGATATTTTATGTGCCCAAAGTCAATATGTGTATGCATCTTCTGTACCCGTGTATATCCCTAATTCTGGTTCAAAACACCCGAAAATTCGATATTTTTGGGTCCCAGAAGCGATCTGTACATGCCTACTCCTTGCTAGAATGTTTTCAAGATACAGACCCAAAACATGCTCAAAATCGATATTTTAAGTGCAAAAAGTCGATATGTGCAAGCATCTTCTGTAACCGTTTATATCTCAAATTCAGGCTCAAAACTCCGAAAATTCGATATTTTTGGGTCCCTTAAGCGATCTGTACATGCATACTCCGTGTTAATGTATTTTCAAAATACAGGCCCAAAACATGCTGAAAATCGATATTTTAGGTGCCCAAAGACAATATGTGTATGCATCTTCTGTACCCGTCTATATCCCAAATTTTGGCTCAAAACCCCCGAAAATTCGATATTTTTGGGTCCCAGAAGCGATCTGTACATGCCTACTCAGTGCTAGAATATTTTCAAATTATACGCCGAAAACATACGAAAAATCGATATTTTGGGTGCCAAAGTCGATATGTGCATGCATCTTCTGTACCCGTTTATATCTCAAATTCAGGCTCAAAACACCCAAAAAATCGATA
This sequence comes from Petrolisthes cinctipes, assembly GCA_033782935.1. Lineage (NCBI taxonomy): Eukaryota > Metazoa > Arthropoda > Malacostraca > Decapoda > Porcellanidae > Petrolisthes > Petrolisthes cinctipes. Next base: position 620,541 of record JAWQEG010000349.1, read on the forward strand.
TCTTTGTGTTCCAGAAGCGATCTGTACATGTCTACACCGTGTTAGAGTATTTTCAAAATGCAGGCCCAAAACATGCTCAAAATCGATATTTTTGGTGCCCAAAGTCGATATGTGCATGCATCTTCTGTACCCGTTTATATCTCAAATTAAGGCTCAAAACACCCGAAAATTCAATATTTTTGGGTCCCAGAATCGATCTGTACGTGCATACTCCGTGTTAGAGTGTTTTTAAAATACAGGCCCAAAACATGCTAAAAATCGATATATTATGTGCCCAAAGTCAATATGTGTATGCATCTTCTGTACCCGTGTATATCCCTAATTCAGGTTCAAAACACCAGAAAATTCGATATTTTGGGGTCCCAGAATCGATCTGTACATGCCTACTTCTTGCTAGAATGTTTTCAAGATACAGACCCAAAACATGCTCAAAATCGATATTTTAGGTGCCCAAAGTCGATATGTGCATGCATCTTCTGTATCCGTCTATATCCCAAATTCAGGTTCAAAACACACAAAAAATCTATATTTTTGGGTCCCTGAAGCGATCTGTACATGCCTACTCCTTGCTAGAATTTTTTCAAGATACAGACCCAACACATGCTCAAAATCGATATTTTAGGTGCCCAAAGTCGATATGTGCATGCATCTTCTGTACCCGTTTATATCTCAAATTCAGGCTCAAAACACCCAAAAAATCGATATCTTTGTGTTCCAGAAGCGATCTGTACATGCATACTCCGTGTTAGAGTATTTTCAAAATACAGGCCTAAAACATGATGTAAATCGATATTTTAGCTGCCCAAAGTCAATATGTGTATGCATCTTCTGTATCCGTCTATATCCCAAATTCAGGTTCAAAACACTTGAAAATTTGATATTTTTGGGTCCCAGAACCAATCTGTACATGCCTACTTCTTGCTTGAAAGTTTTCAAGATACAGACACAAAACATGCTCAAAATCGATATTTTAGGTGCAAAAAGTCGATATGTACATGCATCTTCTGTAATAGTTTATATCTCAAATTCAGGCTCAAAACTCCGAAAATTCGATATTTTTGTGTCCCAGAAGCGATCTGTACATGCATACTCCGTGTTAGAGTGTTTTTAAAATGCAGGCCCATAACATGCTGAAAATTGATATTTTAGGTGCACAAAGTCAATATGTGTATGCATTCTCTGTACCCGGTTATATCTTTAATTCAGGCTCAAAACACCCGAAAATTCAATATTTTTGGGTCCCAGAAGCGATCTGTACATGCCTACTCAGTGCTAGAATGTTTTCAAAATAGAGGCTCAGAACATGCTAAAAATCGATATTTTAGGTGCCCAAAGTCGATATGTGCATGCATCTTCTGTACCCGTTTATATCTCAAATTCAGGCTCAAAACACCCAAAAAATCGATATTTTTGTGTCCCAGAAGCGATCTGTACGTGTCTACTCCGTGTTAGAGTATTTTAAAAATACAGGCCCAAAATATGCTCAAAATCGATATTTTGGGTGCCCAAAGTCGGTATGTGCATGCATCTTCTGTACCCGTTTATGTCTCAAATTCAGACTCAAAACACCCAAATATTCGATATTTTTGGGTCCCAAAAGCCATCTGTACATGCATACTCGGTGTTAGAGTATTTTTAAAATACAGGCCTAAAACATGCTGGAAATCGATATTTTAGCTGCCCAAAGTCGATATGTGCATGCATCTTCTGTACCCGTTTATATCTCAAATTAAGGCTCAAAACACCCGAAAATTCAATATTTTTGGGTCCCAGAATCGATCTGTACGTGCATACTCCGTGTTAGAGTGTTTTTAAAACACAGGCCCAAAACATGCTAAAAATCGATATTTTATGTGCCCAAAGTCAATATGTGTATGCATCTTCTGTACCCGTGTATATCCCTAATTCAGGTTCAAAACACCAGAAAATTCGATATTTTGGGATCCCAGAAGCGATCTGTACATGCCTACTCCTTGCTAGAATGTTTTCAAGATACAGAACCCAAAACATGCTCAAAATCGATATTTTAAGTGCAAAAAGTCGATGTGTGCATGCATCTTCTGTACCCGTTTATATCTCAAATTCAGGCTCAAAACTCCGAAAATTCGATATTTTTTGGTCCCTTAAGCAATCTGCACATGCCTACTCAGTGCTAGAATGTTTTTAAAATACAGGCCCAAAACATGCTATAAATCGATATTTTAGGTGTCCAAAGTCGATATCTGCATGCATCTTCTGTACCCGTTTATATCTCAAATTCAGGCTCAAAACACTCGAAAATTCAATTTTTTTGGGTCCCAGAAGCGATCTGTACGTGTCTACTCAGTGTTAGAGTATTTTAAAAATTCAGGCCCAAAACATGCTCAAAATCGATATATTTGGTGCCCAAAGTCGATATGTGCATGCATCTTCTGTACCCGTGTATATCCCTAATTCTGTTTCAAAACACCAGAAAATTCGATATTTTTGGGTCCCAGAAGCGATCTGTACATGCCTACTCCTTGCTAGAATGTTTTCAAGATACAGACCCAAAACATGCTCAAAATCGATATTTTAAGTGCAAAAAGTCGATATGTGCAAGCATCTTCTGTACCCGTTTATATCTCAAATTCAGGCTCAAAACTCCGAAAATTCGATATTTTTGGGTCCCTTAAGCGATCTGTACATGCATACTACGTGTTAATGTATTTTCAAAATACAGGCCCAAAACATGCTGAAAATCGATATTTTAGGTGCCCAAAGTCAATATGTGTATGCATCTTCTGTACCCGTCTATATCCCAAATTCTGGCTGAAAACCCCCGAAAATTCGATATTTTTGGGTCCCAGAAGCGATCTGTACAAGCCTACTCAGTGCTAGAATATTTTCAAATTATACGCCGAAAACATACGAAAAATCGATATTTTGGGTGCCAAAGTCGATATGTGCATGCATCTTCTGTACCCGTTTATATCTCAAATTCAGGCTCAAAACACCCAAAAAATCGATATCTTTGTGTTCCAGAAGCGATCTGTACATGTCTACACCGTGTTAGAGTATTTTCAAAATGCAGGCCCAAAACATGCTCAAAATCGATATTTTGGGTGCCCAAAGTCGATATGTGCATGCATCTTCTGTACCCGTTTATATCTCAAATTCAGACTCAAAACACCTGAATGTTCGATATTTTTGGGTCCAAAAGCCATCTGTACATGCATACTCCGTGTTAGAGTATTTTCAAAATACAGGCCTAAAACATGATGTAAATCGTTATTTTAGATGCGCAAAGTCAATATGTGTATGCATCTTCTGTACCCGTCTATATCCCAAATTCAGGTTCAAAACACTCGAAAATTCGATATTTTTGGGTCCCAGAAGCAATCTGTACATGCCTACTTCTTGCTAGAAAGTTTTCAAGATACAGACCCAAAACATGCTCAAAATCGATATTTTAGGTGCAAAAAGTCGATATGTACATGCATCTTCTGTAATCGTGTATATCTCAAATTCAGGCTCAAAACTCCGAAAATTCGATATTTTTGTGTCCCAGAAGCGATCTGTACATGCATAGTCCGTGTTAGAGTGTTTTTAAAATGCAGGCCCATAACATGCTGAAAATTGATATTTTAGGTGCACAAAGTCAATATGTGTATGCATTCTCTGTACCCGGTTATATCTTTAATTCAGGCTCAAAACACCAGAAAATTCAATATTTTTGGGTCCTAGAAGCGATCTGTACATGCCTACTCAGTGCTAGAATGTTTTCAAATTAGAGGCTCAGAACATGCTAAAAATCGATATTTTAGGTGCCCAAAGTCGATATGTGCATGCATCTTCTGTACCCGTTTATATCTCAAATTCAGGCTCAAAACACCCAAAAAATCGATATTTTTGTGTCCCAGAAGCGATCTGTACGTGTCTACTCCGTGTTAGAGTATTTTAAAAATACAGGCCAAAAATATGCTCAAAATCGATATTTTGGGTGCCCAAAGTCGATATGAGCATGCATCTTCTGTACCCGTTTATGTCTCAAATTCAGACTCAAAACACCCGAATATTCGATATTTTTGGGTCCCAAAAGCCATCTGTACATGCATACTCCGTGTTAGAGTATTTTTAAAATACAGTCCTAAAACATGCTGAAAATCGATATTTTAGCTGCCCAAAGTCAATATGTGTATGCATCTTCTGTACCCGTTTATATCTTAAATTCAGGCTCAAAACACCCGAAAATTCGATATTTTTGGGTTCCAAAATCGATCTGTACATGTCTACTCCGTGTTAGAGTATTTTTAAAATACAGGGCCAAAACATACTAAAAATCGTTATTTTAGGTGCCCAAAGTCGATACGTGCATTCATCTTCTGTACCCGTTTATATCTCAAATTCATGCTCAAAACTCCGAAAATTCGATATTTTTGGGTCCCTTAAGCGATCTGCACATGCCTACTCAGTGCTCGAATTTTTTTAAAATACAGGCCCAAAACATGCTATAAATCGATATTTTATGTGTCCAAAGTCGATTTGTGCATTCATCTTCTGTACCCGTTTATGTCTCAAATTCAGACTCCAAACACTCGAATATTCGATATTTTTGGGTCCCAAAAGCCATCTTTACATGCATACTCCTCCTCGTTAGAGTATTTTCAAAATACAGGCCTAGAACATGCTGAAAATCGATATTTTAGCTGCCCAAAGTCAATATGTGTATGCATCTTCTGTACCCATTTATATCTTAAATTCAGGCTCAAAACACCCGAAAATTAGATATTTTTGGGTCCCAAAAGCGATCTGTACATGTCTACTCCGTGTTAGAGTATTTTTATAATACAGGCCCAAAACATACTAAAAATCGATATTTTAAGTGCAGAAAATCGATATGTGCATGCATCTTCTGTACCCGTTTATATCTCAAATTAAGGCTCAAAACACCCGAAAATTCAATATTTTTGGGTCCCAAAAGCGATCTGTACGTGCATACTCCGAGTTAGAGTGTTTTTAAAATACAGGACCAAAACATTCTGAAAATCGATATTTTATGTGCACAAAGTCAATATGTGTATGCATCTTCTGTACCCGTGTATATCCCTAATTCAGGTTCAAAACACCAGAAAATTCGATATTTTGGGGTCCCAGAAGCGATCTGTACATGTCTACTCCTTGCTAGAATGTTTTCAAGATACAGATCCCAAAACATGCTCAAAATCGATATTTTAAGAGCAAAAAGTCGATATGTGCATGCATCTTCTGTACCCGTTTATATCTCAAATTCAGGCTCAAAACTCCGAAAATTCGATGTTTTTGGGTCCCTTAAGCGATCTGCACATGCCTACTCAGTGCTAGAATTTTTTTAAAATACAGGCCCAAAGCATGCTATAAATCGATATTTTAGGTGTCCAAAGTCGATATGTGCATGCATCTTCTGTACCCGTTTATATCTCAAATTCAGGCTCAAAACACCCAAAAAATCGATATTTTTGGGTCCCAGAAGCAATCTGTACATGCCTACTCCGTGTTAGAGTATTTTAAAAATACAGGCCCAAAACATGCTCAAAATCGATATTTTAGGTGCCCAAAGTCAATATGTGCATGCATCTTCTGTACCCGTCTATATCCCAAATTCAGGTTCAAAACACTCGAAAATTCGATATTTTTGGGTCCCAGAAGCAATCTGTACATGCCTACTTCTTGCTAGAATGTTTTCAAGATACAGACCCAAAACATGCTTAAAATCGATTTTTTAGGTGCAAAAAGTCGAAATGTGCATGCATTTTCTGTACCCGTTTATATCTCAAATTCAGGCTCAAAATACCGAAAATTCGATATTTTTGGGTCCCAGAAGCAATCTGTACATGCCTACTTCTTGCTAGAAAGTTTTCAAGATACAGACCAAAAACATGCTAAAAATCGATATTTTAGGTGCAAAAAGTCGATATGTGCATGCATCTTCTGTACTCGTTTATATCTCAAATTCAGGCAGAAAACTCCAAAAATTCGATATTTTTGTGTCCCAGAAGCGATCTGTACATGCATACTCCGTGTTAGAGTGTTTTTAAAATGCAGGCCCAAAACATGCTGAAAATTGATATTTTAGGTGAACAAAGTCAATATGTGTATGCATTCTCTGTACCCGGTTATATCTTAAATTCAGGCTCAAAACACCCGAAAATTCAATATTTTTGGGTCCCAGAAGCGATCTGTACATGCCTACTCAGTGCAAGAATGTTTTCAAAATAGAGGCTCAGAACATGCTAAAAATCGATATTTTGGGTGCCCAAAGTCGATATGTGCATGCATCTTCTGTTCCCGTTTATATCTCAAATTCAGGCTCAAAACACCCAAAAAAATCGATATTTTTGTGTCCCAGAAACGATCTGTACGTGTCTACTCCGTGTTAGAGTATTTTAAAAATACAGGCCCAAAATATGCTCAAAATCGATATTTTGGGTGCCCTAAGTCGATATGTGCATGCATCTTCTGTACCCGTTTATGTCTCAAATTCAGACTCAAAACACCCGAATATTCGATATTTTTGGGTCCCAAAAGCCATCTGTACATGCATACTCCTCGTTAGAGTATTTTTAAAATACAGGCCTAAAACATGCTGAAAATCGATATTTTAGCTGCCCAAAGTCAATATGTGAATGCATCATCTGTACCCATTTATATCTTAAATTCAGGCTCAAAATTCCCGAAAATTAGATATTTTTGGGTCCCAAAAGCGATCTGTACATGTCTACTCCGTGTTAGAGTATTTTTATAATACAGGCCCAAAACATACTAAAAATCGATATTTTAGGTGCAAAAAGTCGATATGTGCATGCATCTTCTGTACCCGTTTATATCTCAAATTAAGGCTCAAAACACCCGAAAATTCAATATTTTTGGGTCCCAGAATCGATCTGTACGTGCATACTCCGTATTAGAGTGTTTTTAAAATACAGGCCCAAAACATGCTAAAAATCGATATTTTATGTGCCCAAAGTCAATATGTGTATGCATCTTCTGTACCCGTTTATATCTCAAATTCAGGCTCAAAACTCCGAAAATTCGATATTTTTGGGTCCTTTAAGCGATCTGCACATGCCTACTCAGTGCTAGAATTTTTTTAAAATACAGGCCCAAAACATGCTATAAATCGATATTTTAGGTGTCCAAAGTCGATATGTGCATGCATCTTCTGTACCCGTTTATATCTCAAATTCAGGCTCAAAACACCCAAAAAATCGATATTTTTGGGTCTCAGGAGCGATCTGTACATGCCTACTCCGTGTTAGAGTATTTTCAAAATACAAGCCTAAAACATGCTGAAAATCGATATTTTAGCTGCACAAAGTCAATATGTGTATGCATCTTCTGTAACCGTCTATATCCCAAATTCAGGTTCAAAACATTCGAAAATTCGATATTTTTGGGTCCCAGAAGCAATCTGTACATGCCTACTTCTTGCTAGAATGTTTTAAAAATACAGGTCCAAAACATGCACAAAATCAATATTTTGGGTGCAAAAAGTCGATATGTGCATGCATCTTCTGTATCCGTCTATATCCAAAATTCAGGTTCAAAACACCCGAAAATTCGATATTTTTGGGTCCCAAAAGCAATGTGTACATGCATACTCTGTTTTAGAGTATTTTCAAAATACAGGCCTAAAACATGCTGAAAATCGATATTTTAGCTGCCCAAAGTCAATATGTGTATGCATCTTCTGTACCCGTCTATATCCCAAATTCAGATTCAAAACACTCAAAAATTCGATATTTTTGGGTCCCAGAAGCAATCTGTACATGCCTACTTCTTGCTAGAATGTTTTCAAGATACAGACCCAAAACATACTCAAAATCGATATTTTAGGTGCAAAAAGTCGAAATGTGCATGCATCTTCTGTACCCGTTTATATCTCAAATTCAGGCTCAGAACACCCGAAAATTCGATTTATTTGGGTCCCAGAACGATCTGTACGTGTCTACTCAGTGTTAGAGTATTTTAAAAATTCAGGCCCAAAACATGCTCAAAATCGATATTTTGGGTGCCCAAAGTCGATATGTGCATGCATCTTCTGTACCCGTTTATATCTCAAATTCAGGCTCAAAACACCCGAGAATTCGATTTATTTGGGTCCCAGAAGCGGTCTGTACGTGTATACTCCGTGGTATAGTATTTTTAAAATACAGGCCCAAAACATGATCAAAATCGATGTTTTAGGTGCTCAAAGTCGATAATTGCATGCATCTTCTGTACCCGTTCATATCACAAATTCAGGCTCAAAACACCCGAGAATTCAATATTTTTGGGTCCCAGAAGCGATCTGTACATACCTACTCCTTGCTAGAATTTTTTCAAGATACAGACCCAAAACATACTCAAAATCGATATTTTAGGTGCAAAAAGTCGATATGTGCATGCATCCTCTGTACCAGGTTATATCCCAATTTCTGGCTCAAAACACCCGAAAGTTCGATATATTTGGGTCCCAGAAGCGATCTGTACATGCCTACTCAGTGCTAGAATATTTTCAAATTATACGCCCAAAACATACTAAAAATCGATATTTTGGGTGCCAAAGTCGATATGTGCATGCATCTTCTGTACCCGTTTATATCTCAAATTCAGGCTCAAAACACCCAAAAAATAGATATTTTTGTGTACCAGAAGTGATCTGTACATGTCTACACCGTGTTTTGAGAATTTTCAAAATACAGGCCCAAAACATGCTCAAAATCGATATTTTAGGTGCCCGAAGTCGATATGTGCATGCATCTTCTGTACCTGTTCATATCTCAAATTCAGGCTCAGAACAACCGAAAATTCGATTTATTTAGGTCCCAGAAGCGATCTGTACGTGTCTACTCCGTGTTAGAGTATTTTAAAAATACAGGCTCAAAACATGCTCAAAATCGATATTTTGGGTGCCAAGAGTCGATATGTGCATGCATCTTCTGTACCCGTTCATATCACAAATTCAGGCTCAAAACACCCGAAAAGTCGATATTTTTGGGTCCCAGAAGCGATCTGTACATGCCTACTCCGTGTTAGAGTAGTTTCAAAATACAGGCCCAAAACATGCTCAAAATCGATATTTTAGGTGCAAAAAGTCGATGTGTGCATGCATCTTCTGTATCCGTCTATATCCCAAATTCAGGTTCAAAACACCCGAAAATTCGATAATTTTGGGTCCCAGAAGCGATCTGTACATACCTACTCCTTGCTAGAATTTTTTCAAGATACAGACCCAAAACATGCTCAAAATCGATATTTTTGGTGCAAAAAGTCGATATGTGCATGCATTCTCTGTACCCGGTTATATCCCAATTTCTGGCTCAAAACACCCGAAAATTCGATATTTTTGGGTCCCAGAAGCGATCTGTACATGCCTACTCAGTGCTAGAATATTTTCAAATTATACGCCCAAAACATACTAAAAATCGATATTTTGGGTGCCAAAGTCGATATGTGCATGCATCTTCTGTACCCGTTTATACCTCAAATTCAGGCTCAAAACACCCGAAAAATCGATAGTTTTGTGTCCCAGAAGTGATCTGTACATGTCTACACCGTGTTTGAGTATTTTCAAAATACAGGTCCAAAACAAGCTCAAAATCGATATTTTAGGTGCCCGAAGTCGATATGTGCATGCATCTTCTGTACCTGTTCATATCTCAAATTCAGGCTCAGAACAACCGAAAATTCGATTTATTTGGGTCCCAGAAGCGATCTGTACGTGTCTACTCAGTGTTAGAGTGTTTTTAAAATACAGGCCCAAACCATGCTGAAAATCGATATTTTATGTGCCCAAAGTCAATATGTGTATGCATCTTCTGTACCCGTGTATATCCCTAATTCTGGTTCAAAACACCAGAAAATTCGATATTTTTGGGTCCCAGAAGCGATCTGTACATGCCTACTCCTTGCTAGAATGTTTTCAAGATACAGACCCAAAACATGCTCAAAATCGATATTTTAAGCGCAAAAAGTCGATATGTGCATGCATCTTCTGTACCCGTTTATATCTCAAATTCAGGCTCAAAACTCCAAAAATTCGATATTTTCAGGTCCCTTAAGCGATCTGCACATGCCTACTCAGTGCTAGAATGTTTTTAAAATACAGGCCCAAAACATGATCAAAATCGATGTTTTAGGTGCTCAAAGTCGATAATTGCATGCATCTTCTGTACCCGTTCATATCACAAATTCAGGCTCAAAACACCCGAAAATTCGATATTTTTGGGTCCCAGAAGCGATCTGTACATGCCTACTCCGTGTTAGAGTAGTTTCAAAATACACCCCCAAAACATGCTCAAAATCGATATTTTAGGTGCAAAAAGTCGATATGTGCATGCATCTTCTGTATCCGTCTATATCCCAAATTCAGGTTCAAAACACCCGAAAATTCGATAATTTTGGGTCCCAGAAGCGATCTGTACATACCTACTCCTTGCTAGAATTTTTTCAAGATACAGACCCAAAACATGCTCAAAATCGATATTTTTGGTGCAAAAAGTCGATATGTGCATGCATTCTCTGTACCCAGTTATATCCCAATTTCTGGCTCAAAACACCCGAAAATTCGATATTTTTGGGCCCCAGAAGCGATCTGTACATGCCTACTCAGTGCTAGAATATTTTCAAATTATACGCCCAAAACATACTAAAAATCGATATTTTGGGTGCCAAAGTCGATATGTGCATGCATCTTCTGTACCCGTTTATATCTCAAATTCAGGCTTAAAACACCCAAAAAATCGATAGTTTTGTTTCCCAGAAGTGATCTGTACATGTCTACACCGTGTTTGAGTATTTTCAAAATACAGGTCCAAAACATGCTCAAAATCGATATTTTAGGTGCCCGAAGTCGATATGTGCATGCATCTTCTGTACCTGTTCATATCTCAAATTCAGGCTCAGAACAACCGAAAATTCGATTTATTTGGGTCCCAGAAGCGATCTGTACGTGTCTACTCCGTGTTAGAGTATTTTAAAGATACAGGCTCAAAACATGCTCAAAATCGATATTTTGGGTGCCCAGAGTCGATATGTGCATGCATCTTCTGTACCCGTTTATATCTCAAATTCAGACTCAAAACACCCGAAAATTCGATTTATTTGGGTCCCAGAAGCGATCTGTACGTGTATACTCCGTGTTATAGTATTTTTAAAATACAGGCCCAAAACATGCTCAAAATCGATGTTTTAGGTGCTCAAAGTCGATATGTGAATGCATCTTCTGTACCCGTTCATATCACAAATTCAGGCTCAGAACACCCGAAAATTCGATTTATTTGGGTTCCAGAAGCGAACTGTACGTGTCTACTCAGTGTTAGAGTGTTTTTAAAATACAGGCCCAAACCATGCTGAAAATCGATATTTTATGTGCCCAAAGTCAATATGTGTATGTATCTTCTGTACCCGTGTATATCCCTAATTCTGGTTCAAAACACCAGAAAATTCGATATTTTTGGGTCCCAGAAGCGATCTGTACATGCCTACTCCTTGCTAGAATGTTTTCAAGATACAGACCCAAAACATGCTCAAAATCGATATTTTAAGTGCAAAAAGTCGATATGTGCATGCATCTTCTGTACCCGTTTATATCTCAAATTCAGGCTCAAAACTCCAAAAATTCGATATTTTCAGGTCCCTTAAGCGATCTGCACATGCCTACTCAGTGCTAGAATGTTTTTAAAATACAGGGTCAGAACATGCTAAAAGTCGATATTTTGGGTGCCCAAAGTCGATATGTGCATGCATCTTCTGTACCCGTTTATATCTCAAATTCAGGCTCAAAACACCCGAAAAGTCGATATTTTTGGGTCCCAAAAGCGATCTGTACATGCCTACTCCGTGTTAATGTATTTTCAAAATACAGGCCCAAAACATGCTGAAAATCGATATTTTAGATGCCCAAAGTCGATATGTGCATGCATCTTCTGTATCCGTCTATATCCCAAATTCAGGTTCAAAACACCCGAAAATTCGATAATTTTGGGTCCCAGAAGCTATCTGTACATACCTACTCCTTGCTAGAATTTTTTCAAGATACAGACCCAAAACATGCTCAAAATCGATATTTTTGGTGCAAAAAGTCGATATGTGCATGCATTCTCTGTACCCGGTTATATCCCAATTTCTGGCTCAAAACACCCGAAAATTCGATATTTTTGGGTCCCAGAAGCGATCTGTACATGCCTACTCAGTGCTAGAATATTTTCAAATTATACGCCCAAAACATAATAAAAATCGATATTTTGGGTGCCAAAGTCGATATGTGCATGCATCTTCTGTACCCGTTTATATCTCAAATTCAGGCTTAAAACACCCAAAAAATCGATAGTTTTGTGTCCCAGAAGTGATCTGTACATGTCTACACCGTGTTTGAGTATTTTCAAAATACAGGCCCAAAACATGCAGAAATCGATATTTTAGGTGCCCAAAGTTAATATGTGCATGCATCTTCTGTACCCGTTTATGCTTCAAATTCAGGTTCAAAACACCCGAAACTTTGATATTTTGGGGTCCCAGAAGTGATATTTACATGCCTACTCAGTGCTAGAATATTCTCAAAATATAGGCCCAAAACATGATAATAATCGATATTTTAGGTGCCGAAAGTAGATATTAAAAATTCAGGCACAAAACACCAAAAAATTTGATATTTTGGGGTCCCAGAAGCGATCTGTACATGCCTACTCAGATACAGGCCCAAAACATGCTGAAAATCGATATTTTAAGTGCCCAAAGTTAATATGTGTATGCATCTTCTGCACCCGTTTATATCCCAAATTCAACCTCAAAACACCCGAAAATTTGATATTTTTGGGTCCCAGAAGCGATCTGCACATGCCTACTCAGTGCTAGAATGTTTTCAAAATACAGGCTCAAAACATGCTAAAATCGATATTTTAAGTGTCCAAAGTCGATATGTGCATGCATCTTCTGTACCCGTTTATATCCCAAATTCAGTCTCAAAACACCCGAGAATTCGGTATTTTTGGGTCCTAGAAGCGATTTGTACATGCCTACTCCTAGTAAGAATGTTTTCAAGATACAGACCCAAAACATGCAGAAAATCGATATTTTAGGTGCCCAAAGTCAATATGTGCATGCATCTTCTGTACCCGTTTATATCTCAAATTCAGTCTCAAAACACCCGAAAATTCATTATTTTTGGGTCCTAGAAGCGATCTGTACATGCCTACTCCTAGTTAGAATGTTTTCAAGATACAGACCCAAAACATGCTTAAAATCAATATTTTAGGTCCTCAAAAGTCAATATGTGCATGAATCTACAGTACCCGTTTATATCTCAAATTCAGGCTCAAAACACCCGAAAAATCGATATTTTTGTGTCCAAGAAGCGATCTGTACATGCCTACTCCGTGTTAGAGTATTTTCAAAATACAGGAACAAAACATGCTGAAAATCGATATTTTAAGTGCCCAAAGTCAATATGTGCATGCATCTTCTGTACCCGTTTATATCTCAAATTCAGGCTCAAAACACCCGAAGATTCGATAATTTAGGGTCCCAGAAGCGATCTGTACATGCCTATTCAGTGCTAGAATATTTTCAAAATATAGGCCCAAAACATGCTAACAATCGATATTTTAGGTGCCCAAAGTCGATATCTCAAATTCAGGCCCAAAACACCCGTAATTTCGATATTTTGGGATCCCAGAAGCGATCTGCACATGCCTACTCAGTGCTAGAATGTTTTCAAAATATAGGCTCAAAACATGCTAAAATCGATATTATAGGTGCCCAAAGTCAATATGTGTATGCATCGTCAGTACCCTTTTATTTCTCAAATTCAGGCACAAAACACCCGAAAATTCGATATTTTGGGGCCCCAGATGCGATTTGTACACTCAGTTCTAGAATGTTTTCAAAATATAGGCTCAAAACATGCTAAAAATTCATATTTAAAGTGTCCAAAGTCGATATGTGCATGCATCTTCTGTACCCGTTTATATCTCAATTTCAGGCACAAAACACCCTAAAATTTAATATTTTGGGGTCACAGAAGCGATCTGTACATGCCTACTCCTAGTTAGAATGTTTTCAAGATTCAGACCCAAAACATGCTCAAAATCGATATATTAGGTGCCGAAAAGTCGATATGTGCATGCATCTTCAGTACCCATTTATATCTCAAATTCAGGCACAAAACTTCCGAAAATTCGATATTTTGGGGTCCCAGAAGCAATCTGTACATGCCTACTCCGTGTTCGAGTATTTTCAAAATACAGGCCCAAAACATACTGAAAATCGATCTTTTAGGTGCCCAAAAGTCGATATGTGCATGCATCTTCTGTACCCTTTTATATCTCATATTCAGGCTCGAAACACCCAAAAATTCAATATTTTGGGGTCCCAGAAGCGATCTGTACATGCCTACTCAGACACATGCCCAAAACATGCTGAAAATCGATAATTTATGTGCCCAAAGTCAATATGTGTATGCATCTTCTACACCCGTTTATATCCCAAATTCAACCTCAAAACACCCGAAAATTCGAATTTTTTGGGTCCCAGAAGCGATCTGTACATGCCTACTCAGAGCTAGAATGTTTTCAAAATATAGGCTCAAAACATGCTAAAAACCGATATTTTAAGTGTCCAAAGTCGATATGTGCATGCATCTTCTGTACCCGTTTATATATCAAATTCAGGATCAAAACACCCGAAAATTCGGTATTTTTGGGTCCTAGAAGCGATCTGTACATGCCTACTCCTAGTTAGAATGTTTTCAAGATACAGACCCAAAACATGCTTAAAATCGATATTATAGGTGCCCAAAAATCGATATGTGAATGCATATACAGTATCCGTTTATATCTCAAATTCAGGCTCAAAACACCCGAAAATTCGATATTTTGGTGCCCAAGAAGCGATCTGTACATGCCTACTCCGTGTTAGAGTATTTTCAAAATACAGGCCCAAAACATGCTGAAAATCGATATTTTAGGTGCCCAATTTCAATATGTGTATGCATCTTCTGCACCCGTTTATATCCCAAATTCAATCTCAAAACACTCTAAAATTCGATATTTTTGGGTCCCAGAAGCGATCTGTACATGACTACTCAGTGCTAGAATGTTTTCAAAATATAGGCTCAAAACATGCTAAAAACGATATTTTAAGTGTCCAAAGTCGATATGTGCAAGCATCTTCAGTACCCGTTTATATATCAAATTCAGGCTCAAAACTCCAGAAAATTCGATATTTTGGTGTCCAAGAAGCGATCTGTACATGCCTACTCTGTGTTAGAGTATTTTCAAATTACAGGCCCAAAACATGCAGAAAATCGATATTTTAGGTGCCCAAAGTCAATATGTGCAATCATCTTCTGTACCCGTTTATATCTCAAATTCAGCCTTAAAATACCCAAAATTCGGTATTTTTGGGGCCTAGAAGCGATCTGTACATGTCTACTCCGTGTTAGAGTATTTTCAAATTACAGACCCAAAACATACTCATAATCGATATTTTAGGTGCCCAAAGTCAATATGTGTATGCATCTTTTGCACCCGTTTATATCTAAATATTCAAACTCAAAACACCCGAAAATTCGATATTTTTTGGTACCAGAAGCGATCTGTACATGCCTTCTCAAAATACAGACTCAAAACATGCTGAAAATCGATATTTTAGGTGCTCCAAGTCAATATGTGTATGCATCATCTGCACCCGTTTATATCCCAAATTCAACCTCAAAACACCCAAAAATTCGATATTTTTGGGTCCCAGAAGCGATTTGTATATGCCTACTCAGTGCTAGAATGTTTTCAAAATATAGGCTTAAAACATGCTAAAAATCGATATTTTAAGTGTCCAAAGTCGATCTGTGCATGCATCTTCTTTACCCGTTCATATCTCAAATTCAGGCTCAAAACACCCGATAACTCGGTATTTTTGGGACCTAGAAGCGATGTGTACATGCCTACTCCTAGTTAGAATGTTTTCAAGATACAGACCCAAAACATGCTCAAAATCGATATTTTAGGTGCCCAAAAGTCAGTATGTACATGCATCTTCAGTACCCGTTAATATCTCAAATTCAGGCTCAAATCACCCGAAAATTCGATATTTTGGGGTCCAAGAAGCGATCTGTACATGCCTACTCCTAGTTAGAATGTTTTCAAGATTCAGACTCAAAACATGCTGAAAACCGATATTTTAGGTGCCAAATTGTCGATATATGCATGCATCTTCTGTACCAGTTTATTTCTCAAATTCAGGCTCCAAACACCCGAAAATTCGATATTTTGGGGTCCCACAAGCGATCTGTACATGCCTACTCAGATACAGGCCCAAAACATGCTGAAAATCAATATTTTAGGTGCAGAAAGTCAATATGTGTATGCATCTTCTGCACCTGTTTTTATCCCAATTTACACCTCAAAACACCCAAAAATTCAATATTTGTGGGTCCCAGAAGCGATCTGTACATGCCTACTCAGTGCTAGAATTTTTTTTAAATATAGGCTCAAAACATGATAAAAATCAATATTTTAGGTGTCAAAAGTCGATATGTGCATGTATCTTCTGTACCCGTTTATATCTCAAATTCAGGCTCAAAACTCCCGAAAATTCGGTATTTTTGGGTCCAAGAAGCGATCTGTACATGCCTACTCCTAGTGAGAATGTTTTCAAGATTCAGCCACAAAACATGCTTAAAATCGATATTTTAGGTGCCCAAAAGTCGATATGTGCATCAATCTTCAGTACCCGTTTATATCTCAAACTCAGGCTCAAAACATTCGATATTTTGGGGTCCAAGAAGCGATCTGTACTTGCCACCTCCGTGTTAGAGTATTTTCAAAATACAGGCCCAATACATGCTGAAAATCGATATTTTAGGTGCCCTATGTCAATATTTGCATGTATGTTCTGTACCCGTTTTTATCTCAAATTCAGGCTCAAAACACCCGAAAATTCTATATTTTAGGGTCCCAGAAGCGATCTATACATGCCTATTCAGTGCTAGAAAATTTTCAAAATATTGGCCCAAAACATGCTAAAAATCGATATATTAGGTGCCTAAAGTCGATATCTCAAATTTAGGTACAAAAAACTCGAAAATTCGATATTTTGTGGTCCCAGAAGCGATCTGCACATGGCTACTCCATGTTAGAGTATTTTCAAATTACAGACCCAAAACATGCTCAAAATCGATATTTTAGGTGCCCAAAAGTCAATATGTGCATGCATCTACACTATCCGTTTATATCTCAAATTCAGGCTCAAAACACCCGAAAATTCGATATTTTGGTGTCCAAGAAGCGATCTGTACATGCCTATTCAGTGCTTGAATATTTTCAACGTATAGGCCCAAAACATGCTGAAAATCGATATTTTAGGTGCCCACAGTCGATATCTCAAATTCAGGCCCAGAACACCCGAAAATTCTATATTTTGGGGTCCCAGAAGCGATCTGTACATGCCTACTCCGTGTTAGAGTATTTTCAAAATGCAGGCCCAAAATATACTGAAAATCGATCTTTTAGGTGCCCAAAAGTCGATAGTTGCATGCATCTTCTGTACCCGTTTATATCTCAAATTCAGGCTCCAACCACCCGAAAATTCGATATTTTGGGGTCCCAGAAGTGATCTGTACATGCCTACTCAGATACAGGCCCAAAACATGCTGAAAATCGATATTTTAGGTGCCTAAAGTCAATATGTGTATGCATCTTCTGCACAAGTTTATATCCAAAATTCAACCTCAAAACACCCGAAATCTCGATTTTTTTGGGTCCCAGAAGCGATCTATACATGCCTACTCAGTGCTAAATTTTTTTCAAAATATAGGCTCAAAACATGCTGAAAATTGATATTTTAAGTGTCCAAAGTCGATATGTGAATGCATCTTCTGTATCCGCTTATAACTCAAATTCAGGCTCAAAACACCGGAAAATTCGGTATTTTTGAGTCCTAGAAGCGATCTGTACATGCCTACTCCTAGTTAGAATGTTTTCCAGATACAGACCTAAAACATGCTCAAAATCGATATTTTATGTGCCCAAAAGTCAATATGTACATTCATCTTTAGTACCCGTTTATATCTCAAACTCAGGCTCAAAACACCTGAAAATTCGATATATTTCTGTTCAAGAAGCGATCTGTACATGCCTCATCCGTGTTAGAATGTTTTCAAGATACAGACTAAAAAGATGCTCAAAATCGATATTTTAGGTGCCCAAAAGTCGATAAGTGCATGCATCTACAGTACCCGTTTATATCTTAAATTCAGGCTCCAAACACCCGAAAATTCGATATTTTGGTGTCCAAGAAGCGATCTGTACATGCCTACTCCGTGTTAGAGTATTTTCAAAATACAAGCCCAAAACATACAGAAAATCGATCTTTTAGGTGCCCGAAAGACGATATGTGTATGCATCTTCTGCACACGTTTATATCCCAAATACAACCTCAAAACACCCGAAAATTCTTAATTTTGTTGTCCCAGAAGCAATCTGTACATGCCTACTCCTAGTTAAAATGTTTCCAAGATACAGACCCAAAACATGCAAAAATCGATATTTTATGTCCCCAAAAGTCAATATGTACATGCATCTTCAGTACCCGTTTATATCTCAAATTCAGGCTTAAAACACCCGAAAATTCGATATTTTTCTGTTCAAGAAGCGATCTGTACATGCCTACTCCGTATTTGAGTATTTTTATAATACAGGCCCAAAACATGCTGAAAATCGATATTTTAGGTGCCCAAAGTCGATATGTGCATGCATCTTCAATACCAGTTTATATCTCAAATTCAGGCTCAAAACACCCGAAAATTCGATATTTTGGGGTCCCAGAAACGATCTATACATGCCTACTCAGTGCTAGAATATTTTCAAATTACAGGCAAAAAACATACTGAAAATCGATCTTTTAGGTGCCCAAAAGTCGATATGTGCATGCATCTTCTGTACCCGTTTATATCTCAAATTCAGGCTCCAAACACCCGAACATTCGATATTTTGGGGTCCCAGAAACGATCTGTACATGCCTACTCAGTGCTAGAATATTTTCAAAATATAGGCCAAAAACATGCTACAAATCAATATTTTAGGGGTCCAATGTCAATATCTCAAATTCAGGCCCAAAACACCCGAAAATTCGATATTTTGAGGTCCCTGAAGCGATCTGTACATGCCTACTCCGTGTTAGAGTATAATCAAAATACAGGCCCAAAACATACTGAAAATCGATCTTTTAGGTGCCCAAAAGTCGATATGTGCATGCATCTTCTGTACCCGTTTATATCTCAAATTCAGGCTCCAAACACACGAAATATCGATATTTTGATGTCCCAGATGCAATCTCTACATGCCTACTCAGATACAGACCCAAAACATGCTGAAAATCGATATTTTAGGTGCCCAAAGTTAATATGTGTATGCATCTTCTGCACCCGTTTATATCTTAAATTCAGGCTCCAAACACCCGAAAATTCGATATTTCGGGGTCCCAGAAGCGATCTGTACATGCCTAAACAGATACAGGCCCAAAACATGCTGAAAATCGATATTTTAGGTGCCTAAAGTTAATATGTGTATGCATCTTCTGCAACCGTTTAAATCCCAAATTCAACCTCAAAACACACGAAAATTCGATATTTTATGGTCTCAGAAGCGATCTTTACATGCCTACTCAGTGCTAGAATGTTTTCAAAATATTGGCACAAAACATGCTAAAAATCGTTATTTTAAGTGTCTAAAGTCGATATGTGCATGCATCTTCTGTACCCGTTTATATCTCAAATTCAGGCTCAAAACACCCGAAAATTCGGTATTTTTGGGTCCTAGAAGCGATCTGTACATGCCTACTCCTAGTTAGAATGTTTTCAAGATACATACCCAAAACATGCTCAAAATCGATATTTTATGTGCCCAAAAGTCGATATGTGCATGCATCTTCAGTACCCGTTTATATCTCAAATTCAGGCTCCAAACACCCGAAAATTCGATATTTTGGGGTCCCAGAAGCGATCTGTACATGCGTACTCAGTGCTAGAATATTTTCAAAATACAGGCCCAAAACATGCTCAAAATCGATATTTTATGTGCCCAAAAGTCGATATGTGCCTGCATCTTCTGTACCCGTTTATATCTAAAATTCAGGCTCCAAACACCCGAAAATTCGATATTTTGGGGTCTCAGAAGCGATCTGTACATGCCTACTCAGTGCTAGAATATTTTCAAAATATAGGCCCAAAACATGCTAAAAATCGATATTTTAGGTGCCCAAAGTCGATATCTCAAATTCAGGCCCAAAACACCCGAAAATTCGATATTTTGGAGTCCCAGAAGCGATCTGTACATGCCTACTCCATGTTAGAGTATTTTGAAAATACAGGCCCAAAACATACTGAAAATCGATCTTTTATCTGCCCAAAAGTCGATATGTGCATGCATCTTCTGCACACGTTTATATCCCAAATTCAACCTCAAATCACCCGAAAATATGATATATTTGGGTCCCAGAAGCGATCTGTACATGCCTACTCAGTGCTAGAATGTTTTCAAAATATTGGCTCAAAACATGCTAAAAATCGATATTTTAAGTGTCCAAAGTCAATATGTGCATGCATCTTCTGTACCCGTTTTTATCTCAAATTCAGGCTCAAAACACCCGAAAATTTGATATTTTGGAGTCCCAGAAGCAATCTGTACATGCCTACTCAGTGCTAGAATAGTTTCAAAATATAGGCCCAAAACATGCTAAAAATCAATATTTTAGGTGCCCCAAGTCGATATCTCAAATTCAGGCCCAAAACACCCGAAAATTCGATATTTTGGGGTCCCAGAAGCGATCTGAACATGCCTACTCCGTGTTAGAGTATTTTCAAAATACAGGCCCAAAACATACTTAAAATCGATCTTTTAGGTGCCCAAAAGTAGATATGTTCATGTATCTTCTGTACCCGTTTATATCTCAAATTCAGGCCCAAAACACCCGAAAATACGATATTTTGGAGTCCCAGAAGCAATCTGTACATGCCTACTCAGATACAGGCCCAAAACATGATGAAAATCGATATTTTAGGTGCTCAAAGTCAATATGTGTATTAATTTTCAGCACCCGTTTATATCCCAAATTCAACCTCAAAACACCCAAAAATTCGATATTTTTGGGTCCCAGAAGCGATCTGTACATGCCTACTCAGTGCTAGAATGTTTTCAAAATATAGGCTCAAAACATGCTGAAAATCGATATTTTAGGTGCACAAAGGTCGATATGTGCATGCATTTTCAGAACCCGTTTATATCTCAAATTCAGGCTCCAAACACACGAAAATTCGATATTTTGGGGTCCCAGAAGCGATCTGTACATGCCTACTCAGATGCAGGCCCAAAACATGCTAAAAATCGATCTTTTAGGTGACCAAAAGTCGATATGTGCATGCATCTTCTGTACCCGTTTATATCTCAAATTCAGGCTCAAAACACCCGAAAATTCGATATTTTGGGGTCCCAGAAGCGATCTGTACTTGCTTACTCCGTGTTAGAGTATTTTCAAAATACAGGCCCAAAACAAGCTGAAAATCGATATTTTAGGTGACCAAAGTCAATATGTGTATGCATCTTCTGCACCCGTTTATATCCCAAATTCAACCTCAAAACACCCGAAAATTCGATATTTTTGGGTCCCAGAAGCGATCTGTACATGCCTACTTAGTGCTAGAATATTTTCAAAATATAGGCCCAAAACATGCTAAAAATCGATATTTTAGGTGCCCAAAGTCGATATCTCAAATTCAGGCCCAAAACACCCGAAAATTCGATATTTTGGAGTCCCAGAAGCGAACTGTACATGCCTACTCCGTTTTAGAGTATTTTCAAAATACAGGCCCAAAACATACTGAAAATCGATCTTTTAGGTGCCCAAAAGTCGATATGTGCATGCATCTTCTGTACCCATTTATATCTCAAATTCAGCCTCCAAACACCCGAAAATTCGATATTTTGGGTTCCCAGAAGCGATCTGTACATGCCTACTCTGATGCAGGCCCAAAACATGCTAAAAATCGATATTTTAGGTACCCAAATTGAACATGTGTATGAATCTTCTGCACTCGTTTATATCTCAAATTCAACCTCAAAACACCCGAAAATTCGATAATTTTGGGTCCCAGAAGCGATCTGTACATGTCTAGTCAGTGCTAGAATGTTTTCAAAATATAGGCTTAAAACCTGCTAAAAATCGATATTTTAAGTGTCCAAAGTAGATATGTGCATGCATCTTCTGTACCCGTTTATATCTCAAATTCATGCTCAAAACACCCGAAAATTCGGTATTTTTGTGTCCCAGAAGCGATCTGTACATCCCTACTCCTAGTTAACATGTTTTCAAGATACAGACCCAAAACATGCTCAAAATCGATATTTTAAGTGCCCAAAAGTCGATATGTGCATGTATCTTCTGTACCCGTTTATATCTCAAATTCAGGCTCAAAACAACCGTAAATTCGATATTTTGGGGTCCCAGAAGCGATTTGTACATTCCTACTCAGTGCTAGAATATTTTCAAAATATAGGCCCAAAACATGCTAAAAATCGATATTTTAGGTGCGCAACGTCGATATTTCAAATTCAGGCCCAAAACACCCGAAAATTCGATATTTTGGGGTCCCAGAAGCGAACTGTACATGCCTACTCCGTGTTAGAGTATTTTCAAAATACAAGCTCAAAACATACTGAAAATCGATCTTTTAGGTGCCCAAAAGTCGATATGTGGATGAATCTTCTGTTCCCGTTTATATCTCAAATTCAGGCTCCAAACACCCGAAAATTCGATATTTTGGGGTCCCAGAAGCGATCTGTACTTGCTTACTCCGTGTTAGAGTATTTTCAAAATACAGGCCCAAAACAAGCTGAAAATCGATATTTTAGGTGACCAAAGTCAACATGTGTATGCATCTTCTGCACCCGTTTATATCCCAAATTCAACCTCAAAACACCCGAAAATTCGATATTTTTGGGTCCCAGAAGCGATCTGTACATGCCTACTTAGTGCTAGAATTTTTTCAAAATATAGGCTCAAAACATGCTAAAATTCGATATTTTAAGTGTCCAAAGTAGAAATGTGCATGCATCATCTGTACCCGTTTATATCTCAAATTCAGGCTCAAAACACCCAAAAATTCGATATTTTGGGGTCCCAGAAGTGATCTGTACATGCCTACTTAGTGCTAGAATATTTTCAAAATATAGGCCCAAAACATGCTAAAAATCGATATTTTAGGTGCCCAAAGTCGATATCTCAAATTCAGGCCCAAAACACCCTAAAATTCGATATTTTGGAGTCCCAGAAGCGAACTGTACATGCCTACTCCGTTTTAGAGTATTTTCAAAATACAGCCCCAAAACATACTGAAAATCGATCTTTTAGGTGCCCAAAAGTCGATATGTGCATGCATCTTCTGTACCCGTTTATATCTCAAATTCAGCCTCCAAACACCCGAAAATTCGATATTTTGGGGTCCCAGAAGCTATCTGTACATGCCTACTCAGATGCAGGCCCAAAACATGCTAAAAATCGATATTTTAGGTACCCAAATTGAACATGTGTATGAATCTTCTGCACTCGTTTATATCTCAAATTCAACCTCAAAACACCCGAAAATTCGATAATTTTGGGTCCCAGAAGCGATCTGTACATGTCTAGTCAGAGCTAGAATGTTTTCAAAATATAGGCTCAAAACATGCTAAAAATCGATATTTTAAGAGTCCAAAGTCGATATGTGCATGCATCTTCTGTACCCGTTTATATCTCAAATTCAGGCTCAAAACACCCGAAAATTCGGTATTTTTGTGTCCCAGAAGCGATCTGTACATCCCTACTCCTAGTTAGTATGTTTTCAAGATACAGACCCAAAACATGCTCAAAATCGATATTTTAAGTGCCCAAAAGTCGATATGTGCATGTATCTTCTGTACCCGTTTATATCTCAAATTCAGGCTCAAAACAACCGTAAATTCGATATTTTGGGGTCCCAGAAGCGATTTGTACATTCCTACTCAGTGCTAGAATATTTTCAAAATCTAGGCCCAAAACATGCTAAAAATCGATATTTTAGGTGCCCAACGTCGATATTTCAAATTCAGGCCCAAAACACCCGAAAATTCGATATTTTGGGGTCCCAGAAGCGATATGTACATGCCTACTCCGTGCTAGAATGTTTTCAAAATATAAGCTCAAAACATGCTAAAAATCGATATTTTAAGTGTACTAAGTCGATATGTGCATGCATCTTATGTACCCGTTTATATCTCAAGTTCAGACTCAAAACCCCCGAAAATTCGGTATATTTTGGTCCTAAAAGCAATTTTTACATACCTACTCCTAGTTAGAATGTTTTCGAGTTACAGACCCAAAACATGCTAAAAATCGATATTTTAGGTGCCCAAAGTCGATATCTCAAATTCAGGCCCAAAACACCCGCAAATTCGATATTTTTGGGTCCCAAAAGCAATCTGTACATGCCTACTCCGTGTTAGAGTATTTTCAAAATACAGGCCCAAAACATACTTAAAATTGATCTTTTAGGTGCTCAAAAGTCGAAATGTTCATGCGTCTTCTGTACCCGTTTATATCTCAAATTCAGGCTCCAAACACCCGAATATTCGATATTTTAGGGTCCCAGAAGCGATCTGTACATGCCTACTCAGATACAGGCCCAAAACATACTGAAAATCGATATTTTAGGTGCCCAAAGTCAATATGTGCATGTATCTTCTGTACACGTTTATATCTCAAATTCAGACTCAAAACACCCGAAAATTCGATATATTGGGGTCCCAGAAGCGATCTGTACATGCCTGCTCAGTGCTAGAATATTTTCAAAATATAGGCCCAAAACATGCTAAAAATCGATATTTTAGGTGGCCAAAGTCGATATCTCAAATTCAGGCCCAAAACACCCGACAATTCGATATTTTGGGGTCCCAGAACCGATCTGTACATGCCTACTCCGTGTTAGAGTATTCTCAAAATACAGGCCGAAAACATGCTGAAAATTGATATTTTAGGTGCCCAAAACAAATATGTGCATGCATCTTCTGTACCCGTTTATATCTCAAATTCAGGCTCAAAAAACCCGAAAATTCGATATTTTGTGGTCTCAGAAGCGATCTGTACATGCCTACTCCGTGTTAGAGTATTTTCAAAATACAGGTCCAAAACATGCTGAAAATCGATATTTTAGTTGCCCAAAGTCAATATGTGCATGCATCTTCTGTACCAGTTTATATTTCAAATTCAGGCTCCAAACACCCGAAAATTTGATATTTTGGTGTCCCAGAAGCGTCTGTACATGCCTAATCAGATACAGGCCCAAAACATGCTGAAAATCGATATTTTAGGAGCCCAAAGTCAATATGTGTATGCATCTTCTGCACCCGTTTATATCCCAAATTCTACCTCAAAACACCCGAAAATTCGATATTTTGGGGTCCCAGAAGCGATCTGTACATGTCTACTCAGTGCTAGAATGTTTTTAAAATATAAACTCAAAACATGCTAAAATCGATATTTTAGTGTCCAAAGTCAATATGTGCATTAATCTTCTGTACCCGTTTATATCTCAAATTGAGGCTCAAAACACCCGAAAATTCGGTATATTTGGATCCTAGAAGCGATCTGTACATTCCTACTCCTAGTTAGAATGTTTTCAAGATACAGACCCAAAACATGCTCAAAATCGATATTTTAGGTGCCCAAAAGTCGATATGTGCATTCATATTCTGCACCCGTTTATATCCCAAATTCAACCTCAAAAACACCCGAAAATTCGATATTTATGGGTCCCAGAAGCGATCTGTACATGCCAACTCAGTGTTAGAGTTTTTTGAAATTACAGGCCCAAAACATGCTGAAAATCGATATTTTAGGTGCCCAAAGTCAATATGTGCATGCATCTTCTGTACCCGTTTATATATCAAATTCAGGATCAAAACACCAGAAAATTCGATATTTTGGGGTCCCAGAAGCGATCTGTACATGCCTACTCAGTGCTAGAATATTTTCAAAATATAGGCCCAAATCATGCTAAAAATCGATACTTTAGGTGCCCAAAGTCGATATCTCAAATTCTGGCCCAAAACACCAGAAAATTCGATATTTTGGGGTCCCAAAAGCAATCTGTACATGCCTACTCCGTGTTAGAGTATTTTCAAAATACAGGCCCAAAACATACTTAAAATCGATCTTTTAGGTGCCCAAAAGTCGATATGTGCATGAATCTTCTGTACCAGTTTATATCTCAAATTCAGGCTCCAAACACCCGAAAATTCGATATTTTAGGGTCCCAATAGCGATCTGTACATGCCTACTCAGATACAGGCCCAAAACATGCTGAAAATCGATATTTTAGGTGCCCAAAGTCAATATGTGTATGCATTTTCAGCACCCGTTTATATCCCAAATTCAACCTCAAAACACCCGAAAATTCGATATTTTTGGGTCCCAGAAGCGATCTGTACATGCCTACTCAGTGCTAGAATTTTTTCAAAATATAGGCTCAAAACATGCTAAAAATCAATATTTTAAGTGTCCAAAGTCGATATGTGCATGCATCTTCTGTACCCGTTTATATCTCAAATTGAGGCTCAAAACACCCAAAAATTCGGTATTTTTGGGTCCTAGAAGCGATCTGTACATGCCTACTCCTAGTTAGAATGTTTTCAAGATACAGACCCAAAACATGCTCAAAATCGATATTTTAGGTGCTCAGAAGTCGATATGTGCATGCATCTTCAGTACCAGTTTATATCTCATATTCAGGCTTAAAACACCCGAAAATTCTATATTTTGGGGTCCCAGAAGCGATCTGTACATGCCTACTCCGTGTTAGAGTATTTTCAAAATACAGGCCCAGAACATGCTGAAAATCGATATTTTAGGTGCCCAAAGTCAATATGTGCATGCATCTTCTGTACCCGTTTATATCTCAAATTCAGGCTCAAAAAACCTGAAAATTCGATATTTTGGGGTCCCAGAAGCGATCTGTACATGCCCACTCAGTGCTAGAATATTTTCAAATTATAGGCCCGAAACATGCTCAAAATCGATCATTTAGGTGCCCAAAAGTCGATATGTGCATGCATCTTCTGTACCCATTTAAAACTGAAATTCAGTCTCCAAACACCCGATAATTCGATATTTTTGAGTCCCAGAAGCGATCTGTATATGCCTACTCAGACACAGGCCCAAAACATGCTGAAAATCGATATTTTAGGAGCCAAAGTCAATATGTGTATGCATCTTCTGCACCCGTTTATATCCCAAATTCAACCTCAAAACACCCGAAAATTCGATATTTTTGGGTCCCAGAAGCGATCTGTACATGCCTACTCATTGCTAGAATGTTTTCAAAATATAGGCTCAAAACATGCTAAAAATTGATATTTTAGTGTCTAAAGTCGATATATGCATGCATCTTCTGTACCCGTTTATATCTCAAATTGAGGCTCAGAACCCCCGAAAATTCGGTATATTTGGGTCTTGGAAGCGATCTGTACATTCCTACTCCTAGATAGAATGTTTTCAAGATACAGACCCAAAACATGCTCATAATCGATATTTTAGGTGCCCAAAAGTCGATATGCGCATGCATCTTCAGTACACGTTTAAATCTCAAGTTCTGGCTCAAAACACCCGAAAATTCGATATTTTGGGGTCCAAGAAGCGATCTGTACATGCCTACTCTTTGTTAGAGTATTTTCAAAATACAGGCCCAAAACATGCTGAAAATCGATATTTTAGGTGCCAAAAGTCAATATGAGCATGCATCTTCTGTACCCGTTTATATCTCAAATTCAGGCTCCAAACACCCGAAAATTCGATATTTTAGGGTCCCAGAAGCGATATGTACATGCCTACTCAGATACAGGCCCAAAACATGCTGAAAATCCATATTTTAGGTGCCCAAAGTCAATATGTGTATGCATTTTCTGCACCCGTTTATATCCCAAATTCAACTTCAAAACAACCGAAAATTTGATATTTTTGGGTCCTAGAAGCGATCTGTACATGCCCACTCCGTGCTAGAATGTTTTCAAAAAATAGGCTCAAAACAAAAAAAAAATCGATATTTTAAGTGTCTAAAGTCGATATGTGCATGCATCTTCTTTACCCGTTTATATCTCAATTTCAGGCTCAAAACACCCGAAAATTCGGTATTTTGGGGTCCTAGAAGCAATCTGTACATGCCTACTCCTAGTTAGAATGTTCTCAAGCTGCAGACCCAAAACATGTTAAAATTCGATATTTTAGGTGCAAAAAGCCGATATGTGCATGCATCTTCAGTACTCGTTTATATCTCAAATTCAGGCTCCAAACACCCGAAAAGTCGATATTTTGGGGTCCCAGAAGCGATCTGCACATGCCTACTCCGTGTTAGAGTATTTTCAAAATACATGCCCAAAAACATACTGAAAATCGATCTTTTAGGTGCCCAAAAGTCGATATCTGAATGCATCTTCTGCACCCGTTTATATCTCAAATTCAGGCTCTAAACACCCGATAATTCGATATTTTGGGTTCCCAGAAGCAATCTGTACATGCCTACTCAGATACAGGCCTAAAATATGCTTAAAATCAATATTTTAGGTGCCCAAAGTCAATATGTGTATGCATCTTCTGCACCCGTTTATATCCCAAATTCAACCTCAAAACACCCGAAAATACGATATTTTTGGGTTCCAGAAGCGATCTGTACATGCCTACTCAGTGCTAGAATGTTTTCAAAATATAAGCTCAAAACATGCTAAATCGATATTTTATGTGTCCAAAGTCAATATGTGCATGTATCTTTTGTACCCGTTTATATCTCAAATTGAGGCTCAAACACCCGATAATTCGGTATTTTTGGGTCCTAGAAGCAATCTGTACATGCCTACTCCTAGTTAGAATGTTTTCAAGATACAGACCCAAAGCATGCTCAAAATCGATATTTAAGGAGCCGAAAAGTCGATATGTGCATGCATCTTCTGTACCCGTTTGTATCTCAAATTCAGGCTCAAAACACCCGAAAATTCGATATTTTGGGGTCCCAGAAGCGATCTGTACATGCCTACTTAGTGCTAGAATGTTTTCAAAATATAGGCACAAAAACATCCCAAAAATTGATATTTTAAGTGTCCAAAGGATATGTGCATGCATCTTCTCTACCCGTTTATATCTCAAATTCAGGCTCAAAACACACGAAAATTCGGTATTTTTGGTTCCTAGAATCGATCTGTACATGCCTACTCCTAGTTAGAATGTTCTCAAGCTACAGACCCAAAACATGCTCAAATTCGATATTTTTAGGTGCAAAAAGTCGATATGTGCATGCATCTTCAGTACCCGTTTATATCTTAAATTCAGGGTCCAAATAACCGAAAATTTGATATTTTGGGGTCCCAGAACTGATCTGTACATGCCTACTCAGATACAGGCCCAAAACATGCTGAAAATCGATATTTTAGGTGCCCAAAGTCAATATGTGTATGCATCTTCTGTACCCGTTTATATCTCAAATTCAGGCTCAAAACTCCCGAAAATTCGATACTTTGGGGTTTCAGAAGCGATCTGTACATGCCTACTCATTGCTAGAATATTTTCAAAATATAGGCCCATAACATGCTAAAAATCGATATTTTAGGTGCCCAAAGTCGATATCTCAAATTCAGGCCCAAAACACCCGAAAATTCGATATTTTGGGGTCCCAGAAGCGATCTGTACATGCCTACTCCATGTTAGAGTATTTTCAAAATACAGACCCACAACATACTGAAAATCTATCTCTTAGGTGCCCAAAAGTCGATATGTGCATGCACATTCTGTACCCGTTTATATCTCAAATTCAGGCCCCAAACACACGAAAATTCGGTATTTTTGGTTCCTAGAAGCGATCTGTTCATGCCTACTCCTAGTTAGAATGTTTTCAAGATACATACCCAAAACATGCTCAAAATCGATATTTTAGGTGCCCAAAAGTCGATATATGAATGCATTTTCAGCACCCGTTTATATCTCAAATTCCGCTCAAAACACCCAAAAATTCGATATTTTGGGGTCCCAGAAGCGATCTGTACATGCCTACTCCGTGTTAGAGTATTTTCAAACTACAGGCCCAAAACATGCTGAAAATCGATATTTTAGGTGCCCAAAGTCAATATGTGCATGCATCTTCTGTACCCGTTTATATCTCAAATTCAGGCTCCAAACACCCGAAAATTCGATATTTTAGGGTCCCAGAAGCGATCTGTACATGACTACTCAGATACAGGCCCAAAACATGCTGAAAATCGATATTTTAGGTGCCCAAAGTCAATATGTGTATGCATTTTCTGCACCCGTTTATATCCCAAATTCAACCTCAAAACACCCGAAAATTCGATATTTTTGGTTCCTAGAAGCGATCTGTACATGCCTACTTCTAGTTAGAATGTTTTCAAAATACAGACCCAAAACATGCTCAAAATCGATATTTTAGTTGCCAAAAAGTCAATATGTGCATGCATCTTCTGTACCCGTTTATATCTCAAATTCAGGCTCAAAACACCCGAAAATTCGATATATTGGGGTCCCAGAAGCGATCTGTACATGCCTACTCCGTGTTAGAGTATTTTTTAAAATACAAGCCTAAAACATACTGAAAATCGATCTTTTACGAGCCCAAAAGCCGATATATGCATGCATCTTCTGTACCCGTTTATATCTCAGATTCTGGCTCCAAACACCCGAAAATTCGATATTTTGGGATCCCAGAAGCGATCTGTACATGCCTACTCAGTGCTAGAATATTTTCAAAATATAGGCCCAAAACATGCTAAAAATCGATATTTTATGTGCCCAAAGTCGATATCTCAAATTCAGGCACAAAACACTCTAAAATTCGATATTTTGGGGTCCCAGAAGCGATCTGTACATGCCTACTCCGTGTTAGAGTATTTTCAAAATAAAAGGCCAAAAACATGCTGAAAATCGATATTTTAGTTGCCCAAAATTAATATGTGCATGCATCGTCTGTACCCGTTTATATCTCAAATTCAGTCTCAAAACACCATAAAATTCGATATTTTGGGGTCCCAGAAGCGATCTGTACATGCCTACTCAGTGCTAGAATATTTTGAAAATATAGGCCCAAAACATGCTAAAAATCGATATTTGAGGTGCCCAAAGTCGATATCTCAAATTCAGGCCCAAAACACCCGAAAATTCGATATTATGGGGTCCCAGAAGCGATCTGTACATGCCTACTCCGTGTTAGAGTATTTTCAAAATACAGGCCCAAAACATACTAAAAATCGATCTTTTAGGTGCTCAAAAGTCGATATGTGCATGCATCTTCTGTACCCGTTTAAAACTGAAATTTAGGCTCCAAACACCCGATAATTCGATATTTTGGAGTCCCAGAAGCGATCTGTATATGCCTACTCAGACACAGGCCCAAAACATGCTGAAAATCGATATTTTAGGAGCCATGCATCTTCTGCACCCGTTTATATCCCAAATTCAACCTCAAAACACCCGAAAATTCGATATTTTTGGGTCCCAGAAGCGATCTGTACATGCCTACTCATTGCTAGAATGTTTTCAAAATATAGGCTCAAAACATGCTAAAAATCGATATTTTAAGTGTACTAAGTCGATATGTGCATGCATCTTCAGTAACCGTTTATATCTCAAATTCAGGCTCAAAACCCCTGAAATTTCGGTATTACTTGGTCATAAAAGCGATTTGAACATGCCTACTCCTAATTATAATGTTTTCAATTTACAGACCCAAAACATGCTCCAAATCAATATTTTTGGTGCCCAAAAGTCAATATGTGTATGCATCTTCAGTACCCGTTTATATCTCAATTTCAGGCTCAAAACACCCGAAAATTCGATTTTTTTGGGTCCCAGAAGCGATTTCTACATGCCTATTCAGTGCTAGAATGTTTTCAAAATATAGGCTCAAAACATGCTAAAAATCGATATTTTAGTGTCTAAAGTCGATATATGCATGCATCTTCTGTACCCGTTTATATCTCAAATTGAGGCTCAGAACACCCGAAAATTCGGTATTTTTGGGTCTTGGAAGCGATCTGTACATTCCTACTCCTAGATAGAATGTTTTCAAGATACAGACCCAAAACATGCTCAAAATCGATATTTTAGGTGCCCAAAAGTCGATATGCGCATGCATCTTCAGTACACGTTTAAATCTCAAATTGAGGCTCAAACACCCGAAAATTCGGTATTTTTGGGTCCTAGAAGCGATCTGTACATGCCTACTTCTATTTATAATGTTCTCAAGCTACAGACCCAAAACATGCTCAAAATCGATATTTTAGGTGCAAAAAGCCGATATGTGCATGCATCTTAAGTACCCGTTTATATCTCAAATTCAGGCTTCAAACACACGAAAAGTCGATATTTTGGGGTCCCAGAAGCGATCTGTACATGCCTACTCCGTGTTAGAGTATTTTCAAAATACAGGCCCAAAACATGCTAAAAATCAATATTTTAGGTGCCCAAAGTCAATATGTGCATGCATCTTCTGTACCCGTTTATATCTCAAATTCAGGCTCCAAAAACCCGAAAATTCGATATTTTAGGGTCCCAGAAGCGATCTGTACATGACTACTCAGAAACAGGCCCAAAACATGCTGAAAATCGATATTTTAGGTGCCCAAAGTCAATATGTGTATGCATCTTCTGTACCCGTTTATATCTCAAATTCAGGCTCAAAACTCCCGAAAATTCGATATTTTGGGGTCCAAGAAGCGATCTGTACATGCCTACTCAGTGCTAGAATATTTTCAAAATATAGGCCCTAAACATGCTAAAAATCGATATTTTATGTGCCCAAAGTCGATATTTCAAATTCAGGCACAAAACACCCTAAAATTCGATATTTTGGGGTCCCAGAAGCGATCTGTACACGCCTACTCCGTGTTAGAGTATTTTTAAAATACAGGCCAAAAACATACTGAAAATCGATCTTTTAGGTGCCCAAAAGTCGATATGTGCATACATCTTCAGTACCCGTTAATATCTCAAATTCAAGCTCAAAACACCCGAAAATTCGATATTTTGGTGTCCCAGAAGCGATCTGAACATGCCTACTCCGTGTTTAAGAATTTTCAAAATACCGGCCCAAAACATGCTGAAAATCGATATTTTAGGTGCCCAAAACAAATATGTGCATGCATCTTCTGTACCCGTTTATATCTCAAATTCAGGCTCAAAAAACCCAAATATTCGATATTTTGGGGTCCCAGAAGCGATCTGTACATGCCCACTCAGTGCTAGAATATTTTCAAAATATAGGCCCAAAACATGCTAAAAATCGATATTTTTGGTGCCCAAAGTAGATATCACAAATTCAGGCCCAAAACACCCGAAAATTCGATATTTTGGGGTCCCAGAAGCGATCTGTACATGCCTACTCCGTGTTAGAGTATTTTCAAAATACAGGCCAAAAACATGCTGAAAATCGATATTTTAGTTGCCCAAAGTTAATATGTGCATGCATCGTCTGTAGCCGTTTATATCTCAAATTCAGTCTCAAAACACCATAAAATTCGATATTTTGGGGTCCCACAAGCGATCTGTACATGCCTACTCAGTGCTAGAATATTTTCATAATATAGGCCTAAAACATGCTAAAAATCGATATTTGAGGTGCCCAAAGTCGATATCTCAAATTCAGGCCCAAAACACCCGAAAATTCGATATTTTGGGGTCCCAGAAGCGATCTGTACATGCCTACTCCGTGTTAAAGTATTTTCAAAATACAGGCCAAAAACATACTAAAAATCGATCTTTTAGGTGCCCAAAAGTCGATATGTGCATGCATCTTCTGTACCCGTTTAAAACTGAAATTCAGGCTCCAAACACCCGGTAATTCGATATTTTGGAGTCCCAGAAGCGATCTGTATATGCCTACTCAGACACAGGCCCAAAACATGCTGAAAATCGATATTTTAGGAGCCAAAGTCAATATGTGTATGCATCTTCTGCACCCGTTTATATCCCAAATTCAACCTCAAAACACCCGAAAATTCGATATTTTTGGGTCCCAGAAGCGATCTGTACATGCCTACTCATTGCTAGAATGTTTTCAAAATATAGGCTCAAAACATGCTAAAAATCGATATTTCAAGTGTACTAAGTCGATATGTGCATGCATCTTCTGTACCCGTTTATATCTCAAATTCAGGCTCAAAACCCACGAAATTTCGGTATTACTTGGTCATAAAAGCGATTTGAACATGCCTACTCCTAGTTATAATGTTTTCAATTTACAGACCCAAAACATGCTCCAAATCGATATTTTTGGTGCCCAAAAGTCAATATGTGCATGCATCTTCAGTACCCGTTTATATCTCAAATTCAGGCTCAAAACACCCGAAAATTCGATATTTTTGGGTCCAAGAAGCGATTTCTACATGCCTATTCAGTGCTAGAATGTTTTCAAAATAAAGGCTCAAAACATGCTAAAAATCGATATTTTAGTGTCTAAAGTCGATATATGCATGCATCTTCTGTACCCGTTTATATCTCAAATTGAGGCTCAGAACACCCGAAAATTCGGTATTTTTGGGTCTTGGAAGCAATCTGTACATTCCTACTCCTAGTTAGAATGTTTTCAAGATACAGACTCAAAACATGCTCAAAATTGATATTTTAGGTTCCCAAAAGTCGATATGCGCATGCATCTTCAGTACACGTTTAAATCTTAAATTGAGGCTCAAACACCCGAAAATTCGGTATTTTTGAGTCCAAGAAGCGATCTGTACATGCCTACTTCTATTTATACTTTCTCAAGCTACAGTCCCAAAACATGCTCAAAATCGATATTTTAGGTGCAAAAAGCCGATATGTGCATGCATCTTAAGTACTCGTTTATATCTCAAATTCAGGCTTCAAACACCCGAAAAGTCGATATTTTGGGGTCCCAGAAGCGATCTGTACATGCCTACTCCGTGTTAGAGTATTTTCAAAATACTGGCCCAAAACATGCTAAAAATCGATATTTTAGGTGCTTAAAGTCAATATGTGCATGCATCTTCTGTACCCGTTTATATCTCAAATTCAGGCTCCAAACACCCGAAAATTCGATATTTTAGGGTCCCAGAAGCGATCTGTACATGCCCACTCAGTGCTAGAATGTTTTCAAAAAATAGGCTCAAAACATGCAAAAAATCGATATTTTAAGTGTCTAAATTCGATATGTGCATTCATCTTCTTTACCCGTTTATATCGCAATTTCAGGCTCAAAACACCCGAAAATTCGGTATTTTGGGGTCCTAGAAGCAATCTGTACATGCCTACTCCTAGTTAGAATGTTCTCAAGCTGCAGACCCAAAACATGTTAAAATTCGATATTTTAGGTGCAAAAAGCCGATATGTGCATGCATCTTCAGTACTCGTTTATATCTCAAATTCAGGCTCCAAACACCCGAAAAGTCGATATTTTGGGGTCCCAGAAGCGATCTGCACATGCCTACTCCGTGTTAGAGTATTTTCAAAACACAAGCCCAAAAACATACTGAAAATCGATCATTTAGGTGCCCAAAAGTCGATATCTGAATGCATCTTCTGTACCCGTTTATATCTCAAATTCAGGCTCTAAACACCCGAAAATTCGATATTTTGGGTTCCCAGAAGCAATCTGTACATGCCTACTCAGATACAGGCCTAAAACATGCTTAAAATCAATATCTTAGGTGCCCAAAGTCAATATGTGTATGCATCTTCTGCACCCGTTTATATCCCAAATTCAACCTCAAAACACCCGAAAATTCGATATTTTGGGGTCCCAGAAGCGATCTGTACATGCCTACTCAGTGCTAGAATATTTTCAAAATATAGGCCCAAAACATGCTAAAAATCGATATTTTAGGTGCCCAAAGTCGATATCTCAAATTCAGGCCCAAAACACCCGAAAATTCGATATTTTGGGGTCCCAGAAGCAATCTGTACATGCCTACTCCATGTTAGAGTATTTTCAAAATACAGACCCACAACATACTGAAAATCTATCTCTTAGGTGCCCAAAAGTCGATATGTGCATGCACATTCTGTACCCGTTTATATCTCAAATTCAGGCCCCAAACACACGAAAATTCGGTATTTTAGGGTCCTAGAAGCGATCTGTTCATGCCTACTCCTAGTTAGAATGTTTTCAAGATACATACCCAAAACATGCTCACAATCGATATTTTATGTGCCCAAAAGTCGATATATGCATGCATCTTCAGCACCCGTTTATATCTCAAATTCCGGCTCAAAACACCCAAAAATTCGATATTTTGGGGTCCCAGAAGCGATCTGTACATGCCTACTCCGTGTTAGAGTTTTTTCAAAATACAGGCCCAAAACATGCTGAAAATCGATATTTTAGGTGCCCAAAGTCAATATGTACATGCATCTTCTGTACCCGTTTATATCTCAAATTCAGGCTCCAAACACCCGAAAATTCGATATTTTAGGGTCCCGGAAGCGATCTGTACATGACTACTCAGATACAGGCCCAAAACATGCTGAAAATCGATATTTTAGGTGCCCAAAGTCAATATGTGTATGCATTTTCTGCATTCGTATATATCCCAAATTCAACCTCAAAATACCCAAAAATTCGATTTTTTTGGGTCCAAGAAGCGATCTGTACATGCCCACTCAGTGCTAGAATGTTTTCAAAATATAGCCTCAAAACATGCAAAAAATCGATATTTTGGCACCTAAAATATCGAATTTCAGCATGTTTTGGGTCTGTATTTTGAAAATACTCTAAAACGGAGTAAGCATGTACAGATCGCTTCTGGGAACCAAAAAAATTGAATTTTCGGGTGTTTTCAGCCTGAATTTGAGATATACACGGGTACAGAAGATGCATACACATATTGACTTTGGGCACCTAAAATATCGATTTTCAGCATTTTTTAGGCCTGTATTTTGAAAACACTCTAACACGGAGTAGGCATGTACAGATCGCTTCTGGGAACCAAAAATATCGAATTTTCGGGTGTTTTGAGCCAGAATTTGAGATATAAACGGGTACTGAAGATGCATGCACAAATCGATTTTGGGCACCTAAAATATCGATTTTCAACTTGTTTTTGTGCCTGTGTTTTGAAAATATTCTAACATTGAGTAGGCATGTACACATCGCTTCTGGGACCCAAAAAAATGGAATTTTAGGGTGTTTTGAGCTTGAATTTGAGATATAAACGGGTACAGAAGATGCATGCACATATCGACTTTGGGCACCTAAAATATCGATTTTCAGCATGTTTTGGGCCTATATTTTGAAAATATTCAAGCACTGAGTATGTATGTACAGATCGCTTCTGGGACCCAAGAATATCGAGTTTTCGGGTGTTTTGAGCCTGAATTTGAGATATAAACGGGTACTGAAGATACATACACATATCGACTTTGGGCACCTAAAATATCGATTTTCAGCATGTTTTGTGTCTGTTATTTGAAAATTTTCTGTCACTGAGTAGGCATGTAATGATCGCTTCTGGACGCCAATAAAATCGAATATTCGGGTATTTTGAGCCTGAATTTGAGATATAAACAGGTTTAGAAAATGCATGCACATATCGACTTTGGGCACCTATTATATCGATTTTCAGCATGTTTTGGGCTTATATTTTGAAAATATTCTAGCACTGAGTAGGCATGTACAGATCACTTCTGGGCCAAAATAAAAACGAAAATTCGGGTGTTTTGAGCCTGAATTTGAGATATAAACGGGTACTGAAGATGCATGCACATATCGACTTTAGACACCTAAAATATTGATTTTCAACTTGTTTTTGTGCCTGTGTTTTGAAAGTATTCAAACATTGAGTAGGCATGTACAGATCGCTTCTGGGACCCAAAAAAATGAAATTTTCGGGTGTTTTGAGCCTGAATTTGGGACATAAACGGGTACAGAAGATGCATGCACATATCGATTTTGGGGACCCAAAATATCGATTTTCAGCATATTTTGACTTGTATTTTGAAAATATTCTATTACTGAGTAGGCATGTACAAATCGCTTCTTGGACCCAAAAATATCGTTTTTTTTGGATGTTTTGAGCCTGAATTTGAGATATAAACGTGTACTGAAGATGCATGCACATATCGACTTTGGTCTCCTAAAATATCGATTTTCAGCATGTTTTCGGTCTGTTATTTGAAAATTTTCTGTCACTGAGTAAGCATGTACAGATCGCTTCTGGAACCCAAAAATATCGAATTTTCGGGTGATTTAAGATTGAATTTGAGATATCAACGGGTACAGAAGATGAATGCAAATATCAACTTTGGACACCTAAAATATCGATTGTTAGCATGCTTTGAGCCTATATTTTGAAAACATTCCATTACTGAATAGGCATGTACAGATCGCTTATGGGACGCAAAAATATCGAATTTTCAGGTGTTTTGAGACTGAATTTGAGATATAAACGGGTACTGAAGATGCATGCACATATCGACTTTGGGCACCTGAAATATCAATTTTCAGCATGTTTTGGGTCTGTATTTTGAAAATATTCTGTCACTGAGTAAGCATATACAGATCGTTTCTGGGTAAAAATAATATCAAATATTCGGGTGTTTTGAGCCTGAATTTAAGATATAAACGGGTACAGAAGATGCATGCAAATATCAACTTTGGACACCTAAAATATCGATTGTTAGCATGCTTTGAGCCTATATTTTGAAAACATTCCATTACTGAATAGGCATTTACAGATCGCTTCTGGGACCCAAAAATATCGAATTTTCGAGTGTTTTAAGCCTGAATTTGAGATATAAACGGGCACTGAAGATGCATGCATATATCGACTTTTTGCACCTAAAATATCGATTTTGAGCATGTTGAGTCTGTATCTTGAAAACATTCTAGGAAGGAGTAGGCATGTACAGATTGCTTCTGGGACAAAAAAATATAGAATTTTCGGGTGTTTTGAGCCTGAATTTGAGATATAAACGGGTACTGAAGATGCATGCACATATTGACTTTGGGCACCTAAAATATCGATTTTCAGCATGTTTTGGGCCTATATTTAGAAAATTTTCTGTCACTGAGTAGGCATGTACAGATCGCTTCTGGACGCCAATAAAATCGAATATTCGGGTGTTTTGAGCCTGAATTTGAGATATAAACAGGTACAGAAAATGCATGCACATATCGACTTTGGGCACCTAAAATATCGATTTTCAGCATGTTTTGGGCCTATATTTTGAAAATATTCTAGCACTGAGTAGGTATGCACAGATCGCTTCTGGGACCCAAAAATATCGAATTTTCGGGTGTTTTGAGCCTGAATTTGAGATATAAACAGGTACTGAAGATGCATGCACATATCGACTTTGGACACCTAAAATATCGATTTTCAGCATGTTTTCGGCCTAAAATTTGAAAATATTCTAGCATTGAGTAGGTATGCACAGATTGCTTCTGGGACATAAAAATATAGAATTTTCGAGTGTTTTGAGCCTGAATTTGAGATATAAAACGGTACTGAAGATGCATACACATATCGACTTTGGACACCTAAAATATCGATTTTTAGCATGTTTTGGGCCTATATTTTGAAAATATTCTAACATTGATTAGGCATGTACAGATCGCTTATGGGACCCAAAAATATCGAATTTTCGGGTGTTTTAAGCCTGAATTTGGGATGTAAATGGGTACAGAAGATGCAAGCACATATTGACTTGAGCACCTAAAATATCGATTTTAACTTGATTTTCTGCCTTTATTTTGAAAATATTCTAAGATTGAGTAGGCATGTACAGATCGCTTATGGGACCCAAAAATATCGAAATTTCTGGTGTTTTGATCCAGAATTTGGGATATAAAAGGGTACAGAATATACATACACATATTGACTTTGGGCACCTAAAACATCGATTTTTAGCATGTTTTGAGCTTATATTCTGAAAATATTTTAGCACTGAGTATGCATGTACCGATCGCTTCTTGGACCAAAACATATCGAATTTTCGGGTGTTTTTAGCCTGAATTTGAGATATAAACGGGTACAGATGATGCATACACATATTGACTTTCGGCACCAAAAATATCGATTTTCAGCATGTTTTGGGCCTGTATCTTGAAAATACTCTAACACGGAGTAGGCATGTACAGATAGCTTCTGGGGCCTAAAAATATCGATTTTTTTGGATGTTTTGAGCACGAATATGGGATAGAAATGGGTACAGAAAATGCATGCACATATTAACTTTGGGAACCTAAAATATTGATTTTTAGAATGTTTTTGGCGTGTATTATGAAAATATTCTAACACTGAGTAGGCGTGTACAGATAGCTTCTGGGACCCCAAAATTTCGAATTTCCGGGTGTTTTGAGCCTGAATTTGAGATATAAACGGGTACAGAAGATGCATGCACATATCGACTTTGGGCACATAAAATATAGATTTTCAGCATGTTTTGGGCTTATATTTTGAGAACATTCTTTTTCTGAGTAGGCATGTACAGATCGCTTCCGGGAACCAAAGATATCGAATTTTAGGGTGTTTTAAGCCTGAATTTGGGACATAAACGGATACAGAAGATGCATGCACATATCGATTTTCGGCACCTAAAATATCGATTTTCAACTTGTTTTTGTGCCTGTGTTTTGAAAATATTCTAACATTGAGTAGGCATGTACAGATCGCTTATGGGACCCATAAATATCGAATTTTCGGGAGTTTTGATCCTGAATTTGAGATATAAACGGGTACAGAAGATACATGCACATATCAACTTTGGGCACCTAAAATATCGATTTTAAACATGTTTTGGGCCTGTATTTTGAAATAATTCTATTAGTGACTAGGCATGTACAGAACTCTCCTGGGACCCAAAAATATCGAATTTTCGGGTGTTTTGAGCCTGAATTTGAGATATAAACGGGTACTGAAGATGCATGCACATATCGACTTTTTGCACCTAAAATATCGATTTTGAGCATGTTGGGTCTGTATCTTGAAAACATTCTAGGAAGGAGTAGGCATGTCCAGATTGCTTCTGGGACATAAAAATATAGAATTTTCGGGTGTTTTGAGCCTGAATTCGAGATATAAAACAGTACTGAAGATGCATACACATATTGACTTGGGCACCTAAAATATCGATTTTAACTTGTTTTTCTGCCTGTATTTTGAAAATATTCTAAGATTGAGTAGGCATGTACAGATCGCTTATGGAACCCAAAAATATCGAATTTTCTGGTGTTTTGAGCCAGAATTTGGGATATAAAAGGGTACAGAAGATACATACACATATTGACTTTGGGCACCTAAAATATCGATTTTTAGCATGTTTTGAGCTTATATTCTGAAAATATTATAGCACTGAGTATGCATGTACAGATCGCTTCTTGGACCAAAACATATCGATTTTTCGGGTGTTTTGAGACTGAATTTGAGATATAAACGGGTACAGATGATGCATAGACATATTGACTTTGGGCACCTAAAATATCGATTTTCAGCATGTTTTGGGCCTGTATATTGAAAATACTCTAACACGGAGTAGGTATATACAGATAGCTTCTGGGGCCCAAAAATATCGAATTTTTGGGTGTTTTGAGCACGAAAATGGGAGAGAAATGGGTACAGAAGATACATGCACATATTGACTTTTTGCACCTAAAATATCGATTTTTAAGAATGTTTTGGGACTATATTTTGAAAATATTTAAGCATTGAGTAGTCATGTACAGATCGTTTCTGGGACCCAAAAATATCGAATTTTCGTGTATTTTGAGCCTGAATTTGGGATATAAAATGGTACAGAAGATGCATGCACATATCGATTTTGGGCACCTAAAATATCGATTTTCAGCATGTTTTGGGCCTGTATATTGAAAATACTCTAACACGGAGTAGGTATATACAGATAGCTTCTGGGGCCCAAAAATATCGAATTTTTGGGTGTTTTGAGCACGAATATGGGATAGAAATGGGTACAGAAGATGCATGCACATATCGACTTTGGGCACCTAAAATATCGATTTTTAGCATGTTTTGGACTTGTATTTTGAAAATATTCTGTTACTGATTAGGCATGTACCGATCGCTTCTTGGACCCAAAAATATCGAGTTTTCGGGTGTTTTGAGTCTGAATTTAAGATATAAACGGGTAATGAAGATACATACACATATTGACTTTGGGCACCTAAAATATCGATTTTAGCATGTTTTGGGCCTAAATTTTGAAAATACTCTAACACGGAGTAGGCATGTACAGATCGCTTGTTGGACCCAAAAATATCGAGTTTTCGGGTGTTTTGAGCCTGAATTTGGGATATAAACGGGTACAGAAGATGCATGCACATATCGATTTTGGGCACCTAAAATAACGATTTTCAACTTGTTTTTGTGCCTGTGTTTTGAAAATACTCTAACATTGAGTAGTCATGTACAGATCGCTTCTGGGACCCAAAAATATCGAATTTTCGGGTGTTTTGAGCCTGAATTTGAGATATAAACGGGTACTGAAGATGCATGCACATATCGACTTTGGACACCTAAAATATCGATTTTCAGCATGTTTTGGGCCTATATATTGAAAAAATTCTTGTACTGAGTAGGCATGTACAGATCGCTTCTGGGACCCAAAAATATCGAATTTTCGGGTGTTTTAAGTCTGAATTTGAGATATAAACGGGTACTGAAGATGCATGCACATATCGACTTTTTGCACCTAAAATATCGATTTTGAGCATGTTGGGTCTGTATCTTGAAAACATTCTAGCAAGGAGTAGGCATGTACAGATCACTTCTGGGACGCCAAAATATCGAAATGAAACTCACTCACCAACCACCCTATATTGACAGTTCAAGCACTGTAATGACACCCACACACTCACCACCCCATGAATGACTGTTGATATTTACAATCAAAACACTGTAATAACGCCAACACACCAACCACCCCATGAATGACTGTTGATATTTACAGTCCAAGCACTGTAATGACAGCCACACAAACACCACCCAATTAATGACTGTTGATATTTACAGTCCAAGCACTGTAATGACACCCACACACCCACCACCTCATGAATGATTGTTGATATTTACAGTCCAAGCTCTGTAATGACACTCACACACCCACCACCCTATGAATGACTGTTGATATTTACAGTCAAAGCACTGTAATGACACCCACACACCCACCACCCCATTAATGACAGTTGATATTTATAGTCCAAGCACTGTAATGACACCCAAACACTCACCACCCCATGACAGACTGTTGATATTTTCAGTCCAAGCACTGTAATGACATCCACACACTCACCACCCTCTGAATGACTGTTAATATTTACAGTCCAAGCACTCTAATGTCACCAACCACCCCATGGATGACTGTTAATATTTACAGTCCAAGAACTGTAATGACACCCACACACCCACCACCCCATGAATGACTGTTGATATTTTCAGTCCAAGCACTGTAATGAGATCCACACATACACCACCCCATGAATTACTGTTAATATTTAGAGTCCAAGAACTGTAATGACACCCACACACTCACCACCCCATAAATGACTGTTGATATTTACTGTCAAAACACTGTAATGACACCCACACACCCACCACCCCATGAATGACAGTTGATATTTACAGTCCAAGCACTGTAATGACACCCAAGCACCCACCATTTCATGAATGACTGATGATATTTACAGTCCAAGCACTGAATTGCCACCCACCACCCCAAGAATGACTGTTGATATTTATAGTCTAAGCACTAATGACACACACACCCACCACCCCATGAATGACTTTATATTTACAGTCCAAGCACTGTAATGACACCCACACACCCACAACCCCATGAATGACTGTGGATATTTACAGTTCAAGCACTGTAATGACACCCACCAACCTTTGAATGACTGTTGATATTTACAATC
The DNA here is from genome assembly GCA_033782935.1 of Petrolisthes cinctipes. Lineage (NCBI taxonomy): Eukaryota > Metazoa > Arthropoda > Malacostraca > Decapoda > Porcellanidae > Petrolisthes > Petrolisthes cinctipes. Next base: position 664,459 of record JAWQEG010000349.1, read on the forward strand.
AAAACACTGTAATGACACCCACACACCAACCACCCCATGAATGACTCTTGATATTTACTGTCCAAGCACTGTAATGACACCCACATTCCCACCACCCCATTAATGACTGTTGATATTTACAGTCAAAGCACTCTAATGACACCAACCACCATATCAATGACTGTTGATATTTACAATCAAAACACTGTAATGACACCCAAACACTAACCAACCCATGAATTACTGTTGTTATATACAGTCAAAGCAAAGTAATGGCACCTACACACCCACCACCCCAAAAATGAATGTTGATATTTACAGTCCAATCACTATAATGACATCCACACACCTACCACCCCATTAATGTTGGTAGATATTTTCAGTCCAAGCACTGTAATGACATCCACACACTCACCGACATATGAATGACTGTTAATATTTACAGTCCAAGCACTCTAATGACACCCACTACAGAATGGATGACTGGTAATATTTACAGTCCAAGCACTGTAATGACATCCACACACCCACCACCCAATGAATGATGGTTGAAATTTACTGTCCACGAACGCTAATGACACAGACACACTCACCACCCCATAAATGACTGTTGATATTTACAGTCCAAGCACTGTAAAGACACAGTCACACCCATCACCCCATAAATGACTGTTGATATTTACTGTCTAAGCACTGTAATGACACCCACACAACCACCACCCTAAGAATGACTGTTGATATTTACAGTCCAAGCACTGTAATGACACCCACACACCCACCACTCCATAAATGACTGTTGATATTTACAGTCCAAGCTCTGTAATAACACTCACACACCCACCACCCTATGAATGACTGTTGATATTTCCAGTCCAAGCACTGTAATGACACCCACACACCCACCACCCCATGATTGACGGTTGATATGTACAGTCCAAGCAATGTAATGACACCCAAACACCCACCACCCTATAAATGACTGTTGATATTTACAGTACAAGCACTGTAATGACACCCACACACCCATCACCCAATGATTGATTGTTGATATTTACAGTCCAAGCAATGTAATTGTACCCACCACCCAATAAATGACTGCTGATATTTCCACTCAAAGCACTGTAATGACACCCCAACACCCACGACCCCATGAATTATAGTTGATATTTACAGTCCAAGCACTGTAATGACACAGTCACACCCATCACCCCATAAATGACTGTTGATATTTACAGTCTAAGCACTGTAATGACACCCACACAATCACCACCCCAAGAATGACTGTTGATATTTACAGTCCAAGCACTGTAATGACACCCACACACCCACCACTCCATAAACGACTGTTGATATTTACAGTCCAAGCTCTGTAATAACACCCACACACCCACCACCCCATGATTGACTGTTGATATTTACAGTCCAAGCAATGTAATGACACCCAAACACCCACCACCCTATAAATGACTGTTGATATTTACTGTCCAAGCACTGTAATGACACCCGCACACCCATCACCCTATGATTGACTGTTGATATTTACAGTCAAAGCACTGTAATGCTACCCAACACCCAATAAATGACTGTTGATATTTACACTCAAAGCACTGTAATGACACCCCAACACCCACGACCCCATGAATTATAGTTGATATTTACAGTCCTTAGCACTGTAATGGCACCCACACACCCACAACCCCATGAATGACTGTTGATATTTACAGTCCAAGCAATCTAATGATACCCACCACCCTATGAATGACTGTTGATATTCTAATCAAATTACTGTAATGACACCCATACACCCACTACCCCATGAATGACTGTTGATATTTACAGTCCAAGCACTGTACTGACACCCTCACATGCACAACCCCATAAATGACTGTTAATATTTACAGTTAAAGCAATGTAATGACACCCCAACACCCACGACCCCATGAATTATAGTTGATATTTACAGTCCAAGCACTGTAATGACACCCACACACCCATAGCCCCATGAATGACTGTTGATATTTACAATCAAAACACTGTAATGACACCCATACACCCACCACCCCATGAATGACTGTTGATATTTACAGTCCAATAACTGTAATGACAAACACACACCCACCACCCCATGATTGACTGTTGATATTTACAGTCCAAGCACTGTAATGACATCCATACACCCACCACCCCATGAATGACTGTTAATATTTAGAGTCCAAGCACTCTAATGACACCAACCAATCTCTGAATGACTGTTGATATTTACAGTCAAAGCACTGTAATAACACCCACACACTCACCACCCTACAAATGACTGTTGATATTCACAGTCCAAGCGCTGTAATGACACCCACTCAACCACCACCCAATGAATGATTGTTGATATTTACAGTCCAAAAACTGTAATTACACACACACACTCACCCCCCAATGAATGACTGTTGATATTTACAGTCTAAGCACTGTAATGACACAGTCACACCCATCACCCCATAAATGACTGTTGATATTTACAGTCTAAGCACTGTAATGACACCCACACAACCACCACCCCAAGAATGACTATTGATATTTACAGTCCAACCCCTGTATTGACACCCACACACTGACCACCCCATGATAAACTGTTGATATTTTCAGTTAAAGCATTGTAATGACACCCACACACCCAACACCCCATTAATGACCATTGATATTTATAGTACAAGCATTTTAATGACTTCCACACACCCACCACTTAATGAATGACTGTTGATATTTACAGTCCAAGCACTGTAATGACACCCACACACCCCCAACCCCATGAATGACAGTTGATATTTACAGTCCAAGCATTGTAAAGACACCCACACACCCACCACCCCATCAATGACAGTTGATATTTACAGTCTAAGCCCTCAAATGACACCCACACACCCATAACTCCATGAATGACTGTTGATATTTACAGTCCAATCACTGTAATGACACCCGTACATCCATCACCCAATAATTGACTGTTGGTATATACAGTCCAAGCACTGTAATGACACCCACAACCCCACCTTTCCATGAATGACTGTTGATATTTACAGTCCAAGCATTGTAATGACACCCACCACCACATTAATGACTGTTGATATTTACAGTCCAAGCGCTGTAATGACACCCAAACCTCCACCACCCCATGAATGACTTGATATTTAAAGTCAAAGCACTGTAATGACACCCACTACCCCATTAATGACTTGATATTTACACTCCAATCAATGTAATTACACCTACACACCCACCACCACTTAAATGACTGTTAGTATTTAAAGTCCAAGCACTGTAATGACACACACTCCCACCAACCTATGAATGACTGTTGATATTTACACTCCAAACTCTGTAATAGCACCCACACACACCATGAATGACAATTGATATTTACAGTCCAAGCACTGTAATGACACCCACACACCCACCACCCCATGAATGACTGTTGAAATTTACAATCCAAGCACTGTATTGACACGCACACACTGACCACCCCATGATTAACTGTTGATATTTACAGTTTAAGCACTGTAATGACACCCACACACCCACAAACCCATAAATTACTGTTGATATTTACATTCCATGCACTGTAATGAGACCCACACACCATCCACCCTATGAATGACTGTTGATATTTACAGTCCAAGCACTGTAATGACACCCACACATCCACCACCCCATTAATGACCATTGATATTTATAGTCCAAGCAATGTAATGAAACCCACACACCCACCTCCCAATGAATAACTATTGATATTTACAGTCCAAGCACTGTAATGACACCACACAACCCCACCCGATGATCGACTGTTGATATTTACAGTCCAAGCATTGTAATGATACCCACACACCCACCACCCCATAAATGTCTGTTGATATTAACAGTCCAAGCACTGTAATGGCACCAACACACTTACCATACCATGAATGACTGTTGATTTTTACAGTCCAAGCACTGTAATGACACCCACACACCCACCACCCCATGAATAACTGTTGATATTTACAGTCCAAGCACTGTAATGACACCCACACACCCACTACTCCATGAATGACTATTGATATTTTCTGTCCAAGTACTGTAATGACACCCACACACCCACCACCCCATGAATGACTTGATATTTACAGTCCACGCACTACAATGACACTCCCCTCCCCATGAATGACTGTTGATATTTACAGTTAAAGCACTGAAATGAAACCCACACACACACCACCCCATGAATGACTGTTAATACTTACAGTTAAAGCACTGTAATGACATCCACACACCCACCACTCCATGAATGATTATTGATATTTACTGTCCAAGTACTGTAATGACACTACACACCCACCACCCCATGAATGGTGGTTGATATTCACAGTCCAAGCACTGTAATGACAACCCTACACTAACCACTAAATGAATGACTGTTGATATTTAAAGTCCAAGCACTGTAATGACACACACACCCACCATCCCATAAATAACTGTTGATATTTACACTCCAAGCACTGTAATGACACCCACACACCCAGCACCCCATGAGTGATGGTTGATAATCACAGTCCAAGCACTGTAATGACACCCCTACACGAACCACTAAATGAATTACTGTTGATATTTACAGTCCAAGCAATATAATGACAACCAAACACCCACTACCCCATGAAAGACGGTTGATATTTACACTCCATGCACTGTAATGACACCCACACACCCACCACCCCATGAATGACTGTTGATATTTACAGTCCAAGCACTGTAATGACACCCACACACCCACCACTCTATGAATGACTATTGATATTTACTGTCCAAGTACTGTAATGACACCCACAAACCCACCACCCCATGAATGACTTGATATTTACAGTCCAAGCTCTGCAATGACACTCCCCTCCCCATGAATGACTGTTGATATTTACAGTAAAAGCACTGAAATGAAACCCACACACACACCACCCCATGGATGACTGTTAATACTTACAGTTAAATCACTGTAATGACACCCACACACCAATCACGCCATGAATGACTTTTGATATTTACAGTCCTAGCACTGTAATGAAACCCACAAACCCACCACCCCATGAATGACTGTTGATATTTACAGTCCAAGCAATGTCATGACACCCATACACCCACCACCCCATGAATGACTGTTGATATTAACAGTCCAAGCACAGTACTGACACCCATACATCCACTACCCCGTGAATGACATGATATTTAAAGTTCAAGATCTGTAATTACACCTACACACCCACCACCCCATGAATGATTTTTGATATTTACAGTCCAGGCACAGTAATGACACACACCCCCACCAACCTATGAATGACTTTTGATATTTACAGTCCAAGCTCTGTAATAGCACCCACACACACCATGAATGACAGTTTATATTTACAGTCCAAGCACTGTAATGACACACACTCCCACCAACCTTTGAATGACTGTTGATATTTACAGTCCAAGCTCTGTAATAGCACCCACACACACCATGAATGACAGTTTATTTTTACAGTCCAAGCACTGTAATGACACACACTCCCACCAACCATTGAATGACTGTTGATATTTACACTCCAAACTCTGTATTGACACCCACACACTGACCACCACATGATTGACTGTTGATATTTACAGTCTAAGCACTGTAATGACACCCACACACCCACCAACCCATAAATGACTGTTGATATTTACATTCCATGAACTGTAATGAGACCCACACACCAACCACCACATGAATGACTGTTGATATTGACAGTCCAAGCACTGTAATGACACTCACACACCATCAACCCCTTGAATGCATGTTGATATATACAGTCCAAGCAATGTAATGACACCCACACACCTTCCACTCCATTAATGAAAATTGATATTTATAGTCCAAGCACTGTAATGACACCCACACACCCACCACCCAATGAATAACTGTTGATATTTACAGTCCAAGCACTGTAATGACACCCACACACCCACCACCCCATGAATGACTGTTAATATTTACAGTCCAAACACTGTAATGACACCCACACACCCACCACCCCATGAATGACTGTTGATAGTTACAGTCCAAGCAATGTAATGACACCCACACACCAACAACCCCATGAATAACTGTTGATATATACAGTCCAAGCACTGTAATGACACTCACCACCCCATGAATGACTGTTGATATTTACAGTCAAAGCACTGTAATGACACACACCACCCCATGAATGACGGTTGATATTTTCAGTCCAAGCACTGTAATGACACCTACACACCCACCACCCCATGAATGACTGTTGATATATATTAACAGTCCAAGCACTGTAATGACACACAAACTCCCACCACCCTATGAATAACTGTTGATATTTACAGTCCAAACACTGTAATGACAAACACACCTACCAACTCATGAATGACTGTTGATATTTACAGTACAAACACTGTAATGTCACCGACACACCCCATGAATGACAGTTGATATTTACAGTCCAAGCACTGTAATGACACACACACACATCAACCCATGAATGTCTGTTGATATTTACAGTACAAGCACTGTAATGTCACCGACACACCTCATGATTGACAGTTGATATTTACAGCCCAAGCACAGTAATGACACCCACACACCCAAAACCCAATGAATGACTATTGATAATTACAATCCAATCACTGTAATGACACCAACAACCAACCACCCCATGAATGACTGTTAATATTTACAGTCAAAGCACTGTAATGACACTCACACACCCACCACCCCAATATGATGTTTAATATTTATAGTCCAAGCACTGTAATATCACCCACACACCCACCACCCCATGAATTACTGTTGATATTTACAGTCCAATCACTGTAATGATTCCCACACACCCACCACCCCATGAATGACTGTTGATATTTTCAGTCCAAGAACTGTAATGACACCCACACATCCATCACCCCCTAAATAACTGTTTATATTCACAGTCAAATCACTGTAATGACACCCACCACCCCATGAATGACATGATATTTACACTCCAAGCACTGTAATTACACCTACACACCCACCACCCCTTGAATGACTGTTGATATTTACAGTCCAAGCACTGTAATGACACACACTCCCACCAACCTATGAATAACTGTTGATATTTACACTCCAAACTCTGTAATGCACCCACACTCACCATGAATGATAGTTGATATTTACAGTCCAAGCACTGTAATGACACTCAGACACCCACCACCCCATGAATTAGGGCCGTTGATATTTACATTCCATGCAGTGTAATGAAACCCACACACCAACTACCCCATGAATGCCTTTGATATTTACAGTCCAAGCACTGTAATGACACTCACACACCATCCACCCCATGAATGACTGTTGATATTTACACTCCAAGCACTGTAATGACACCCACACACTCACCACTCCAATAATGACCATTGATATTTATAGTCCAAGCATTGTAATGACACCCACACACCCACCATCCAATGAATAACTGTTGATATTTACAGTCCAAGCACTGTAATGACACCCACACACTACCCACCCCATGAAAGACTGTTGATATTTACAGTCCAAGCATTATAATGATACCCACACACTCATTACCCCATGAATGTCTGTTAATATTAAAAGTCCAAGCACTGTAATGACACCCACACACTTACCATCCCATAAATGACTATTGATATTTGCAGTCCAAGCACTGTAATGACACCCACACACCCACCAGCCTTTAAATGACTGTTGATATTTACAGTCCAAGCACTGTAATAACACTTACCATCTCATGAATGACTGTTGGTATTTAAAGTCAAAGCACTGTAATGACACACACACATCCACCATCCTATAAATGACTGTTGATATTTACAGTCCAAGCTCTGTAATGACACCATCACACCCACCACTAAATGAATGACTGTTGATATATACACACCAAATACTGTAATGACACCCACACACCCACCACCAAATGAATGACTGTTGATATTTACAGTCCAAGCACTGTAATGACATACACACATCCACCACCCCATAATTGACTGTTGATATTTACAGTCCAGGCACTGTAATGACACCCACACACCAACCACCTCGTGAATGACTGTTGATACTTTTTTTTTTTTTTTTTTTTTTCTTTATGTTCCGACACTGGACATAGGCTTCATCAAGCCCGTTACCGTGGCCCAGGTCAACTGCTACTCACACACACACACGTCACGACTTCCGAACTGGTACCCAGCCACAGAGGGAGGGAAGTGAGGGTAAATCCCAAATACTGCAGCTGTTATGGTACCAGCGAGGGTGTTTTACGACGTTCGGTGGCCTTATTGTTAGTGCCTCAAACCCAAATCGGAAGAGTAAATATTCTCAGGCCCTCACCTGAGAGGATCGATCTCCCGACCTCTAGGTTACGAGTCCAGAACACTAACCACTCGGCCACCTCCCCTACTTACAGTCCAAGCACTGTAATGGCACCCCCACACCCACCACCAAATGAATGACTGTTGATATTTACAGTCCAAGCACTGTAATGACACCCACACACCCACCACTAAATGAATGACTATTGATATTTACTGTCCAAGCACTGTAATGACACCCACACACCCACCACCCCATGAATGACTTGATATTTACAGTACAATCACTGCAATGACACTCCCCTCCCCATGAATGACTGTTGATATTTACAGTCAAAGCACTGAAATGACACCCACACACACACCACCCCATGAATGACTATTGATATTTACAGTCCAAGCACTAATGACATACACACATCCACCACCCCATAATTGACTGTTGATATTTACAGTCCAGTCACTGTAATGACACCCACACACCCACCACCCTCTGAATGACTGTTGATTTTTACAGTCAAAGCACTGTAATGACACCCACACACATATCACCTCATTAATAACTATTGATATTTACAGTTCAAGGACTGTAATGACATCCTCCACCCCATTTATGACTGTTGATATTTACAGTCCAAGCACTGTAATGACACCCACACACCAACCACCTCGTGAATGACTGTTGATACTTACAGTCCAAGCACTGTAATGTAACCAACACTCCCACCACACCATGAATGACTGTTGACATTTACAGTCCAAGCACTGTAATGACACCTACCACCCCATGAATGACTGTTGATATATACAGTTCAAGCACTGTAATGACATCCACACTACCACCACCCCATTAACGACTGTTGATATTAACAGTCCAAGCACAGTACTGACACCCATACATCCACTACCCCATGAATGACTTAATATTTATAGTCCAAGATCTGTAATTACACCTACACACCCACCACCCCATGAATGATTGTTGATATTTACAGTCCAGGCACTGTAATGACACACACCCCCACCAACCTATGAATGACTGTTGATATTTACAGTCCAAGCTCTGTAATAGCACCCACACTACCATGAATGACAGTTTATATTTACAGTCCAAGCACTGTAATGACACCCACACACCCACAACCCCATGAATGACTGTTGATATCTACAATCCAAGTACTGTAATGACACCCACACACCCACCACCCCATGAATGACTGTTGATATTTAAAATCCAAGTACTGTATTAACACCCACGCACTGACAACCCCATGCATAACTGTTGATATATACAGTACAAGCACTGTAATGACACTCACCACACCATGAATGACTGTTGATATTTACAGTCAAAGCACTGTAATGGCACCCACCACCCCATGAATGACGGTTGATATTTACAGTCCAAGCACTGTAATGACAGCTACACACCCACCACCCCATGAATGACTGTTGATATATATTAACAGTCCAAGCACTGTAATGACACACAAACACCCCCACCCAATGAATGTCTGTTGATATTTACAATCCAAGCACTGTAATGACACACACACCCACCAACCCATGAATGACTGTTGATATTTACAGTACAAGCACTGTAATGTCACTGACACACCCCATGAATGACAGTTGATATTTACAGTCTAAGCACTGTAATGACACCCACACACCCACCACCCCATTAATGACTGTTGATATATACAGTCCAAGCACTGTAACTACACTCACCACACCATGAATGACTGTTGATATTTACAGTCAAAGCACTGTAATGACAGCTACACACCCACCACCCCATGAATGACTGTTGATATATATTAACAGTCCAAGCACTGTAATGACACACAAACACCCACCACCCAATGAATGACTGTTGACATTTACAGTCCAAGCACTGTAATGACACCCACACCCTCCAACCCATGAATGACTGTTGATGTTTACAGTACAAGCACTGTAATGTCACTGACACACCCCATGAATGACAGTTGATATTTACAGTCCAAGCACTGTAATGACACACACACACCAACCCATGAATGACTGTTGATATTTACAGGACAAGCACTGTAATGTCACTGACACACCCCATGAATGACAGTTGATATTTACAGTCCAAGAACTGTAATGACACACATCCACCAATCCTTGAATGACTGCTGATATTTACAGTCCAAGCACTGTAATGACACCCACACAACCACAACCCCATGAATATTGGTTAATATTTACAGTCCAAGCACTGTAATATCACCCACACAGTCACCACCCCATAAATGACTGTTGATATTTACAGTCCAAGCACTGTAATGACACCCACACACCCACCTTCCCATGAATGACTGTTGATATTTACAGTCCAAGCACTGTAATAACACCCACCACCCTATTAATGACTGTTGATATTTACAGTCCAAGCACTGTAATGACACCCACACATCCATCACCCCATGAATGACTGTTGATATTTACAGTCAAAGCACTATAATGACACCAACCACCCCATTAATGACTTGATATTTACACTCCAAACACTATAATTACACCTACACACCCACCACCCCTTGAATGACTGTTGATATTTACAGTCCAAGCACTGTAATGACACACACTCCCACCAACCTATAAATGACTGTTGATATTTACACTCCAGACTCTGTAATAGCATCCACACACACCATGAATGACGATTGATATTTACAGTCCAAGCACTGTAAATACACCCACAACACCACCACCCCATGAATGACTGTTGATATTTACAATCCAAGCACTGTAATGACACCCACACACCTACCACCCCATGAATGACTGTTGATATTTACAATCCAAGCACTGTATTGAGACCCACACACTGACCACCCCATGATTGACTGTTGATATTTACAGTCTAAGCACCGTAATGACACCCACACATCCACCAACCCATAAATAACTGTTGATATTTACATTCCATGCACTGTAATGTGACCCACACACCAACCACCTTATGAATGACTGTTGATATTGAGAGTCCAAGCACTGTAATGACACTCACACACCATCAACCCCATGAATGCTTGTTGATATTTACAGTCAAAGCAATGTAATGACACCCGCACACCAACCATCTTATTAATGACCATTGATATTTATAGTCCAAGCACTGTAATGACACCCACACACCAACCACCCAATGAATAACTGTTGATATTTACAGTCCAAGCACCGTAATGACACCCACACACCCACCACCCTATAAATGACTGTTAATATTTAGAGTCCAAACACTGTAATGACACCAACACACCCACCTACCCATGAATGACTGTTGATAGTTACAGTCCAAGCAATGTAATGATACCCACACACCCACCACCCCATGAATGACTGTTTATATGTACAGTCCAAGCACTGTAATGACACTCACCACCCCATATATAACGGTTGATATTTACAGTCCAAGCACTGTAATGACACCTACCCATGAATGACTGATTTTTTTTTTTTTTTTTTTACATATAGTGAGTGGAAGAAAGGAAAAAACAAATAAATAAATGGTTCCATTTGCCTATTGGCATCCTCCACTCATAAAATATTTAAAACAACTGGATTTAAATGTTGGAAAACATTCCCTTGGTAGAGAATTCCACAGGGAAGTAGTACGGGGAGTAAATGATTTTTGTAAGCAGTTGTCCTGCAATGTGGAGGAGTCAGTGTGAACTCATGCGCATTCTCAGCTGCCCTAGTCCTCCATGGGAAGACGCGAAGGGGTGGTATAATCAGGGCAAGTTCATCCGAACATTTCTTATAAAAGTATCTATAAAATAGTGCAAGGAAAGCAACATTTCTACGTACTGATAAGGGAGGGAATTCATTAGTGATCATAGCTCTGTTATGAATTTTATCTAATTGTCTTAACACCACCGATCCACAACCAGCCCACAGAGGTGAACAATATTCCATCTGGGAACGCACATGACTCTTATATATTACTGCTAACTGCTCATCAGTCAAATAATTACAAGCTCTGTATAAAAGTCCCATCTTCCTAGATGCAGTTTTGGCAATGGATTTTACATAGGGAGTCGAACTGAGGTTTTCATTTAAAGTTACACCAAGGAGATCAATGCTGTGGGACCTGGGGATATTTGTATTATTGAAAATAATGTTAGAATCTTGATTATCTGATCTATTTGAGAACGGGATGTATTTAGTTTTATTTGCATTGAATGAAACTAGGTTGTTTTGTCCCCATTCAAAGATCTTCGTTAAGTCTTCATTTAATGAAATTGAAGTGGCAAGTTTGTATTCTAAAATATTGTGTTGAGTAAAACTATCATTAAATGAGAAGGAACTGTGAATAGTTGAATCATCAGCATAGGAGTGAATTGAATTCTGAGTAACTGACAAAAGATCATTAATATGAATGAGGAACAAAGTTGGAGCCAAGACCGCTCCTTGAGGAACACCAGCATTAATGGGATGAAAGTTGAAATACAGACCATCTACCATCACACGTAATTTTCTGTTGCTAAGATATGAATTAATTAGGGGAACAAAAGATTGAAGGCCATAATGTGGAAGCTTAGACAGTAATGATCTGTGCCATACTCTGTCAAAGGCTTTAGATATATCAAGGCAAATTGTGTGAGTCTCTCCATATATATCAGTTGATTGGAATATGTTATCTGTGAAATAACAGAGCTGGTCCACAGTAGATCGTCTCTGTCTAAAGCCATATTGCTTATCATTTAGCAGATGATTTTTCTCAAGGTGCTTTACAAAGTGATTGTTAAGAACTATTTCAAATATTTTACAGAGAGTAGACGTGATGGCAATTGGTCTGTAATTTGATGGATTTGCGGTAGCTCCTTTTTTGGGAATTGGTTGTACATTGGCTTCTTTCCAGGCGGCTGGGAAGGACGAGGTATGGAGACATACACGAAATAATTGATATATATTAACAGTCCAAGCACTGTAATGACACACAAACACCTACCACTCTATGAATAACTGTTGATATTTACAGTCCAAGCACTGTAATGGCAAACACACCCACCAACCCGTGAATGACTGTTGATATTTACAGTACAAGCACTATAATGTTACCGACACACCCCATGAATGACAGTTGATATTTACAGTCCAAGCACTGTAATGACACACACACACATCAACCCATGAATGACTGTTGGTATTTAAAGTCCAAGCACTGTAATGACACCCACACACCCAAAACCCAATGAATGACTGTTGATAATTACAATCCAAGCACTGTAATGACACAAACAACCCACCACCCCATGAATGACTGTTGATATTTACAGTCAAAGCACTGTAATGACACCCACACAACCACAACCCCATGAATGATGGATAATATTTATAATCCAAACACTGTAATATCACCCACACACCGACCACCCCATAAATGACTGTTGATATTTACAGTCCAATCACTGTAATGATACCCACACACCCACCTTCCCATGAATGACAGTTGATATTTCCAGTCCAAGCACTGTAATGACACCTACCACCCCATTAATGACTGTTGATATTTACAGTCCAAGCACTGTAATGACACCCACACATCCATCACCCCATGAATGACTGTTGATATTTACAGTCAAGGCACTGTAATGACACCCACCACCCCATAAATGACTTGATATTTACACTCCAAGCACTGTAATTACACCTGCACACACACCACCCCCAGAATGACTGTTGATATTTACAGTCCAATCACTGTAATGACACACACTCCCACCAACCTATGAAGGACTTGATATTTACACTCCAAACTCTGTAATAGCACCCACACACACCATGAATGACAGTTGCCATTTACAGTCCAAGTACTGTAATGACACCCAGACACCCATCACCCCATGAATGACTGTTGATATTTACAATCCAAGCACTGTAATGACACCCACACACCCACCACCCCATGAATGATTGTTGATATTTACAATCCAAGCACTGTATTGACACCCACACACTGACCACCCCATGATTGACTGTTAATATTTACACTCTAAGCACTGTAATGATACCCACACACCTACCAACCAATAAATGACTGTTGATATTTCCATTCCATGCACTGTAATGAGACCCACACACCAACCACCCCATGAATGACTGTTGATATTTACAGTTCAAGCACTGTAATGACACTCACATGCCATCCACCCCATGAATGACTGTTGATATTTACAGTCCAATTACTGTAATGACACCCACACACCCTCCACCCCAATAATGACCATTGATATTTATAGTCCAAGCACTGTAATGACACCCACACACCCACCACCCAATGAATACCTGTTGATATTTACAGTCCAAGCACTTTAATGACACCCACACACTTACCATCCCATGAATGACTGTTGATATTTGCAGTCCAAGTGCTGTAATGACATCCACACACCCACCACCCTTTGAATGACTGTTGATATTTACAGTCCAAGCACTGTAATGATACTCACACACACAACATCCCATGAATGCACGTTGATATTTACAGTCTAAGCACTCTAATGACACCCACACACCTACCACCCCATAAATGATAGTTGATATTTATAGTCCAAGCACTGTAATGACACCCACACACCCACCACCACATTAACCCCTAAGAACCGCAATCAACCTACCGCTAAAGGAGCGTGAACCGCAAAAACAGGGTGATTTTTAAAGTTTCATTTAGGTAAATTTTGTTATTACAGATTTGTAGAGCTTGATTTTACACACCAGAATCTGTAAACTAAAATTTTCTAGGCCCACTGGTTTGCGTACAGCATCACCATGAGTAATAAAGTAGTTACCCCTAAAAAAACCCTAAAATTAGAAAACGTGAGCGAGCGTATCTTCATTGCGTATATATGACGAGTGAACCATTTCCCTCTGACACCACTCATTGAAGGCCCAACCTAACCAGTGTTACCAATGAAGTGGCTGGATATAGCCCAAGCAGTTTTTTTTCTACCGGCTAAATATTACGTCAATCGGCTTCAAGGCCTAAATTCGCGGTGACGTGATATTTGGTCAATAAGCATTTAAGGGTTAATGACTGTTGATATTTAAAGTCCAAGCACTGTAATAACACCCACCACCCCATGAATGACTGTTGATATTTACAGTCCAAGCTCTGTAATGACACCCTCACACCTACCACCCCTTTAATGACTCTTGATATTTACAGTACAAGCACTGTAATGACACCCACCACCCAATGAATGATGGTTGATATTTACACTCCAAGCACTGTAATAACACCCACACACCCACGACCCCATGAATGACTGTTGATATGTACAGTCCAAGCACTGTAATGACACCCACCACCTCATAAATGACTGTTGATATTTTCAGTCAAAGCATTGTAATAACACCCACAGACTAACCAGCCCATGAATGACTGTTGATATTTACAGTCCGAGCACTGTAATGACACCAACACACCCACCATCTCATGAATGACTGTTGATATTTACAGTCCAAGCACTGTAATGACACCCACACACCCACCACCCCATGAATGACTGTTGATATATACAGTCCAAGCACTTTAATGACACCCACACACCCACCACCTCATGAATGACTGTTTATATTTACAGTCCAAGCACTGTAATGACACAAACCACCCCATGAATGACTGTTGATATTTACAATACAATCACTATATTCACACCCACATACCCCATGATTGACTGTTGATATTTACTATCCACGCACTGTACTGACACCCACACACCCACCACCCCATGAATGACTTTTTGAACAACAAATATCGATTATTAGCATGTTTTCGGCTTATATTTTGAAAATATTCTAGCACTGAGTAGGTATGTACAGATCGCTTCTGGAACCCAAAAATATTGATTTTTCGGGTGTTTTGAGCCTGAATTTGGGATTTAAACGGGTACAGAAGATGCATGCACATATCGTATTATTGCACCTATTAGGTCGAATTTCAGCTTGTTTTGGGCCTATATTTTGAAAATATTCTAGCACTGAGTAGGCATTTACAGATCGCTTTCGGGACCCAAAAATATCGAATTTTCGGGTGTTTTGAGCATGAATTTTAGATATCAAACCGGTACAGAAGATGCATGCACATATCGACTTTTTGCACCTAAAATTTCGATATTTACCATGTTTTTTGCCTGTATTTTGAAAATGTTCTAGCATTGAGTAGACATGTACAGATCGCTTCTGGGACCCAAAAATATCGAATTTTCTGGTGTTTTGAGCATGAATTTGGGATATAAACGAGTACAGAAGATGCATTCACATATCGACTTTGGGTACCTAAAATATCGAATTTCGGCATTTGATGGGCCTGTATTTTGAAAATATTCTATTGCTGAATATGCATGTATAGATCACTTCTGGGAACCAAAAATATCGAATTTTCGGGTATTTTGAGCCAGGATTTGTGATATAAACGGGTACAGAAAACGCATGCACATATCGACTTTGGGCACAAAAAATATCGATTTTTAGTATGCTTTGGGCCTATATTTTGAAATTATTCTAAGAGTGAGTAGACATGTACAGCTCGCTTCAGGGACCCAAAAATATCGAATTTTCGGGTGTTTTGAGCCTGAATTTGGAATATAAATAAGTACAAAATATGCATGCATATATCGACTTTTTGCAACTAAAATATCGAATTTCAGCATGTTTTGGGCCTATATTTTGAAAGTATTCTAGCACTGAGTATGCATGTACAGATCGCTTCTGGGACCCAAAAATATCGAATTTTCGGGTGTTTTGAGCCAGAATTTGAGATATAAACATGTACATAAGATGCATGCACATATTGACTTGGGCACCAAAAATATCGATTTTCAGCTTGTTCTGTGCCTGTATTTTGAAAATATTCTAGCACTGACTATGCATGTACAGATCGCATCTTTGACCCAAAAATATCTTTTTTTTGGGTGTTTTGAGCCTGAATTTGAGATATAAACGGGTACAGAAAATGCATGCACATATCGATTTTGGGCACGTAAAATATCGATTTTCAACTTGTTTTTGTGCCTGCAATTTGAAAACATTCTAGCACTGAGTAGGCATGTACAGATCGCTTCTTGGACCCAAAAATATCGAATTTTCGGGTGTTTTTAGCTTGAATTTGGGATACAAACGGGTACTGAAGATGCATGCACATATCAACTTTTTGCACCTTAAAATATCGATTTTACCCATGTTTTGGGTCTGTATCTTTAAAACAATTTAGCAAGGAGTAACCATGTACAGATCGCTTCTGGGACCCAAAAATATTGAATTTTCGGGTGTTTTGAGCCTGAATTTGAGATATAAACGGGTACAGAAGATGCATGCACATATTGACTTTGGGCACCTAAAATATCGATTTTCAGCATGTTTTGGGAGAGTATTTTGAAAATATTCTAACATTGAGTAGGCATGTACAGATCGCTTCTGGGACCCCAAAATATCGAATTTTCGGGAGTTTTGGGCCTGAATTTGAGATATCGACTTTGGGCACCTAAAATATCGATTTTTAACATGTTTTGAGCCTATATTTTGAAAACATTCTAGCACTGAGTAGGCATGTACAGATCGCTTCTGGGACCTCAAAATATCGAATTTTTGGGTGTTTGTAGCCTGAATTTGAGATATAAACGGGTACAGAAGATGCATGCACATATCGACTTTTGGGCACCTAAAAGATCGATTTTCAGTATGTTTTGGGCCTGTATCTGAATAGGCATGTACAGATCGCTTCTGGGACCTCAAAATATCGAATTTTTGGGTGTTTGTAACCTGAATTTGTAATATAAACGGGTACAGAAGATGCATTCACATATCGACTTTTGGGAACCTAAAAGATCGATTTTCAGTATGTTTTGGGACCTGTATTTTGAAAATACTATACACGGAGTAGGCATTTACAGATAGCTTCTGGGACCCTAAAATATCGAATTTTCGGGTGTTTTGGGCCTGAATTTGAGATATCGACTTTGGGCACCTAAAATATCGATTTTTAGCATGTTTTGGGACTATATTTTGAAAACATTCTAGCACTGAGTAGGCATGTACAGATCGCTTCTGGGGCCCAAAAATATCGATTTTTCGGGTGTTTTGAGGTTGAATTTGTGATATAAACGGGTGCAGAAGATGCATACACATATTGACTTTGGGCACCTAAAATATCGATTTCTAGCATGTTTTGGGCCTGTATTTTGAAATACTCTAACACGGAGTAGGCATGTACAGATCACTTCTGGGACCTCAAAATATCGAATTTTCAGGTGTTTTGAGCCTGAATTTGAGATATAAATGGGTACTGAAGATGCATGCACATATCGTCTTTTGGACACCTAAAATATCGATTTTGAGCAAGTTTTGGGTCTGTATCTTTAAAACATTCGAACTAGGAGTAGGCATGTACAGATCGCTTTTATGACCCAAAGATACCGAATTTGAGATATAAACGGGTACAGAAGATGCATGCACATATCGACTTTGGACACTTAAAATATCGATTTTTAGCATGTTTTGAGCCTATATTTTAAAAACATTCTAGCACTGAGTAGGCATCTACAGATCGCTTCTGGGGCCCAAAAATATCGATTTTTCGGGTGTTTTAAGGTTGAATTTGTGATATAAACGGGTGCAGAAGATGCATACACATATTGACTTTGGACACCTAAAATATCGATTTTTAGCATGTTTTGGGCCTGTATTTTGAAATACTCTAACACGGAGTAGGCATGTACAGATCACTTCTGGGACCTTAAAATATCGAATTTTCGGGTGTTTTGAGCCTGAATTTGAGATATAAACGGGTACTGAAGATGCATGCACATATCGACTTTTGGACACCTAAAATATCGATTTTGAGCAAGTTTTGGGTCTGTATCTTGAAAACATTCGAATTAGGAGTAGGCAAGTACAGATCGCTTCTGGCACCCCAAAATATCGAATTTTTGTGTGTTTTGAGGTTGAATTTGAGATATAAACGAGTACAGAAGATGCATGCACATAATGACTTTAGGCACCTAAAATATCGATTTTCAGCATGTTTTGTGCCTATATTATGAAAACATTCTAGCACAGAGTAGGCATGTACAGATCGCTTCTGGGACCCAAAAATATCGAATTTTCGGGTGTTTTGATGTTGAATTTGGGATATAAACGGGCGCAGAAGATGCATCCACATTTTAACTTTGGGCACCTAAAATATCGATTTTCAGCATGTTTTGGGCCTGTATCTAAGTAGGCATGTACAGACCGCTTTTGGGACCCCAAAATATCAAATTTTATGGTGTTTAGAGCCTGAATTTGAGATATAAACGGGTACAGAAGATGCATGCACATATAGACTTGTGGGCACCTAAAAGATCGATTTTCAGTATGTTTTGGGCCTGTATTTTGTAAATACTCTAACACGGAGTAGGCATGTACAAATTACTTTTGGGACCCCAAAATATCGAATTTTCGGGTGTTTTGGGCCTGAATTTGATATATAGACTTTGGACACCTAAGATATCGATTATTAGCATGTTTTGGGCCTATATTTTGAAAATATTCTAGCACTGAGTAGGCATGTACAGATCGCTTCTGGGACCCAAAAATATCGAATTTTGGGGTGTTTTGATGTAGAATTTGGGATATAAACGGGCGCAGAAGATGCATCCACATTTTAACTTTGGGCACCTAAAATATCGATTTTCAGCATGTTTTGGGCCTGTATCTAAGTAGGCATGTACAGACCGCTTTTGGGACCCTAAAATATCAAATTTTTTGGTGTTTAGAGCCTCAATTTGAGATATAAACGGGTACAGAAGAATCATGCACATATTGACTTTGGGCACCTAAAATATCGATTTTCAGCATGTTTTGGGGATGTATGTTGAAAATACTTTAACACGGAGTAGGCATGTACAGATCGCTTCTGGAACCCCAAAATATCGAAATTCTCGGGTTTTTTAACCCTGAAATTGAGATATAAACAGGTACTGGAGATGCATGCACATAATGACTTTTGGGCACCTAAAATATCGATTTTGAGCATGTTTTGGGTCTGTATCTTGAAAACATTCTAACTAGGAGAAGGCATGTACAGATCGCTTCTAGTACCCAAAAATACCGAATTTTCAGGTGTTTTAATCCCGAATTTGAGATATAAACGGGTACAGAAGATGCATGCACATATCGACTTTGGACACTTAAAATATTGATTTTTATCAAGTTTTGAGCCAATATTATGAAAACATTCTAGCACAGAGTAGGCATGTACAGTTCGCTTCTGGCACCCCAAAATATCGAATTTTTGTGTGTTTTGAGGTTGAATTTGAGATATAAACGAGTACAGAAGATGCATGCACATATTGACTTTGGTCACCTAAAATATCGATTTTCAGCATGTTTTGGGCCTGTATGTTGAAAATTCTCCAACACGGAGTAGGTATGTATAGATCGCTTCTGTGACCCAAAAATATCGAATTTTCGGGTGTTCTGAGGTTTAATTTGTGATATTAACGGTTGCAGAAAATGCATACACATATTGACTTTGGGCACCTAATATATCGATGTTCAGCATGTTTTGGGCCTGTATCTGAATAGGCATGTACAGATCGCTTCTTGGACCTCAAAATATCGAATTTTCGGGTGTTTGTAGCCTGAATTTGAGATATAAACGGGTACTGAAGATGCATGAACATATCGACTTTTTGGCACGTAAAATATCGATTTTGAGCATGATTTGGGTCTGTATCTTGAAAACATTCTAACTAGGAGTAGGCATGTACAGATCGCTTGTAGGACCCAAAAATACCGAATTTTCGGGTGTTTTGAGCCTGAATTTGAGATATAAACGAGTATAGAAGATGCATGCACATATCGACTTTGGACACCTAAAATATTGATTTTTAGCATGTTTTGAACCTATGTTTTGAAAACATTGTAGCACTGAGTAGGCATGTACAGATTGCTTCTGGGACCCCAAAATATCGAATTTTCGGGTGTTTGTAGCGTGAATTTGAGATATAAACGGGTAGAGAACATGCATGCACATATTGACTTTGGACACCTAAAATATCGATTTTCAGCATGTTTTCGGCCTGTATATTGAAAATTCTCTAACACGGAGTAGGCATGTACAGAACGCTTTTGGAACCCCAAAATATCGAAATTTTCAGGTTTTTTAACCCTAAATTTGAGATATAAACGGGTACTGAAAATGCATGCATATATCGACTTTTGGGCACCTAAAATATTGATTTTGAGCATGTTTTGGGTCTATATCTTGAAAATATTCTAACTAGTTGTAGGCATGTACAGATCGCTTCTAGGACCCAAAAATACCGAAATTTCGGGTCTTTTGAGCATGAATTTAAGATATAAACAGGTACAGATGATGCATGCACATATCGACTTTAGACACTTAAAATATCGATTTTTAGCATGTTTTGAGCCGGTTTTTTTTACACATTATAGCACTGTGTAGGCATGTACAGATCGCTTCTGGGACCCAAAAATATCGATTTTTCGGGTGTTTTGAGGACGAATTTGGGATATAAACGGGTAAAAAAGATGCATGCACATATTGACTTTGGGAAACTAAAATATCGATTTTCAGCATTTTTTTGACCTGTATTTTGAAAATACTCTAACACGGGGTAGGCATGTACAGATCGCTTCTAGGACCCAAAAATACCGAATTTTCGGGTATTTTGAGCCTGAATTTGAGATGTAAACGGGAACAGAAGATGCATGCACATATCGATTTTGGACACTTAAAATACCGATTTTTAGCATGTTTTGAGCCTATATTTTGAAAAAAATTCTAGCACAGAGTAGGCATGTACAGATCGCTTCTGGGACCAAAGAATATCGAATTTTCGGGTGTTTTGAGGTTGAATTTGGGATATAAACGGGCTCAGAAGATGCATCCACATTTTGACTTTGGGCACCTAAAATACCGAATTTTCAGGTGTTTTAATCCTGAATTTGAGATATAAACGGGTACAGAAGATGCATGCACATATTGACTTTCGGCACCTATAATATCGATTTTTAGCAAGTTTTGAGCCTATATTTTGAAAAAATTCTAGCACAGAGTAGGCATGTACAGATCGCTTCTGGGACCCAAAAATATCGAATTTTCGGGTGTTCTGAGGTTTAATTTGTGATATTAACGGTTGCAGAAGATGCATACACATATTGACTTTGGGCACCTAATATATCGATGTTCAGCATGTTTTGGGCCTGTATCTGAATAGGCATGTACAGATCGCTTCTTGGACCTCAAAATATCGAATTTTCGGGTGTTTGTAGCCTGAATTTGAGATATAAACGGGTACTGAAGATGCATGAACATATCGACTTTTTGGCACGTAAAATATCGATTTTGAGCATGATTTGGGTCTGTATCTTGAAAACATTCTAACTAGGAGTAGGCATGTACAGATCGCTTGTAGGACCCAAAAATACCGAATTTTCGGGTGTTTTGAGCCTGAATTTGAGATATAAACGGGTATAGAAGATGCATGCACATATCGACTTTGGACACCTAAAATATTGATTTTTAGCATGTTTTGAGCCTATGTTTTGAAAACATTCTAGCACTGAGTAGGCATGTACAGATTGCTTCTGGGACCCCAAAATATCGTATTTTCGGGTGTTTGTAGAGTGAATTTGAGATATAAACGGGTACAGAAGATGCATGCACATATTGACTTTTGGGCACCTAAAAGATCTATTTTCAGTATGTTTTGGGCCTGTATTTATTAAAATACTCCAACACGGAGTAGGCATGTACAGATCGCTTTTGGGACCCCAAAATATCGAATTTTCGGGTGTTTTGGGCCTGAATTTGAGATATCGAATTTGGGCACCTAAGATATCGATTTTTAACATGTTTTGGGCCTATATTTTGAAAGTATTCTAGCATTGAGTAGGCATGTACAGATCGCTTCTGGGACCCCAAAATATGGAATTTTCGGGTGTTTTGAGGTTTAATTTGAGATATAAACGGGTACAGAATATGCATGCACATATTGACTTTGGGCACCTAAAATATCTATTTTTAGCATGTTTTTGGCCTGTATGTTGAAAATACTCTAACACGGAGTAGGCTTGTACAGATCGCTTCTGGAACCCCAAAATATCGAAATTTTCGGGTTTTTTAACCCTGAATTTAAGATATAAACGGGTACTGAAGATGCATGCACATATCGACTTTTGGGCACCTAATATATCGATTTTGAGCATGTTTTGGGGTCTGTATCTTGAAAACATTCTAGCACAGGGTAGGCATGTACAGATCGCTTCTAGGACCCAAAAATATCGACTTTGAACACTTAAAATATCGATTTGTAGCATATTTTGAGCCTATATTTTGAAAACATTCTAGCACAGATTAGGCATGTACGGATCGCTTCTGGGACCCCAAAATTTCGAATTTTTTGGTGTTTTGAGCCTTAATTTGAGATATAAACAGGTACTGAAGATGCATGCACATATCGACTTTTGGGCACCTAAAATATCGATTTTGTGCATGTTTTAGGTCTGCATATTGAAAACATTCTAACTAGGAGTAGGCATGTACAGATCGCTTCTAGGACCCAAAAATACCGTATTTTACGGTGTTTTGAGCCTGAGTTTGAGATATAAACGGGTACAGAAGATGCATGCACATTTCGACCTTGGACACTTAAAATATCGATTTTTAGCATGTTTTAGGCCTGTATTTTGAAATACTCTAACACGGAGTAGGCATGTACAGATCACTTCTGGGACCTCAAAATATCGAATTTTCGGGTGTTTTGAGCCTGAATTTGAGATATAAACGGGTACTGAAGATGGATGCACATATCGACTTTTGGACACCTAAAATATCGATTTTGAGCAAGTTTTGGGTCTGTATCTTGAAAACATTCGAACTAGGAGTAGGCATGTACAGATCGCTTTTAGGACCTAAAATACCGAATTTTCGGGTGTTCTGAGCCTGAATTTGAGATATAAACGGGTACAGAAGATGCATGCACATATTGACTTTGGACACTTAAAATATAGATTTTTAGCATGTTTTTAGCCTATATTATGAAAACATTCTAGCACAGAGTAGGCATATACAGATCGCTTCTGGGACCCAAAAATATCGAATTTTTGTGTGTTTTGAGGTTGAATTTAAGATATAAACGGGCGCAGAAGATGCATCCATATTTTGACTTTGGGCACCTAAAATACCGAATTTTCAGGTGTTTTAATCCCGAATTTAAGATATAAACGGGTACAGAAGATGCATGCACATATCGACTTTGGACACTTAAAATATTGATTTTTAGTAAGTTTTAAGCCAATATTATGAAAACATTCTAGCACTGAGTAGGCATGTACAGATCGCTTCTGGCACCCCAAAATATCGATTTTTGTGTGTTTTGAGGTTGAATTTGAGATATAAACGAGTACAGAAGATGCATGCACATATTGACTTTGGGCACCTAAAATATCGATTTTCAGGATGTTTTGGGCCTCTATGTTGACAATACTCTAACACGGAGTAGGTATGTTTAGATCGCTTCTGGGACCCAAAAATATCGAATTTTCGGGTGTTCTGAGGTTTAATTTGTGATATTAACGGTTGCAGAAGATGCATACACATATTGACTTTGGGCACCTAATATATCGATGTTCAGCATGTTTTGGGCCTGTATCTGAATAGGCATGTACAGGTCGCTTCTTGGACCTCAAAATATCGAATTTTCAGGTGTTTGTAGCCTGAATTTGAGATATAAACGGGTACTGAAGATGCATGAACATATCGCCTTTTTGGCACGTAAAATATCGATTTTGAGCATGATATGGGTCTGTATATTGAAAACATTCTAACTAGGAGTAGGCATGTACAGATCGCTTGTAGGACCCAAAAATACCGAATTTTCGGGTGTTTTGAGCCTGAATTTGAGATATAAACGGGTACAGAAGATGCATGCACATATCGACTTTGGACACTTAAAATATCGATTTTTAGCATGTTTTGAGCCCATATTTTGAAAACATTCTAGCACTGAGTAGGCATGTACAGATCGCTTCTGGGACCCAAAAATATCGAACTTTCGGGTGTTCTGAAGATGAATTTGTGATACAAACGGTTGCAGAAGATGCATACACATATTGACTTTGGGCACCTAATATATCGATTTTCAGCATGCTTTGGGCCTGTATCTGAATATTCATGTACAGATCGCTTCTGAGACCCCAAAATATCGAAATTTCGTGTGTTTTGGGCCTGAATTTGAGATATCGACTTTGGGCACCAAAAATATCGATTTTTAGCATGTTTTGGGACTATATTTTGAAAATATTCTAGCACTGAGTAGGCATGTACAGCTCGCTTCTGAGACCCAAAAATATCGAATTTTCGGGTGTTCTGAGGTTGAATTTGTGATATAAACGGGTGCAGAAGATACATACACATATTGACTTTGGGCACCTAAAATATCGATTTTTAGCATGTTTTGGGCCTGTATTTTGAAATACTCTAACACATGTGCAGATTACTTCTGGGACCCCAAAATATCGAATTTTCAGGTGTTTTGAGCCTGAATTTGAGATATAAACGGGTACTGAAGATGAATTCACATATCGACTTTTGGACACCTAAAATATCGATTTTTAAGCAGGTTTTGAGCCTATATTTTGAAAACATTCTAGCACTGAGTAGGCATGTACAGATCGCTTCTGGGACCCCAAAATATCGAATTTTCGTGTGTTTTGAGGTTGAATTTGAGATATAAACGGGTAGAGAAGATGCATGCACATATTGACTTTGGGCACCTAAAATATCGATTTTAAGCATGTTTTGAGCCTATATTTTGAAAACATTCTAGCACAGAGTAGGCATGTACAGATCGCTTCTGGGACCCCAAAATATCGAAATTTCGTGTGTTTAGAAGTTGAATTTGAGAAATAAACGGGTAGAGAAGATGCATTCACATATTGATTTGGGCACCTAAAATATCGATTTTCAGCATGTTTTGGGCCTGTATTTTGAAAATACTCTAACACGGAGTAGGCATGTACAGATCGCTTCTGGGACCCCAAAATATCGAATTTTCGGGTGTTTTAACCCTGAATTTGAGATATCAACGGGTACTGAATATGCATGTACAGTCTGTTACAGTTCCGACTGGGCCACCCAGTATCGAGAGATCGTAGATGTGGCAGCAGTGTGTGTGTGTGCTCGAAAATTATACGGATCGTCAACACTCTCCCTCTGTAGTGAACATGACCCTGCCTCAAAGTTCATTCCATAGATGGCGCTGTGTAGTTGTGGAAGGAATGTGGACTGCAGGGTTGAAGTTTCGGGAAACATCTATGCTCGTGCCAATGAGTCATGAGCTCTCAGGCAGAGTGGTTGAGGAATGCTATTATGGAAATTTAACAACTATATTACACAATGATCAGGTGAAGCTAAGGTAAAGTTGTTCGTGTCCTGAACAGTGAATATTTCTTCTTAATGGATTTCATGTTTAGCATGCAACATTGCATTGTTTTCTTGTTTTTCTACCAACTCGAGCAGATCGAGCAGATAGGTTGTTTGCTTTGGCCATCATATTTTGGTAGGCATTATTTGATGTTCACCTCTGATTTTGTATTTTATTTGTAAGTCACGTTACAATGTATTACATGCATAGTAAAATTCCTTCATTACTAAATACTCCTTCTCACTCTCTCCCTCTCCCTCTCTCCCTCTCCCTCTCTCCCTCTCTCTCTCTCACGTTAAAGTGTACTGTAATCTCTCTCTCTCTCTCTCTCTCTCTCTCTCTCTCTCTCTCTCTCTCTCTCTCTCTCTCAAATGAACACTATCTTATCTTATCCAGTCTATTTAGATATGAAATCGTATGGAGATTTAGGACCAATTCCACAGTTGTTCGTTGTAGTTTGTTAGCGCCCAAACGAAAGAATCTAAACTGTGTAAATGACTTTTGACTGATTTATTGGATTAACCTGATGAGTAAAGTTTACAGATATTGTAATAATACTAGTGCTTGATAGTTTTGGTGAATAGGTATACTCAGCTTTTGGGAAATAACGAAGGCTTAGGAGTGTGTTTGGGGAGGAATCTGACAAACAAAATGACTATGCGGGACCGGCCCTGACTCCTTGACATTCCACGTTAAACACATAAGTGTCGAAATATGTGATCTTTTGCCAATGATAGATTCTTCTTCACCTCCTTCTAACTTTTTCACTTTTCTTATCCTGTTCTTTCTTCACCTTTCCCTCATCTCCACCTCTTCTCCCTTTCTCCTTTAGACCCCGTAGGGGGGTATTGCCGGTAGTGATAGAGGGCAATACTTTAAGGGTTTTGGCGCCCCTTCGGCCCCAGCCAATCTCTTTCAGTTATTCAACTGTTTCTTTTCTTTCTATTTCCTTCCTGCTTGCTGTCCCACCTCTTCTATCACCTTCTTCTGGCGCTATATGATCTCGATGTTGCAGCGCCAAAAATCAATCAATCAATCAATCAATTTGCCAATGATAATCAACTGGCATTGATTGCTATATTAACTGGGTTATGTTTGTTTAGAAGCCACACCTGAATGGGGAAGAGGGATCACTCCTAGCGACCAAACGTGTGTTTAACCTCCTAATAGATTACCCCGATTTTTGCTAATTAACCTTTTGTAGTGAAAAATAGTGTGTGCATAACAGTAGGTGTTTTACCAAATTTGCACATCGTTCACATAATGATTGATTTATTCCAGAGATAACGGTGTGTGGCTGTGGGGAAGAGAAGCGTGAAGTTTCGGAAAGTAGGTGGGCAAGGTGAAGTTCACTGGAAGGCACCGGTTGAGCAGACGGATACGTAGGGTCATTACTTTAGCTAGGAATGTAGTTTGCCAGTCAGTATTTGATGAGCGTTTCAGAGTAACGACTCCTTATAATGATAAAATCCTAAAGATTTTTATTACTTTGTTTATTGTATCACCCGTTACCATAAATCCTACGAATTATGAAATTACTCCGAAACTATCCCTCTCTCATATTCTGTGTATCTTTCTCTCGAGTCATCAAGTAATGAATAGATAACGTTAGCTACACAAATTAAAGAAGAATGTGTCTAAATTGACATTACCGATATCATGCTGTATGTGTAATAATCCTAAAGAAAATTAGCTCCTAGTAAAAGTCAGACAGAACACGTGATTAAACCAAGATTTACTTGCATTATAAATAAATATAAAATATTCGCGTCCGTGCCCGAGATCACATCTTAAAACACGCTGCACACTCAGAGGGACCCCTATTCGGAGGCATATTTTTCAATTCTGACCTGGTCAATGCAATCCGTTCAGTTAGGTTAGATTAAGTATGGTTGGGTTGAAATGCAGTCAAGTAGGTAAAATGAGCTGGGAAAGACAATGAGACTATTTAAAAAATTTCCTATGGTTACTTTTATTCCTATATGTTAGGAGCAATTTTCCTTAATTTTGTCCCAGCACTTCTTGCTCTCCAGCCAAATTCGAGAAATATGCTAACCAGCTGTAAAATCGGCGGTTGAACCCTCGTTGGCCGGGGGAAAGATAAAACTCTGGTTATTCTCTACTTTCGTCAACTTTACAGGTTCATAATTTCAATAGACAGGAACACTCTATAAATGTAAATAGCCAAAGTAGGAGTTATACAATCCTTGACAACCCAACAACATTTATTTAAACAAAATATTTTTTTATTTACATTGACAATTAATATCCAGTCCAGCCACCTTCCTTCTCTATGACGGCACGCAGTCTATCGGGCACAGAGGCCACAATGCTTCGAATTTGTTAGGTTTGTTGCGGAACATCTCCCACTGAGCCTGGGTATGAGCCATTAGTGCCTCCGGTCTCCGCTTCACCATCTCTGGCTCCCAGCAGTTGACCATATTAGCCCACATGTTCTCTATGGGGTTCCAACGAAGTTCACCTTGCCCACCTAGGCTACTTTCTGAGACTTCGCCCTTCTCTTCTCCACATAAATCCATCATTATGTGAACGGTGTGCAAATTTGGTAGATCACCTACTACTATGCACACATTAATGTATCTATTAGCAAAACTTGGGGTAATCTATTAGTAGGTTAAACACACGTTTGGTCGTTAGGAGTGATCCCTCTTCAAACAAACAAACATAACCCAGTTAACAATCAATGCGAGTTGATTATCACTGGCAAAACGATCGCTTATTTCGACACTACTAATTTGTTTATTAACGTAGAATGTCAGGGAGCCAGGACTGATTCCACAGTCATTTTGTCAGAGTCCTCCCCAAACATACTTGTAAGGCTTCGTTATTTCTCAAAAGCTGATTATTCCTATTCACCAAAACTATTAATTGAGCATTTGTATTATTACAATAGCTGCATACTTTACTCATCAGATGCTTCCAATAAATCAGACACAAGTCATTTACACAGTTTAGTTTCTTTCGTTTGGGTGCTAACAAATCACAACGAACAACTGTGGAATTGGTCCTCACTCTCTGTTCGATTTCATTAGTATAGAGATAGGATAAGATAAGATGGTGTTTATTTCAAAGAGAGAGAGAGAGAGAGAGAGAGAGAGAGAGAGAGAGAATTACAGTTGACTTTAACATTACGAGAGAGAAAAAGTATTTAGCAATGAAGGAATTTTACTATGCATGTAATACCTGACTTACAAATAAAATACGAAATCAAAGGTGATCTCAAATTATGCTTACCAAAATATGATGGACAAAGAAAACAACCTATCTGCCCGATCATAGTTGGTAGAAAAACAAGATAACAATCGTGGCAACGAGACGTGAGCTCTGTCAGAACGGCTGAGCAATGTTGCATGCCAAACATGATAACCATTAAGAAGAAATATTCACTGTTCAGGACACGAACAACTTTACCTTAGCTTCACCTGATCATTGTGTAATATAGTTGTTAAATTTCCATAATAGCATTCCTCAACCACTCTGCCTGAGAGCTCATGACTCATTGGCACGAGCATAGATGTTTCCCGAAACTTCAACCCTGCAGTCCACATTCCTTCCACAACTACACAGCGCCATCTATGGAATGAACTTTGAGGCAGGGTCATGTTCACTACAGAGGGAGAGTGTTGACGATCCGTATAATTTTCGAGCACACACACACACTGCTGCCACATCTACGATCTCTCGATACTGGGTGGCCCAGTCGGAACTGTAACAGACTGTACATATCGACTTTTGGGCACCTAAAATATCGATTTTGAGCATGTATTGGTCTGTATCTTTAAAACATTCTAACTAGGAGTAGGCATGTACAGATCGCTTCTTGAAACCAAAAATACCGAATTTTCGGGTTTTTTGATCCCGAATTTGAGATATAAACGGGTACAGAAGATGCATGCACATATCGACTTTGGACACTTAAAATATCGATTTTTAGCATGTTTTGAGCCTATATTTTGAAAACATTCTAGCACTGAGTAGGCATATACAGATCGCTTCTGGACCCAAAAATATCGAATTTTCGTGTGTTCTGAGGTTGAATTTGTGATATAAACGGTTGCAGAAGATGCATACACATATTGACTTTGGGCACCTAATATATCGATTTTCAGCATGCTTTGGGCCTGTATCTGAATATTCATGTTCAGATCGCTTCTGAGACCCCAAAATATCGAAATTTCGGGTGTTTTGGGCCTGAATTTGAGATATCGACTTTGGGCACCAAAAATATCGATTTTTCGCATGTTTTGGGACTATATTTTGAAAATATTCTAGCACTGAGTAGGCATGTACAGATCGCTTCTGGGACCCAAAAATATCGAATTTTTGGGTGTTCTGAGGTTGAATTTGTGATATACACGGGTGAAGAAGATACATACACATATTGACTTTTGGACACCTAAAATATCGATTTTGAGCAAGTTTTGGGTTTGTATCTTGAAATCATTCGAACTAGGAGTAGGCATGTACAGATTGCTTGTAAGACCCAAAAAATACCGAATTTTCGGGTGTTTTGAGCCTGAATTTGAGAAATATACCGGTACAGAAGATGCATGAACATATCGACTTTGGACACTTAAAATATCGATTTTGAGCATGTTTTGAGCCTATATTTTGAAAACATTCTAGCACAGAGTAGGCATGTACAGATCGCTTCTGGGACCCAAAAATATCGAATTTTCGGGTGTTTTGAGGTTGAATTTGGGATATAAACGGGTACAGAAGATACATGCACATATCGACTTTGGATACTTAAAATATCGATTTTTAGCATGTTTTGAGCCTATATTTTGAAAAAATTCTAGCACTGAGTAGGCATGTACAGATCGCTTCTGGGACCCTAAAATATCGAATTTTCGTGTGTTTTGAGGTTGAATTTGAGATATAAACGGGTACAGAAAATGCATACACATAATTATTGACTTTGGGCACCTAAAATATCGATTTTCAGCATGTTTTGGGCCTGTATTTTGAAAATACTCTAAAACGGTGTAGGCATGTACAGATTGCTTCTAGGACCCAAAAATATCGAATTTTCGGGTGTTTTAACCCTGAATTTAAGATATAAACGGGTACTGAAGATGCATGCACATATCGACTTTTGGGCACCTAAAATATCGATTATGAGCATGTATTGGGTCTGTATCTTGAGAACATTCTAACTAGGAGTAGGCATGTACAGATCGCTTCTAGGACTCAAAAATAACAAATTTTCGGGCGTTTTGATCCCGAATTTGAGATATAAACGGGTACAGAAGATGCATGCACATATCAACTTTGGACACTTAAAATATCGATTTTTAGCATGTTTTGAGCCTATGTTTTAAAAAACATTCTAGCACCGAGTAAGTATGTACAGATCGCTTGTGGGATTCAAAAATATCGAATTTTCATGTGTTCTAAGGTTGAATTTGTGATATAAACTGTTGCAGAAGATGCATACACATATTGACTTTGGGCACCTAATATATCGATTTTCAGCATGTTTTGGGCCTGTATCTGAGTAGGCATGTACAGATCGCTTCTGGAACCCCAAAATACCGAATTCTTGGGTGTTTGTAGTCTGAATTTGAGATATAAACGGGTTTTGAAGATGCATGAACATATCGACTTTTTGGCACCTAAAATATCGATTTTGAGCATGATTTGGGTCTGTATCTTGAAAACATTCTAACTAGGAGTAGGCATGTACAGATCGCTTGTAGGAACCAAAAATACCGAATTTTTCGGGTGTTTTGATCCTGAATTTGAGATATAAACGGGTACAGAAGATGCATGCACATATCGACTTTGGACACCTAAAATATCGATTTTTAGCATGTTTTGAGCCTTTGTTTTGAAAACATTCTATCACTGAGTAGGCATGTGCAGATTGCTTCTGGGACCCAAAATTATCGAATTGTCGGGTGCTTTGAGGTTGAATTTGGGATATAAATGGGCGAAGAAGATGCATACACATTTTGACTTTGGGCACCTAAAATATCGATTTTCAGCATGTTTTGGCCTGTATCTGAGTAGGCATGTACAGATCGCTTCTGGGACCCTAAAATATCGAATTTTCGTGTGTTTTGAGGTTGAATTTGTGATATATACGGGTACTAAAGATGCATGCACATATTGACTTTGGGCACCTAAAATATTGATTTTCAGCATGTTTTGGGCCTGTATTTTGAAAATACTCTAACACAGAGTAGGCATGTACAGATCGCTTCTGGGACCCCAAAATATCGAATTTTCAGGTGTTTTAAATCTGAATTTGAGATATAAACGGGTACTGAAGATGCATGCACATATCGACTTTTGGGCACCTAAAATATCGATTTTGAGCATGTTTTGGGTCTGTATCTTGAAAACATTCTAATTAGGAGTAGGCATGTACAAATCGCTTCTAGGACCCAAAAATACCGAATTTTCGGGTGTTTTGATCCCGAATTTGAGATATAAACGGGTACAGAAGATGCATGCACATATCGACTTTGGACACTTAAAATATCGATTTTTAGCATGTTTTAAGCCTATATTTTGAAAACATTCTAGCACTGAGTAGGCATGTACAGATCGCTTCTGGGACCCAAAAATATCGAATTTTCCGGTGTTCTGAGGTTGAATTTGTGATATAAACGGTTGCAGAAGATGCATACACATATTGACTTTGGGCACCTCATATATCGATTTTTAGCATGTTTTGGGCCTTTATCTGAATAGGCATGTACAGATCGCTTCTGGGACCCCAAAATATCGAATTTTCGGGTGTTTTAACCCTGAATTTGAGATATAAACGGGTACTGAAGATGCATGCACATATTGACTTTGGGCACCTAATATATCGATTTTCAGCATGCTTTGGGCCTGTATCTGAATATTCATGTACAGATCGTTTCTGAGACCCCAAAATATCGAAATTTCGGTTGTTTTGGGCCTGAATTTGAGATATCGACTTTGGGCACCAAAAATATCGATTTGTCGCATGTTTTGGGACTATATTTTGAAAATATTCTAGCACTGAGTAGGCATGTACAGATCGCTACTGGGTCCCAAAAATATCAAATTTTCGGGTGTTCTGAGGTTGAATTTGTGATATAAACGGGTGCAGAAGATACATACACATATTGACTTTTGGACACCTAAAATATTGATTTTGAGCAAGTTTTGGGTTTGTATTTTGAAAACATTCGAACTAGGAGTAGGCATGTTCAGATTGCTTGTAGGACCCAAAAAATACCGAATTTTCGGGTGTTTTGAGCCAGAATTTGAGAAATATACAGGTACAGAAGATGCATGAACATATCGAATTTTTTGCACCAAAAATATCGATTTTCAGCATGTTTTGGGACTGTATCTGAGTAGGCATGTACAGATCGCTTCTGGGACCCTAAAATATCGAATTTTCGTGTGTTTTGAGGTTGAATTTGAGATATAAACGGGTACAGAAAATGCATGCACATAATTATTGACTTTGGGCACCTAAAATATCGATTTTCAGCATGTTTTGGGGCTGTATTTAGAAAATACTCTAACACGGAGTAGGCATGTACAGATCGCTTCTAGGACCCCAAAATATCGAATTTTCGGGTGTTTTAACCATGAATTTGAGATATAAACGGGTATTGAAGATGCATGCACATATCGACTTTTGGGCACCTAAAATATCGATTTTGAGCATGTATTGGGTCTGTATCTTGAAAACATTCTAACTAGGAGTAGGCATGTACAGATCGCTTCTAGGACTCAAAAATAACGAATTTTCGGGTGTTTTGATCCCGAGTTTGAGATATAAACGGGCACAGAAGATGCATGCACATATCGACTTTGGACTCTTAAAATATCGATTTTTAGCATGTTTTGAGCCTATGTTTTGAAAACATTCTAGCACTGAGTAAGTATGTACAGATCGCTTGTGGGATCCAAAAATATCGAATTTTCGGGTGTTCTGAGGTTGAATTTGTGATATAAACGGTTGCAGAAGATGCATACACATATTGACTTTGGGCACCTAATATATCGATTTTCAGCATGTTTTGGGCCTGTTTCTGAGTAGGCATGTACAGATCGCTTCTGGAACCCCAAAATACCGAATTCTTGGGTGTTTGTAGTCTGAATTTGAGATATAAACGGGTTTTGAAGATGCATGAACATATCGACTTTTTGGCACCTAAAATATCGATTTTGAGCATGATTTGGGTCTGTGTCTTGAAAATATTCTAACTAGGAGTAGGCATGTACAGATCGCTTCTAGGACCCAAAAATACCGAATTTTCGGGAGTTTTGAGCCTGAATTTAAGATATAAACGGGTACAGAAGATGCATTCACATATCGACTTTGGACACCTAAAATATCGATTTTTAGCATGTTTTGAGCCTTTGTTTTGAAAACATTCTATCACTCAGTAGGCATGTGCAGATTGCTTCTGGGACCCAAAATTATCGAATTTTCGGGTGCTTTGAGGTTGAATTTGGGATATAAACGGTTGCAGAAGATGCATACACATATTGACTTTGGGCACCTAATATATCGATTTTCAGCATGTTTTGGGCCTGTTTCTGAGTAGGCATGTACAGATCGCTTCTGGAACCCCAAAATACCGAATTCTTGTGTGTTTGTAGTCTGAATTTGAGATATAAACGGGTTTTGAAGATGCATGAACATATCGACTTTTTGGCACCTAAAATATCGATTTTGAGCATGATTTGGGTCTGTGTCTTGAAAATATTCTAACTAGGAGTAGGCATGTACAGATCGCTTCTAGGACCCAAAAATACCGAATTTTCGGGTGTTTTGAGCCTGAATTTAAGATATAAACGGGTACAGAAGATGCATTCACATATCGACTTTGGACACCTAAAATATCGATTTTTAGCATGTTTTGAGCCTTTGTTTTGAAAACATTCTATCACTCAGTAGGCATGTGCAGATTGCTTCTGGGACCCAAAATTATCGAATTTTCGGGTGCTTTGAGGTTGAATTTGGGATATAAACGGTTGCAGAAGATGCATACACATATTGACTTTGGGCACCTAATATATCGATTTTCAGCATGTTTTGGGCCTGTTTCTGAGTAGGCATGTACAGATCACTTCTGGAACCCCAAAATACCGAATTCTTGGGTGTTTGTAGTCTGAATTTGAGATATAAACGAGTTTTGAAGATGCATGAACATATCGACTTTTTGGCACCTAAAATATCGATTTTGAGCATGATTTGGGTCTGTGTCTTGAAAATATTCTAACTAGGAGTAGGCATGTACAGATCGCTTCTAGGACCCAAAAATACCGAATTTTCGGGTGTTTTGAGCCTGAATTTAAGATATAAACGGGTACAGAAGATGCATTCACATATCGACTTTGGACACCTAAAATATCGATTTTTAGCATGTTTTGAGCCTTTTTTTTGAAAACATTCTATCACTGAGTAGGCATGTGCAGATTGCTTCTGGGACCCAAAATTATCGAATTTTCGGGTGCTTTGAGGTTGAATTTGGGATATAAACGGGCGCAGAAGATTCATACACATTTTGACTTTGGGCACCTAAAATATCGATTTTCAGTATGTTTTGGGCCTGTATCTGAGTAGGCATGTACAGATCGCTTCTGGGACCCTAAAATATCGAATTTTCGTGTGTTTTGAGGTTGAATTTGAGATATAAACGGGTACAGAAAATGCATGCACATAATTATTGACTTTGGGCACCTAAAATATCGATTTTCTGCATGTTTTGGGCCTGTATTTTGAAAATACTCTAACACGGAGTAGGCATGTACAAATCGCTTCTAGGACCCCAAAATATCGAATTTTCGGGTGTTTTAACAAAGAATTTGAGATATAAACGGGTACTGAAGATGCATGCACATATCGACTTTTGGGCACCTAAAATATCGATTTTGAGCATGTATTGGGTCTGTATCTTGAAAACATTCTAACTAGGAGTAGGCATGTACAGATCGCTTCTAGAACTCAAAAATTACGAATTTTCGAGTGTTTTGATCCCGAATTTGAGATATAAACGGGTACAGAAGATGCTTGCACATATCGACTTTGGACACTTAAAATATCGATTTTTAGCATGTTTTGAGCCTATGTTTTGAAAACATTCTAGCACTGAGTAAGTATGTACAGATCGCTTGTGGGATCCAAAAATATCGAATTTTCGGGTGTTCTGAGGTTGAATTTGTGATATAAACGGTTGCAGAAGATGCATACACATATTGACTTTGGGCACCTAATATATCGATTTTCAGCATGTTTTGGGCCTGTTTCTGAGTAGGCATGTACAGATCGCTTCTGGAACCCCAAAATACCGAATTCTTGGGTGTTTGTAGTCTGAATTTGAGATATAAACGGGTTTTGAAGATGCATGAACATATCGACTTTTTGGCACCTAAAATATCGATTTTGAGCATGATTTGGGTATGTGTCTTGAAAATATTCTAATTAGGAGTAGGCATGTACAGATCGCTTCTAGGACCCAAAAATACCGAATTTTCGGGTGTTTTGAGCCTGAATTTAAGATATAAACGGGTACAGAAGATGCATTCACATATCGACTTTGGACACCTAAAATATCGATTTTTAGCATGTTTTGAGCCTTTGTTTTGAAAACATTCTATCACTGAGTAGGCATGTGCAGATTGCTTCTGGGACCCAAAATTATCGAATTTTCGGGTGCTTTGAGGTTGAATTTGGGATATAAACGGTTGCAGAAGATGCATACACATATTGACTTTGGGCACCTAATATATCGATTTTCAGCATGTTTTGGGCCTGTTTCTGAGTAGGCATGTACAGATCGCTTCTGGAACCCCAAAATACCGAATTCTTGGGTGTTTGTAGTCTGAATTTGAGATATAAACGGGTTTTGAAGATGCATGAACATATAGACTTTTTGGCACCTAAAATATCGTTTTTGAGCATGATTTGGGTCTGTGTCTTGAAAACATTCTAACTAGGAGTAGGCATGTACAGATCGCTTCTAGGACCCAAAAATACCGAATTTTCGGGTGTTTTGAGCCTGAATTTAAGATATAAACGGGTACAGAAGATGCATTCACATATCGACTTTGGACACCTAAAATATCGATTTTTAGCATGTTTTGAGCCTTTGTTTTGAAAACATTCTATCACTGAGTAGGCATGTGCAGATTGCTTCTGGGACCCAAAATTATCGAATTTTCGGGTGCTTTGAGGTTGAATTTGGGATATAAACGGGCGCAGAAGATGCATACACATTTTGACTTTGGGCACCTAATATATCGATTTTCAGCATGTTTTGGGCCTGTTTCTGAGTAGGCATGTACAGATCGCTTCTGGGACCCCAAAATATCGAATTCTTGTGTGTTTGTAGTCTGAATTTGAGATATAAACGGGTTTTGAAGATGCATGAACATATCGACTTTTTGGCACCTAAAATATCGATTTTGAGCATGATTTGGGTCTGTGTCTTGAAAATATTCTAACTAGGAGTAGGCATGTACAGATCGCTTCTAGGACCCAAAAATACCGAATTTTCGGGTGTTTTGAGCCTGAATTTAAGATATAAACGGGTACAGAAGATGCATTCACATATCGACTTTGGACACCTAAAATATCGATTTCTAGCATGTTTTGAGCCTTTGTTTTGAAAACATTCTATCACTCAGTAGGCATGTGCAGATTGCTTCTGGGACCCAAAATTATCGAATTTTCGGGTGCTTTGAGGTTGAATTTGGGATATAAACGGTTGCAGAAGATGCATACACATATTGACTTTGGGCACCTAATATATCGATTTTCAGCATGTTTTGGGCCTGTTTCTGAGTAGGCATGTACAGATCGCTTCTGGAACCCCAAAATACCGAATTCTTGGGTGTTTGTAGTCTGAATTTGAGATATAAACGGGTTTTGAAGATGCATGAACATATCGACTTTTTGGCACCTAAAATATCGATTTTGAGCATGATTTGGGTCTGTGTCTTGAAAATATTCTAACTAGGAGTAGGCATGTACAGATCGCTTCTAGGACCCAAAAATACCGAATTTTCGGGTGTTTTGAGCCTGAATTTAAGATATAAACGGGTACAGAAGATGCATTCACATATCGACTTTGGACACCTAAAATATCGATTTTTAGCATGTTTTGAGCCTTTTTTTTGAAAACATTCTATCACTGAGTAGGCATGTGCAGATTGCTTCTGGGACCCAAAATTATCGAATTTTCGGGTGCTTTGAGGTTGAATTTGGGATATAAACGGGCGCAGAAGATTCATACACATTTTGACTTTGGGCACCTAAAATATCGATTTTCAGTATGTTTTGGGCCTGTATCTGAGTAGGCATGTACAGATCGCTTCTGGGACCCTAAAATATCGAATTTTCGTGTGTTTTGAGGTTGAATTTGAGATATAAACGGGTACAGAAAATGCATGCACATAATTATTGACTTTGGGCACCTAAAATATCGATTTTCTGCATGTTTTGGGCCTGTATTTTGAAAATACTCTAACACGGAGTAGGCATGTACAAATCGCTTCTAGGACCCCAAAATATCGAATTTTCGGGTGTTTTAACAAAGAATTTGAGATATAAACGGGTACTGAAGATGCATGCACATATCGACTTTTGGGCACCTAAAATATCGATTTTGAGCATGTATTGGGTCTGTATCTTGAAAACATTCTAACTAGGAGTAGGCATGTACAGATCGCTTCTAGAACTCAAAAATTACGAATTTTCGAGTGTTTTGATCCCGAATTTGAGATATAAACGGGTACAGAAGATGCTTGCACATATCGACTTTGGACACTTAAAATATCGATTTTTAGCATGTTTTGAGCCTATGTTTTGAAAACATTCTAGCACTGAGTAAGTATGTACAGATCGCTTGTGGGATCCAAAAATATCGAATTTTCGGGTGTTCTGAGGTTGAATTTGTGATATAAACGGTTGCAGAAGATGCATACACATATTGACTTTGGGCACCTAATATATCGATTTTCAGCATGTTTTGGGCCTGTTTCTGAGTAGGCATGTACAGATCGCTTCTGGAACCCCAAAATACCGAATTCTTGGGTGTTTGTAGTCTGAATTTGAGATATAAACGGGTTTTGAAGATGCATGAACATATCGACTTTTTGGCACCTAAAATATCGATTTTGAGCATGATTTGGGTATGTGTCTTGAAAATATTCTAACTAGGAGTAGGCATGTACAGATCGCTTCTAGGACCCAAAAATACCGAATTTTCGGGTGTTTTGAGCCTGAATTTAAGATATAAACGGGTACAGAAGATGCATTCACATATCGACTTTGGACACCTAAAATATCGATTTTTAGCATGTTTTGAGCCTTTGTTTTGAAAACATTCTATCACTGAGTAGGCATGTGCAGATTGCTTCTGGGACCCAAAATTATCGAATTTTCGGGTGCTTTGAGGTTGAATTTGGGATATAAACGGTTGCAGAAGATGCATACACATATTGACTTTGGGCACCTAATATATCGATTTTCAGCATGTTTTGGGCCTGTTTCTGAGTAGGCATGTACAGATCGCTTCTGGAACCCCAAAATACCGAATTCTTGGGTGTTTGTAGTCTGAATTTGAGATATAAACGGGTTTTGAAGATGCATGAACATATAGACTTTTTGGCACCTAAAATATCGTTTTTGAGCATGATTTGGGTCTGTGTCTTGAAAACATTCTAACTAGGAGTAGGCATGTACAGATCGCTTCTAGGACCCAAAAATACCGAATTTTCGGGTGTTTTGAGCCTGAATTTAAGATATAAACGGGTACAGAAGATGCATTCACATATCGACTTTGGACACCTAAAATATCGATTTTTAGCATGTTTTGAGCCTTTGTTTTGAAAACATTCTATCACTGAGTAGGCATGTGCAGATTGCTTCTGGGACCCAAAATTATCGAATTTTCGGGTGCTTTGAGGTTGAATTTGGGATATAAACGGGCGCAGAAGATGCATACACATTTTGACTTTGGGCACCTAAAATATCGATTTTCAGTATGTTTTGGGCCTGTATCTGAGTAGGCATGTACAGATCGCTTCTGGGACCCCAAAATATCGAATTTTCGTGTGTTTTGAGGTCAAATTTGAGATTAAACGGGTAGAGAAGATGCATGCACATATTGACTTTGGGCACATAAAATATCGATTTTTAGCATGTTTTGGGCCTGTATTTTGAAAATACTCTAACACGGAGTAGGCATGTACAGATCGCTTCTGGGACCCCAAAATATCGAATTATCGGGTGTTTTAACCCTGAATTTGAGATATAAACGGGTACTGTAGATGCATGCACATATCGACTTTTGGGCACCTAAAATATCGATTTTGAGCATGTATTGGGTCTGTATCTTGAAAACATTCTAACTAGGAGTAGGCATCTACAGATCTCTTCTTGATACCAAAAATACCGAATTTTCGGGTGTTTTGCTCCCGAATTTGAGATATAAACGGGTGCAGAAGATGAATGCACATATCGAGTTTGGACACTTAAAATATCTATTTGTAGCATGTTTTGAGCCAATATTTTGAAAACATTCTAGCATTGAGTAGGCATGTACAGATCGCTTCTGGGACCCAAAAAAATCTAATTTTCGTGTGTTCTGAGGGTGAATTTGTGATATAAGCGGTTGCAGAAGATGCATACACATATTGACTTTGGGCACCTAATATATCGATTTTCAGCATGCTTTGGGCCTGTATCTGAATATTCATGTACAGATCGCTTCTGAGACCCCAAAATATCGAAATTTCGGGTGTTTTGGGCCTGAATTTGAGATATCGACTTTGGGCACAAAAAATATCGATTTTTCGCATGTTTTGGGACTATATTTTGAAAATATTCTAGCACTGAGTAGGCATGTACAGATCGCTTCTGGGACCCAAAAATATCGAATTTTCGGGTGTTCTGAGGTTGAATTTGTGATATAAACGGGTGCAGAAGATAAATACACATATTGACTTTTGGACACCTAAAATATCGATTTTGAGCAAGTTTTGGGTTTGTATCTTGAAAACATTCGAACTAGGAGTAGGCATGTACAGATTGCTTGTAGGACCCAAAAAATACCGAATTTTCGGGTGTTTTGAGCCTGAATTTGAGAAATATACAGGTACAGAAGATGCAAGAACATATTGACTTTGGACACTTAAAATATCGATTTTCAGCATGTTTTGAGCCTATATTTTGAAAACATTCTAGCACAGAGTAGGCATGTACAGATCGCTTCTGGGACCCCAAAATATCGAACTTTCGGGTGTTTTGGGCCTGATTTTGAGATATCGACGTTGGGCACCTAAAATATCGATTTTTAGCATGTTTTGGGACTATATTTTGAAAATATTCTAGCACTGAGTAGGCATGTACAGATCGCTTCTGGGACATCAAAATATCAAATTTTCGGGTGTATTGAGCCTGAGTTTGTGATATAAACGGGTACTGATGATGCATGCACATATCGACTTTTGGGCACCTAAAATATCGATTTTGAGCATGTTTTGGGTCTGTATCTTGAAAACATTCTAACTAGGAGTAGGCATGTACAGATCGCTTCTGGGACCCCAAAATATCGAATTTTCGGGTGTTTGTAGTCTGAATTTGAGAAGATGCATGCACATATCGACTTTTGGGCACATAAAAGATCGATTTTCAGTATGTTTTAGGCCTTAATTTTGTAAATTCCCTAACACGGAGTAGGCATTTACAGATAGCTTCTGAGACCCCAAAATATCGAATTTTCGGGTGCTTTGACGTTGAATTTGGGATATAGACAGGCGCAGAAGATGCATACACATTTTGACTTTAGGCACCTAAAATATCGATTTTCAGCATTTTTGGGCCTGTATCTGAGTCAGCATGTACAGATCGCTTCTGGGACCCTAAAATATCGAATTTTCGTGTGTTTTGAGGTTGAATTTGTGATATAAACGGGTACTGAAGATGCATGCACATATTGACTTTGGGCACCTAAAATATTGATTTTCAGCATGTTTTGGGCCTGTATTTTGAAAATACTCTAACACAGAGTAGGCATGTACAGATCGCTTCTGGGACCCAAAAATATCGAATTTTCGGGTGTTTTGAGGTTGAATTTGGGATATAAACGGGTACAGAAGATGCATGCACATATCGACTTTGGACACTTAAAATATCGATTTTTAGCATATTTTGAGCCTATATTTGAAAAAATTCTAGCACTGAGTAGGCATGTACAGATCGCTTCTGGGACCCCAAAATATCGAATTTTCGGGTGTTTTGAGCCTGAATTTAAGATATAAACGGGTACTGAAGATGCATGCACATATCGACTTTTGGACTCCTAAAATATCGATTTTGGGCAAGTTTTGGGTCTGTATCTTAAAAACATTCGAACTAGGAGTAGCCATGTACAGATCGCTTCTAGGACCCAAAAATACCGAATTTTCGTGTGTTTTGAGCCTGAATTTGAGATATAAACGGGTACAGAAGATGCATTCACATATCG
The DNA here is from genome assembly GCA_033782935.1 of Petrolisthes cinctipes. Lineage (NCBI taxonomy): Eukaryota > Metazoa > Arthropoda > Malacostraca > Decapoda > Porcellanidae > Petrolisthes > Petrolisthes cinctipes. The sequence goes on from JAWQEG010000349.1 coordinate 707,789, forward strand.
ACTTTGGACACGTAAAATATCGATTTTTAGCATGTTTTGAGCCTTTATTTTGAAAACATTATAGCACTGAGTAGGCATGTACAGTCGGCAGCAAATGTCCTGTCGCTTCACCTGCTTCACAGAGGCACGCGATGTTCTAAGACTCGAGATTATTAGGTGTAGAAAACGTGCGTATTTCTCAAATTCATGAACACTGCATGTCTTGGTGAAGCAGGTGAGGCGACAGGACTTCTGCTGCCGACTGTACAGATCGCTTCTGTGTCCCAAAAATATCGAATTTTCGGGTGTTTTGAGGTTGAATTTGGAATATAAACGGGTACAGAAGATGCATGCACATATCGACTTTTGGGCACCTAAAAGATCGATTTTCATTATGTTTTGGGCCTGTATTTTGAAAATACTCTAACACGGAGTAGGCATGTACAGATCGCTTCTTGGACCCTAAAATATCGAATTTTCGGGTGTTTTGGGCCTGAATTTAAGATATCGACTTTGGGCAACTAAAATATCGATTTTTAGCATGTTTTGGGCCTATATTTTGAAAATATTCTAGCACTGAGTAGGCATTTACAGATCGCTTCTGGGACCCCAAAATATCGAATTTTGGGGTGTTTTGAGCCTGAATTTGAGATATAAACGGGTACTGAAGATGCATGAACATATCGACTTTGGGGCACCTAAAATATCGATTTTGAGCATGTTTTGGGTCTGTATCTTGAAAACATTCCAACTAGGAGTAGGCATATACAGATCGCTTGTTGTACCCCAAAGTATCGAATTTTCGGGAGTTTGTAGCCTGAATTTGAGATATAAACGGGTACAGAAGATGCATGCACATATCGACTTTCGGGCAACAAAAATACCGATTTTGAGCATGTTTTGGGTCTGTATCTTAAAAACATTCTAACTAGGAGTTGGCATGTACAGATCGCTTCTAGGACCCACAAATATAGAATTTTCGGGTGTTTTGAGCCTGAATTTGAGATATAAACGGGTACTGAAGATGCATGCACATATTGACTTTGGGCACCTAAAATATCGATTTTCAGCATGTTTTGGGCCTGTATTTTGAAAATACTCTAACACGGAGTAGGCATGTACAGATCGCTTCTGGGACCCCAAAATATCGAATTTTCTGGTGTTTTGGGCCTGGATTTGGGATATCGACTTTGGGCACCTAAAATATCGACTTTTAGCATGTTTTGGGCCTATATTTTGAAAATATTCTAGCACTGATTAGGCATGTAAAGATCGCTTCTGCGACCCAAAAATATCGAATTTTCCGGTGTTTTAAGCCTGAATTTTAGATATATACGGGTACAGAAGATGCATGCACATATTGACTTTGGGCACCTAAAATATCGATTTTCAGCATGTTTTGAGCCTGTATTTTGAAAATACTCTAACACAGAGTAGGCATGTACAGATCGCTTCTGGGACCCAAAAATATCGAATTTTCGGTTGTTTTGAGACTGAATTTGAGATATAAACGGGTACTGAAGATGTATGCACATATCGACTTTTGGGCACCCAAAATATCGATTTTGAGCAAGTTTTGGGTCTGTATCTTGAAAACATTCTAATTAGGAGTAGGCATGTACATATCGCTTCTAGGACCCAAAAATACCGAATTTTCGGGTGTTTTGAGGTTGAATTTGAGATTAAACGGGTACAAAAGGTACATGCACATATCGACTTTGGACACTTATAATATCGATTTTTAGAATGTTTTGAGCCTATATTTTGAAAACATTCTAGCACTGAGTAGGCATGTAGAGATCGCTTCTTGGACCCAAAAATATCGAATTTTCGGGTGTTTTGAGGTTGAATTTGGGATATAAACGGGTGCAGAAGATGCATACACATATTGACTTTGGGCACCTATAATATCAATTTTCAGCATGTTTTGGGCCTGTATTTTGAAAACATTCTGACTAGGAGTAGGCATGTACAGATCGCTTCTAGGACCCAAAAATACCGATTTTTCGGGTGTTTTGAGGTTGAATTTGGAATATATAAACGGGTGCAGAAGATGCATACACATATTGACTTTGGGCACCTAAAATTTCGATTTTCAGCATGTTTTGGGCCTGTATCTGAACAGGCATGTACAGATCGCTTCTGGGACCCCAAAATATCGAATTTTGAGGTGTTTTGGGCCTGAATTTGCGATATCAGCTTTTGGCACCTAAAATATCGATTTTTAGCATGTTATGGGCTTGTATTTTGAAATACTCTAACACTGAGTAGGCATGTACAGATCACTTCTGGGACCCCAAAATATCGAATTTTCGGGTGTTTTGAGCCTGAATTTGAGATATAAACGGGTGCTTAAGATGCATGCACATATCGACTTTGGGGCACCTAAAATATCGATTTTGAGCAAGTTTGGGTCTGTATATTGAAAACATTCAAACTAGGAGTAGGCATGTACAGATCGCTTCTAGGACCCAAAAATACCGAATTTTCGGGTGTTTTGAGCCTGAATTGGAGATATAAACGGGTACTGAAGATGCATGAACATATCGACTTTGGGGCACCTAAAATATCGATTTTGAGCATGTTTTGGGTCTGTATCTTGAAAACATTCCAACTAGGAGTAGGCATATACAGATCGCTTGTTGTACCCCAAAGTATCGAATTTTCGGGAGTTTGTAGCCTGAATTTGAGATATAAACGGGTACAGAAGATGCATGCACATATCGACTTTCGGGCACCAAAAATACCGATTTTGAGCATGTTTTGGGTCTGTATCTTAAAAACATTCTAACTAGGAGTTGGCATGTACAGATCGCTTCTAGGACCCACAAATATAGAATTTTCGGGTGTTTTGAGCCTGAATTTGAGATGTAAACGGGTACTGAAGATGCATGCACATATTGACTTTGGGCACCTAAAATATCGATTTTCAGCATGTTTTGGGCCTGTATTTTGAAAATACTCTAACACAGAGTAGGCATGTACAGATCGCTTCTAGGAACCAAACATACCGATTTTTCGGGTGTTTTGAGCCTGAATTTGAGATATAAACTGGTGCAGAAGATGCATACACATATTTACTTTGGGCACCTAAAATTTCGATTTTCAGCGTGTTTTCGGCCTGTATCTGAGTAGGCATGTACAGATCGCTTGTGCGACCCCATAATATCGAATTTTCGGTTGTTTAGAGCCTGAATTTGAGATATAAACGGGTACAGAAGATGCATGCACATATCGACTTTTGTGCACAAAACGATCGATTTTCAGTATGTTATGGGCCTATATTTTGAAAATGCTCTAACACGGAGTAGGCATGTTCAGATCGCTTCTGGGACCTCAAAATATCAAATTTTCGGGTGTATTGAGCCTGAATTTGTGATATAAACGGGTACAGAAGATGCATACACATATTGACTTTGGGCACCTAAAATATCGATTTTCAGCATGTTTTGGGCTTGTTTTTAAAAAATACTCTAACACGGAGTAGGTATGCTCAAATCGCTTCTGGGACCACAAAATATCGAATTTTCGGGTGTTTTGGGACTGAATTTGAGATACCGACTTTGGGCCCCTAAAATATCGATTTTTAGCATGTTTTGAGCCTATAGTTTGAAAATAATCTAGCGCTGTGTAGCCATGTACAGATCGCTTCTGGGACCCAAAAATATCGAATTTTCGGGTGTTTTGAGCCTGAATTTGAGATATAAACGGGTACAGAAGATGCATGCACATATAGACTTTGGAATATCGATTATTAGTATGTTTTGAGCCTATATTTTGAAAACATTCTAGCACTGAGTAGGCATGTACAGATTGCTTCTGGAACCCCAAAATATTGAATTTTCGGTTGTTTTGAGGTTGAATTTGGGATATAAACGGGTGCAGAAGATGCATACACATATTGACTTTGGGCACCTAAAATATCGATTTTCAGCATGTTTTGGGCCTGTATCTGAGTAGGCATGTACAGATTGGTTTAAGGACCCCAAAATATCGAGTTTTAGGGTGTTTGGAGCTTGAATTTGAGATATAAACGGGTACAGAAGATGCATGCACACATCGACTTTGGACACTTAAAATATCGATCATTAGCATGTTTTGAGCCTATATTTTGAAAACATTCTAGCACTGAGTAGGCATGTACAGATTGCTTCTGGGACCCCAAAATATCGAATTTTCGGGTGTTTTGAGGTTGAATTTGGGATATAAACGGGTGCAGAAGATGCGCCCACATATTGACTCTGGGCACCTAAAATATCGATTTTCAGCATGTTTTGGGCCTGTATCTGAGTAGGCATGTACAGATTGCTTTAAGGACCCCAAAATATCGAATTTTCGGGTGTTTGGAGCCTGAATTTGAGATATAAACGGGTACAGAAGATGAATGCACATATCGATTTTTGGGCACCTAAAAGATCGATTTTCAGTATGTTTTGGGCCTGTATTTTGAAAATACTCTAGCACGGAGTAGGCATGTACATATCGCTTCTTGGACCCGAAAATATCGAATTTGCGGGTGTTTTGGGCTTGAATTTGAGATATCGACTTTGGGCACCTAAAATATCGATTTTCAACATGTTTTTGGCCTGTATTTTGAAAATATTCTAACACGGAGTATGCATGTACAGATCGCTTCTGGGACCCCAAAATATCTAATTTTTGGGTGTTTTGACCCGGAATTTGAGATATAAACGGGTACTGAAGATGCATGCGCATATCGACTTTTGGGCACCTAAAATATAGATTTTTAGCATGTTTTCGGTCTGCATCTTGAAAACATTCTAACTAGAAGTAGGCATGTACAGATCGCTTTTCGGACCCCAAAATACCGAATTTTCGGGTGTTTTGAGCCTGAATTTGAGATATAAACGGGTACAGAAGATGCATGCACATATCGACTTTGGACACTTAAAATATCGATTTTTAGGATGTTTTGAGCCTATATTTTGAAAATATTCTAGCACTGAGTACAAATCGTTTCTGGGACCCCAAAATATCGAATTTTAGGGTGTTTGGAGCTTGAATTTGAGATATAAACGGGTACAGAAGATAATTGCACATATCGACTTTTTGGTACCTAAAAGATCTATTTTCAGTATGTTTTTTGCCTGTATTTTGAAAATACTCTAACAAGGAGTAGGCATGTACAGATCGCTTCTGGGTCCCCAAAATATCGAATTTTCGGGTGTTTTGGGCATGAATTTGAGATATCGACTTTGGGCACCTAAAATATCGATTTTATTATGTTTTGGGCCTATATTTAAAAACAATATTCTAGCACTGAGTGCAGATCGTTTCTGGGACCGCAAAATATCGAATTTTCGGGTGTTTCGAGCCTGAATTTGAGATATAAACGGGTACAGAAGATGCATGCACGTATTGACTTTGGGCACTTAAAATATTGATTTTCTTCATGTTTTGGGCCTGTATTTTGAAAATACTCTAACACGGAGTAGGCATGAACAGATCGCTTCTAGGACCCCAAAATATCGAATTTTCGGGTGTTTGGAGCCTGAATTTGAGATATAAACGGGTACAGAAGATGAATGCACATATCGACTTTTGGGCACCTAAAATATCGATTTTAGCATGTTTTGGGCCTATATTTTGAAAATATTCTAGCACTGAGTACAGATCGTTTCTGGGACCCCAAAATATCGAATTTTCGGGTGTTTCGAGCCTGAATTTAAGATATAAACAGGTACAGAAGATGCATGCACATATTGACTTTGGGCACCTAAAATATTTATTTTCAGCATGTTTTCTGCCTGTATTTTGAAAATACTCTAACACGGAGTAGGCATGTACAGATCGCTTCTAGGACCCAAAAATACCGAATTTTCGTGTGTTTTGAGCGTGAATTTGAGATATAAACGGGTACAGAAGATGCATGCACATATTGACTTTGGACACTTAAAATATCGATTTTTAGCATGTTTTGGAACTATATTTTGAAAATATTCTAGCACTGAGTATGCATGTACAGATCGCTTCTGGGACCTCAAAATATCGAATTTTCGGGTGTTTTGAGGCTGAATTTGAGATATAAACGGGTACAGAAGATGCATGCACACATCGACTTTGGACACTTAAAATATCGATTATTAGCATGTTTCGGAACTATATTTTGACAACATTCTAGCAATAAGTAGGCATGTACAGATTGCTTCTGGGACCCCAAAATATCGAATTTTCGGGTGTTTTGAGGTTGAACTTGGGATATAAACGGGTGCAGAAGATAGTTACACATATTGACTCTGGGCACCTAAAATATCGATTTTCAGCATGTTTTGGGCCTGTATCTGAGTAGGCATGTACAGATTGCTTTAAGGACCCCAAAATATCGAATTTTAGGGTGTTTGGAGCCTGAATTTGAGATATAAACGGGTACAGAAGATGAATGCACATATCGACTTTTGGGCACCTAAAAGATCGATTTTCAGTATGTTTTGGGCCTGTATTTTGAAAATACTCTAACAAGGAGTAGGCATGTACAGATTGCTTCTGGGACCCCAAAATATCGAATTTTCGGGTATTTTGGGCCTGAATTTGAGATATCGACTTTGGGCACCTAAAATATCGATTTTAGCATGTTTTGGGCCTATATTTAAAAAAAATATTCTAGCACTGAGTATAGATCGTTTCTGGGACCGCAAAATATCGAATTTTCGGGTGTTTCGAGCCTGAATTTGAGATATAAACGGGTACAGCAGATGCATGCACATATCGACTTTTAGCACCTGAAATATCGATTTTAGCATGTTTTGGGTCTGTATCTTGAAAACATTCTAACTAGGAGTAGGCATGTAAAAATCGCTTCTAGGACCCAAAAATACCGAATTTTCGGGTGTTTTGAGCCTGAATTTGAGATATAAACGGGTACAGAAGATGCATGCACATTTAGACTTTGGACACTTAAAATATCGATTTTTAGCATGTTTTGAGCCTATATTTTAAAAATATTCTTGCACTGACTAGGCATGTACTGATCGCTTCTGGGACCCAAAAATATCGAATTTTCGGGTGTTTTGAGGTTGAATTTGGGATGTAAACGGGTGCAGAAGATGCATACACATATATACTTTGGGCACTTTAAATATCAATTTTTAGCATGTTTTGGGCCTGTATCTGAGTAGGCATGTACAGATCGCTTAATTTTCGGGTGTTTGGAGCCTGAATTTGAGATATAAACGGTACAGAAGATGCATGTACAAATCGACTTGTGGGCACATACAGGATCGATTTTCAGTATGTTTTGGGCCTGCATTTTGAAAATACTCTAGCACGGAGTAGGCATGTACAGATCGCTTCTGGGACCCGAAAATATCGAATTTGCGGGTGTTTTGGGCCTGAATTTAAGATATCGACTTTGGGCACCTAAAATATCGATTTTCAGCATGTTTTCTGCCTGTATTTTGAAAATACTCTAACACTGAGTAGGCATGTACAGATCGCTTCTCGGACCCCAAAATATCGAATTTTCGAGTGTTTTGAGCCTGCATTTGAGATATAAACGGGTACTGAAGATGCATGCACATATCGACTTTTGGGCACCTAAAATATCGATTTTAGCATGTTTTGGGTTTGTATCTTGAAAACATTCTAACTAGGAGTAGGCATGTACTGATCGCTTCTAGGACCCAAAAATACCGAATTTTCGTGTGTTTTGAGCGTGAATTTGAGATATAAACGGGTACAGAAGATGCATGCACATATTGACTTTGGACACTTAAAATATCGATTTTTAGCATGTTTTCGAACTATATTTTGAAAATATTCTAGCACTGAGTATGCATGTACAGATCGCTTCTGGGACCTCAAAATATCGAATTTTCGGGTGTTTTGAGGCTGAATTTGAGATATAAACGGGTACAGAAGATGCATGCACACATCGACTTTGGACACTTAAAATATCGATTATTAGCATGTTTCGGAACTATATTTTGACAACATTCTAGCAATAAGTAGGCATGAACAGATTGCTTCTGGGACCCCAAAATATCGAATTTTCGGGTGTTTTGAGGTTGAACTTGGGATATAAACGGGTGCAGAAGATAGTTACACATATTGACTCTGGGCACCTAAAATATCGATTTTCAGCATGTTTTGGGCCTGTATCTGAGTAGGCATGTACAGATTGCTCTAAGGACCCCAAAATATCGAATTTTAGGGTGTTTGGAGCCTGAATTTGAGATATAAACGGGTACAGAAGATGAATGCACATATCGACTTTTGGGCACCTAAAAGATCGATTTTCAGTATGTTTTGGGCCTGTATTTTGAAAATACTCTAACAAGGAGTAGGCATGTACAGATTGCTTCTGGGACCCCAAAATATCGAATTTTCGGGTATTTTGGGCCTGAATTTGAGATATCGACTTTGGGCACCTAAAATATCGATTTTAGCATGTTTTGGGCCTATATTTAAAAAAAATATTCTAGCACTGAGTATAGATCGTTTCTGGGACCGCAAAATATCGAATTTTCGGGTGTTTCGAGCCTGAATTTGAGATATAAACGGGTACAGCAGATGCATGCACATATCGACTTTTAGCACCTGAAATATCGATTTTAGCATGTTTTGGGTCTGTTTCTTGAAAACATTCTAACTAGGAGTAGGCATGTAAAAATCGCTTCTAGGACCCAAAAATACCGAATTTTCGGGTGTTTTGAGCCTGAATTTGAGATATAAACGGGTACAGAAGATGCATGCACATTTAGACTTTGGACACTTAAAATATCGATTTTTAGCATGTTTTGAGCCTATATTTTAAAAATATTCTTGCACTGACTAGGCATGTACTGATCGCTTCTGGGACCCAAAAATATCGAATTTTCGGGTGTTTTGAGGTTGAATTTGGGATGTAAACGGGTGCAGAAGATGCATACACATATATACTTTGGGCACTTTAAATATCAATTTTTAGCATGTTTTGGGCCTGTATCTGAGTAGGCATGTACAGATCGCTTAATTTCGGGTGTTTGGACCCTGAATTTGAGATATAAACGGTACAGAAGATGCATGTACAAATCGACTTGTGGGCACATACAGGATCGATTTTCAGTATGTTTTGGGCCTGCATTTTGAAAATACTCTAGCACGGAGTAGGCATGTACAGATCGCTTCTGGGACCCGAAAATATCGAATTTGCGGGTGTTTTGGGCCTGAATTTAAGATATCGACTTTGGGCACCTAAAATATCGATTTTCAGCATGTTTTCTGCCTGTATTTTGAAAATACTCTAACACTGAGTAGGCATGTACAGATCGCTTCTCGGACCCCAAAATATCGAATTTTCGAGTGTTTTGAGCCTGCATTTGAGATATAAACGGGTACTGAAGATGCATGCACATATCGACTTTTGTGCACCTAAAATATCGATTTTAGCATGTTTTGGGTTTGTATCTTGAAAACATTCTAACTAGGAGTAGGCATGTACTGATCGCTTCTAGGACCCAAAAATACCGAATTTTCGTGTGTTTTGAGCGTGAATTTGAGATATAAACGGGTACAGAAGATGCATGCACATATTGACTTTGGACACTTAAAATATCGATTTTTAGCATGTTTTCGAACTATATTTTGAAAATATTCTAGCACTGAGTATGCATGTACAGATCGCTTCTGGGACCTCAAAATATCGAATTTTCGGGTGTTTTTAGGCTGAATTTGAGATATAAACGGGTACAGAAGATGCATGCACACATCGACTTTGGACACTTAAAATATCGATTATTAGCATGTTTCGGAACTATATTTTGACAACATTCTAGCAATGAGTAGGCATGTACAGATTGCTTCTGGGACCCCAAAATATCGAATATTCGGGTGTTTTGAGCCTGAATTTGAGATATAAACGGGTACAGAAGATGCATGCACATTTAGACTTTGGACACTTAAAATATCGATTTTTAGCATGTTTTGAGCCTATATTTTAAAAATATTCTCGCACTGAGTAGGCATGTACTGATCGCTTCTGGGACCCAAAAATATCGAATTTTCGGGTGTTTTGAGGTTGAATTTGGGATGTAAACGAGTGCAGAAGATGCATACACATATATACTTTGGGCACCTTAAATGTCGATTTTCAGCATGTTTTGGGCCTGTATCTGAGTAGGCATGTACAGATCGCTTCTGGGACCCCAAAATATCGAATTTTCGTGTGTTTTGAGCCTATATTTGAGATATAAACGGGTACTGAAGATTCATGCACATATCGACTCTTGGGCACCTAAAATATCGATTTTAGCATGTTTTGGGTCTGCATCTTGAAAACATTCTAACTAGGAGTAGGCATGTACATTGCTTTTCGGACCCAAAAATACCGAATTTTCGGGTGTTTTGAGCCTGAATTTGAGATATAAACGGGTACAGAAGATGCATGCACATATCAACTTTGACCTTTAAAATATCGATTTTTAGCATGTTTTGAGCCTATATTTTGAAAACATTCTAGCACTAAGTAGGCATGTACATATCGCTGCTGGAACCCAAAAATATCAAATTTTCGGGTGTTTTGATGTTGAATTTGGGATATAAACGGGTGCAGAAGATGCATACACATATTGACTTTGGGCACCTAAAATATCAATTTTCAGCATGTTTTCGGCCTGTTTCTGAGTAGGCATGTACAGATCGCTTCTGGGACCCCAAAATATCGAATTTTTGGGTGTTTGGAGCCTGAATTTGAGATATAAACGGGTACTGAAGATGCATGCACATATAGACTTTAGGCACCTAAAATATCGATTTTAAGCATGTTTTGGGTCAGTATTTTGAAAATACTCTAACACGGAGGAGGCATGTACAGATCGCTTCTGGGACCCCAAAATACCGAATTTTCGGGTGTTTTGAGCCTGAATTTAAGATATAAACAGGTACAGAAGATGCATGCACATATCGACTTTGGACACTTAAAATATCGATTTTTAGCATGTTTTGAGCCTATATTTTAAAAACATTTTAGCACTGAGTAGGTATGTACAGATCGCTTCTGGGTTCCAAAAATATCGAATTTTCGGGTGTTTTGAGGTTGAATTTGGGATATAAACGGGTGCAGAAGATGCATACAGATATTGACTTTGGGAACCTAAAATATGTATTTTCAGCATGTTTTGGGCCTGTATTTTGAAAATACTCTAAAACGGAGTAGGCATATACAGATCGCTCTTTGAGACCCCAAAATATCGAAATTTCGGGTATTTTGAGCCTGAATTTGAGATATAAACGGGTACAGAAGATGCATGCACAAATCGAGTTTTGGGCACCTAAAATATCGATTTTCAATATGTTTTGGGCCTGTATTTTGAAAATACTCTAACACGGAGTAGCCATGTACAGATCACTTCTGGGATCCCAAAATCTCGAATTTTCGGGTGTTTTGAGCCTGAATTTGAGATATAAACGGATATTGAAGATGCATGCACATATCAACTTTTGGGAACCAAAAATATCGATTTTGAGCATGTTTTGGATCTGTATCTTGAAAACATTCTAACTAGGAGTAGGCATGTACAGATCGCTTCTAGGACCCAAAAATACCGAATTTTCGGGTGTTTGGAGTATGAATTTGAGATATAAACAGGTACAAAAGATGCATGCACATATTGACTTTGAGCACCTAAAATATCGATTTTTAGCATGTTTTGGGCCTGTATCTGAGTAGGCATGTACAGATCGCTTCTTGGACCCCAAAATACCGAATTTCCGTGTGTTTGAAGCCTGAATTTGAGATATAAACGGGTACAGAAGATGCCTGCACATATTGACTTTGGGCATCTAAAATATCGATTTTCAGCATGTTTTGGGCCTGTATCTGATTAGGCATGTACAGAACGCTTCTGGGACCCTAAAATATCGAATTTTCTGGTGTTTGGAGCCTGAATTTGAGATATAAACAGGAACAGAAGATGCATGATTATATCGACTTTTGGGCACCTAAAAGATTGATTTTTAGTATGTTTTAGGCCTGAATTTTGAAAATACTTTAACACGGAGTAGGCATGTACAGAACGTTTCTGGGACCCCAAAATATCGAATATTTGGGTGTTTTGGGCTTGAATTTGAGATATCGACTTTAGGCACTTAAAATATCGATTTTTAGCATGCTTTGGGCCTATATTTTTAAAATACTCTAACACGGAGTAGGCATATACAGATCGCTTCTGGGACCCCAAAATATCGAATATTCTGGTGTTTTGAGACTGAATTTGAGATATAAACGGGTACTGAAGATGAATGTACATATCGACTTTTGGGCACCTAAAATATCGATTTTGAGCATGTTTTAGGTCTGTATCTTGAAAGCATTCTAACTAGCAGTAGGCGTGTACAGATCGCTTCTAGGACCCAAAAATACCGAATTTTTGAGTGTTTTGAGCCTGAATTTGAGATATAAATGGGTACAGAAGGTGCATGCACATATTGACTTTGGACACTTAAAAGATTGATTTTTAGTATGTTTTAGGCCTGAATTTTGAAAATACTCTAACACGGAGTAGGCATGTACAGATCGTTTCTGGGACCCCAAAATATCGAATTTTCGGGTGTTTTGGGCCTGAATTTGAGATATCGACTTTAGGCACCTAAAATATCGATTTTTAGTATGTTTTGGTCCTGTATCTGAGTCAGCATATACATATCCCTTCTGGAACCCCAAAATATCGAATTTTCGTGTGTTTTGGGCCTGAATTTGAGATATCGACTTTGGGCACCTATAATTTCGATTTTTAGCATGTTTTGGGCATATATTTTGAAAATATTCTAGCACTGAGTAGGCATGTACAGATCGCTTCTGGGACTCCAAAATATCGAATTTTCGGGTGTTTTGAGACTGAATTTGAGATATAAACGAGTACAGAAGATGCATGCACATATTGACTTTGGGCACCTAAAATATCGATTTTCAGGATGTTTTGGGCCTGTATTTTAAAAATATTCTAACATGGAGTAGGCATGTATAGATCGCTTCTGGGACCCCAAAATATCGAATTTTTCGGGTGTTTTGGGCCTGAATTTGAGATATCGACATTGGGCACCTAAAATATCGATTTTTAGCATGCTTTGGGCCTATATTTTGAAAATATTCTAGCACTGAGTAGGCATGTACAGATCGCTTCTGGGACCCCAAAATATCAAATTTTGGGGTGTTTCGAGCCTGAATTTGAGATATAAACGGGTACAGAAGATGCATGCACATATTGACTTTGGACACCTAAAATATCGATTTTCAGCATGTTTTGGGCCTGTATTTTGAAAATACTCTAACACGGAGTAAGCAGGTACAGATCGCTTCTGGGACCCCAAAATATCGAATTTTCGTTTTTTTTTTTAGCCTGTATTTGAGATATAAACGATGCATGCACATATCGACTTTTGGTCACCTAAAATATCGATTTTGAGCATGTTTTAGGTCTGTATCTTGAAAGCATTCTAACTAGCAGTAGGCGTGTACAGATCGCTTCTAGGACTAAAAAATACGTAATTTTTGGGTGTTTTGAGCCTGAATTTAAGATATAAACGGGTACAGAATGTGCATGCACATATCGACTTTGGACACTTGAAATATCGATTTTTAGCATGTTTTTTAGCCTATATATTAAAATACATTCTAGCACTGAGTAGGCATGTACAGATCGCTTCTGGGACCCCAAAATATCGAATTTTCGGGTGTTTTGAGGTTGAATTTGGGATATAAACGGGTGCAGAAGATGAATGCACATATCGACTTTTGGGCACTTAAAAGATCAATTTTCAGTATGTTTTGGGCCTCTATTTTGAAAATACTCTAACACGGAATAGGCATGTACAGATCGTTTCTGGGACCCCAAAATATCGAATTTTCGTGTGTTTTGGGCCTGAATTTCAGATATCTACTTTAGGCACCTAAAATATCGATTTTTAGCATGTTTTGGTCCTGTATCTGAGTCGGCATATACATATCACTTCTGGGACTCCAAAATATCGAGTTTTCGGGTGTTTTTGACCTGAATTTGAGATATCGACTTTGGGCTCTTAAAATATCGATTTTTGGCATGTTTTAGGTCTATATCTTGAAAGCATTCTAACTAGGAGTAGGCATGTACAGATCGCTTCTGGGACCCATAAATACCGAATTTTCGGGTGTTTTGATCCTGAATTTGAAATATAAACGGGTACAGAACATGCATGCACATATCGACTTTGGACACTTAAAATATCGATTTTTAGCATGTTTTGGGCATATGTTTTGAAAACATTCTTGCACTGAGTAGGCATTAACAGATTGCTTCTGGGACCCAAAAATATCGAATTTTCGTGTGTTTTGGGCCTGAACTTGAGATATCGACTTTGGGCACCTAAAATTTCGATTTTTAGCATGTTTTGGGCATATGTTTTGAAAATATTCTAGCACTGAGTAGGTATGTACAGATCGCTTCTGGGACTCCAAAATATCGAATTTTCGGGTGGTTTGAGCCTGAATTTGAGATATAAACGGGTACAGAAGATGCATGAACATATTGACTTTGGTCACCTAAAATATCGATTTTCTGGTTGTTTTAGGCCTGTATTTTGAAAATACTCTAACATGGAGTAGGCATGTACAGATCGCTTCTGGGACCCCAAAATATCGAATTTTTCGGGTGTTTTGGGCCTGAATTTGAGATATCGACTTTGGGCACCTAAAATATCGATTTTTAGCATGCTTTGGGCCTATATTTTGAAAATATTCTAGCTATGAGTAAGCATGTACAGATCGCTTCCGGGACCCCAAAATATCGAATTTTCGGGTGTTTAGAGCCTGAATTTGAGATATAAGCGGGTACAGAAGATGCATGCACATATTGACTTTGGACACCTAAAATATCGATTTTCAGCATGTTTTGGGCCTGTATTTTGAAAATACCCTAACACGGAGTAAGCAGGTACAGATCGCTTGTGGGACCCCAAAATATCGAATTTTCGTTTTTTTAGCCTGAATTTCAGATATAAACGTGTACTGAAGATGCATGCACATATCGACTTTTGGTCACCTAAAATATCGATTTTGAGCAAGTTTTAGGTCTGTATCTTGAAAGCATTCTAACTAGCAGTAGGCGTGTACAGATCGCTTCTAGGACCCAAAAATACCGAATTTTTGGGTGTTTTGAGCCTGAATTTGAGATATAAACGGGTACAGAAGATGCATGCACATATCAACTTTTGGGTACGTACAAGATCGATTGTCAGTATGTTTTGGGCTTGTATTTTGAAAATACTCTAACACGGAGTAGGCATGTACAGATCGCTTCTGGGACCCCAAAATATCGAATTTTCGGGTTGTTTTAGGCCTGAATTTGATATATCGATTTTGGGCACTTAAAATATCGATTTTTAGCATGTTTTGGGCCTATATTTTGAAAATCTTCTAGCACTGAGTAGGCATATACAGATCGCTTCTGGGACCCCAAAATATTGAATTTTCGGGTGTTTTGAGCCTGAATTTGAGATATTAACGGGTACAGAGGATGCATGCACATATGGACTTTGGGCACCTAAAATATCGATTTTCAGCATGTTTTGGGCCTGTATCCGAGTTGGCATGAACAGATCGCTTCTGGGACCCCAAAATATTGAATTTTCGGGTGTTTGGAGCCTGAATCTGAGATATAAACGGGTACAGAAGATGCATGCACATATTGACTTTGGGCACCTAAAATATCGATTTTCAGGATGTTTTATTCCTGTATTTTGAAAATACTCTAACATGGAGTAGGCATGTAGAGATCGCTTCTGGGACCCCAAAATATCGAATTTTTCGGGTGTTTTGTGCCTGAATTTGAGATATCGACTTTGGGCACCTAAAATATCGATTTTTAGCATGCTTTGGGCCTATATTTTAATAATATTCTAGCATTGAGTAGGCATGTACAGATCGCTTCTGGGGCCCCAAAATATCGAATTTTCGGGTGTTTTGAGCCTGAATTTGAGATATAAACTGGTACAGAAGATGCATGCACATATTGACTTTGGACACCTAAAATATCGATTTTCAACATGTTTTGGGCCTGTATTTTGAAAATACTCTAACACGGAGTAAGCAGGTACAGATCGCTTCTGGGACCCCAAAATATCGAATTTTCGTTTTTTTTTTTTAGCCTGAATTTGAGATATAAACGATGCATGCACATATCGACTTTTGGGCACCTAAAATATCGATTTTGAGCATGTTTTAGGTCTGTATCTTGAAAGCATTCTAACTAGCAGTAGGCGTGTACAGATCGCTTCTAGGACTAAAAAATACGTAATTTTTGGGTGTTTTGAGCCTGAATTTGAGATATAAACGTGTACAGAAGGTGCATGCACATATCGACTTTGGACACTTGAAATATCGATTTTTAGCATGTTTTTTTAGCCTATATATTACAAAACATTCTAGCACTGAGTAGACATGTACAGATCGATTCTGGGACCCCAAAATATCGAATTTTCGGGTGTTTTGAGGTTGAATATGGGATATAAACGGGTGCAGAAGATGCATGCACATATCGACTTTTGGGCACTTAAAAGATCAATTTTTTAGTATGTTTTGGGCCTGTATTTTGAAAATACTCTAACACGGAGTAGGCATGTTCAGATCATTTCTGGGACCCCAAAATATCGAATTTTCAGGTGTTTTGGGCCTGAATTTGAGATATCTACTTTAGGCACCTAAAATATCGATTTTTAGCATGTATTGGTCCTGTATCTGAGTCGGCATATACATATCACTTCTGGGTCTCCAAAATATCGAGTTTTCGGGTGTTTTTGGCCTGAATTTGAGATATCGACTTTGGGCTCTTAAAATATCGATTTTTAGCATGTTTTAGGTCTTTATCTTGAAAGCATTCTAACAAGGAGTAGGCATGTACAGATCGCTTGTAGGACCCATAAATACCGAAATTTCGGGTGTTTTGATCCTGAATTTGAAATATAAACGGGTACAGAAAATGCATGCACATATCGACTTTGGACACTTAAAATATCGATTTTTAGCATGTTTTGAGTCTATATTTTGAAAACATTTTTGCACTTAGTAGGCATGTACAGATCGCTTCTGGAACCCCAAAATATCGAATTTTCGTTTTCTTAGCCTGAATTTGAGATATAAACGGGTACAGAAGATGCATGCACATATCAACTTTTGGGTACCTACAAGATCGATTTTCAGTATGTTTTGGGCTTGTATTTTGAAAATACTCTAACACGGAGTAGGCATGTACAGATCGCTTCTGGGACCCCAAAATATCAAATTGTCGGGTTGTTTTAGGCCTGAATTTGAGATATCGACTTTGGGCACTTAAAATATCGATTTTTAGCATGTTTTGGGCCTATATTTTGAAAATCTTCTAGCACTGAGTAGGCATGTACAGATCGCTTCTGGGACCCCAAAATATCGAATTTTCGTTTTTTGAGACTGAATTTGAGATATAAACGTGTACTGAAGATGCATGCACATATTGACTTTTGGTCACCTAAAATATCGATTTTGAGCATGTTTTAGGTCTGTATCTTGAAAGCATTCTAACTAGCAGTAGGCTTGTACAGATCGCTTCTAGGACCCAAAAATACCGAATTTTTGGGTGTTTTGAGTCTGAATTTGTGATATAAACAGGTACAGAAGATGCATGCACATATCAACTTTTGGGTACCTACAAGATCGATTTTCAATATGTTTTGGGCCTGTATTTTGAAAATACTCTAAAACGGAGTAGGCATGTACAGATCGCTTCTGGGACCCCAAAATATCGAATTTTTTGGGTTGTTTTAGGCCTGAATTTGAGATATCGACTTTGGGCACTTAAAATATCGATTTTAAGCATGTTTTGTGCCTATATTTTGAAAATCTTCTAGCACTGAGTAGGCATGTACAGATCGCTTCTGGGACCCCAAAATATCGAATTTTCGGGTGTTTTGAGCCTGAATTTGAGATATTAACGGGTACAGAAGATGCATGCACATATGGACTTTGGGCACCTAAAATATCGATTTTCAGCATGTTTTGGGCCTGTATCTGAGTAGGCATGTACATATCGCTTCTGGGACCCCAAAATATCGAATTTTCTGGTGTTTGGAGCCTGCATTTGAGATATAAACGGGTGCAGAAGATGCATACACATATTGACTTTGGGCACCTAAAATATCGATTTTCAGCATGTTTTGGGCCTGTATCTGAGTAGGCATGTACAGATCGCTTATGGGACCCCAAAATATCGAATTTTTGGGTGTTTGGAGCCTGAATTTGAGATAAAAACGGGTGCAGAAGATACATGCACATATCGACTATTGGGCACCTAAAAGATCGATTTTCATTATGTTTTGGGCCTGTAATTTAAAAATACTCTAACACGGAGTAGGCATGTACAGATCGCTTTTGGGACCCCAAAATATCGAATTTTCGTGTGTTTTGGGGCTGAATTTGAGATATCGACTTTGGGCACCTAAAATTTCTATTTTTAGCATGTTTTGGGCCTATATTTTGAAAATATTCTAGCACTGAGTAGGCATGTACTGATCGCTTCTGGGACTCCAAAATATCGAATTTTCGGGTGTTTTGAGCCTGAATTTGAGATATAAACGGGTGCAGAAGATGCATGCACATATTGACTTTGGGCACGTAAAATATCGATTATCAGGAAGTTTTGGGCCTGTATTTTGAAAATACTCTAACATGGAGTAGGCATGTACGGATCGCTTCTAGGACCCCAAAATATCGAATTTTTCGGGTGTTTTGGGCCTGAATTTGAGATATCGACTTTGGGCACTTAAAATATCAATTTTCAGTATGTTTTGGGCCTGTATTTTGAAAATACTCTAACAGGGAGTAAGCATGTACAGATCGCTTCTGGGACCCCAAAATATCGAATTTTCGGGTGTTTGGAGCCTGAATTTGAGATATCGAATTTGAGCACCTATAATATCGATTTTTAGCATGTTTTGGGCCTATATTTTGAAAATATTCTAGCACCGAGTAGGCATGTACAGATCGCTTCTGGGACCCCAAAATATCGAATTCTGGGGTGTTTTGAGCCTGAATTTGAGATATAAACGGGTACAGAAGATACATGCACATATTGACTTTGGGCACCTAAAATATCGATTTTCAGCATGTTTTGGGCCTGTATCCGAGTAGGCATGTACAAATCGCTTCCGGGACCCCAAAATATCGAATTTTCGGGTGTTTGGAGCCTGAATTTGAGATATCGACTTTGGGCACCTAAAATATTGATTTTTAGCATGTTTTGGACCTATATTTTGAAAATGTTCTAGCACCGAGTAGGAATGTACAGATCGCTTCAGGGACCCCTAAATATCGAATTCTCGGGTGTTTTGAGCCTGAATTTGAGATATAAATAGGTACAGAAGATACATGCACATATTGACTTTGGGCACCTAAAATATCGATTTTTAGCATGTTTTGGGCATGCATTTTGAAAATACTCTAACACGGAGTAGGCATGTACAGATCGCTTCTGGGACCCAAAAATATTGAATTCTCGGGTGTTTTGAGCCTGAATTTGAGATATAAACGGGTACAGAAGATACATGCACATATTGACTTTGGGCACCTAAAATATCGGTTTTCAGCATGTTTTGGGCCTGTATCTGAGTAGGCATGTACAGATCGCTTCTGGGACCCTAAAATATTGAGTTTTCTGGTGTTTGGCTCGAAACACCCAAAAATTCGAAATTTTAGGGTCCCAGAAGCTATCTGTACATGCTTACTCCGTGTTAGAGTATTTTCAAAATACGGCCCAAAACATGCTGAAAATCGATCTTTTAAGTGCCCAAAAGTCGATATGTGCATGCATGTTCTGTACCCGTTTATATTTCAAATTCTGGCTCCAAACACCCGAAAATACGATATTTTGGGGTCCCAGAAGCGATAGGTACATGCCTACCCAGATACAGGCCAAAAACATGCTGAAAATCGATATTTTAGGTCCCCAAAGTCAATATGTGTTTTCATCTTATGCACCCGTTTATATCCCAAATTCAACCTCAAAACACCCGAAAATTCGAGATTCTTGGGTCCCAGAAGCGATCTGTACATGCCTACTCAGTGCTAGAATGTTTTCAAAATATAGGCTCAAAACATGCTAAAAATCGATAATATAAGTGTCCAAAGTCGATAAGTGCATGGATCTTCTGTACCCGTTTATATCTCAATTTCAGGCTCAAAACACCCGAAAATTAGGTATTTTGGGTCCTAGAAGGGAACTGTACATGCCTACTCCTAGTTAGAATGATTTCAAGATACAGACCCAAAACATGCTCAAAATCGATATTTTAGGTGCCCAAAAGTCGATATGTGCATGAATCTTCAGTACCCGTTTATATCTCAAATTCGGGCTCAAAACACTTGAAAATTCGATATTTTGGGGTCCAAGAAGCGATCTGTACATGCCTACTTCGTGTTAGAGTATGTTCAAAATACAGGTCCAAAACATGCTGAAAATCGATATTATAGGTGCCCAAAGTCAATATGTGCATGCTTCTTCTGTACCCGTTTATATCTCAAATTCAGGCTCAAAACACCCGAAAATTCAATATTTTGGGGTCCCAGAAGCGATCTGTACATGAATACTTAATGCTAGAATATTTACAAAATATAGGCCCAAAAGATGCTAAAAATCGATATTTTAGGTGCCCAGAGTCGATATCTCAAATTCAGGCCCAAGACACCCGAAAATTCGATATTTTGGGGTCCTAGAAGCGATCTGTACATGCCTACTCATAGTTAGGATGTTTTCAAGATACAGACCCAAAACTTACTCAAAATCGATATTTTAGGTGCCCAAAAGTCGATATGTGCATGCATCTTCAGTACCCGTTTATATCTCAAATTCAGGCTCAAAACACTCAAAAATTCGATATTTTGGGGTCCCAGAAGCGATCTGTACATGCCAACTCCGTGTTAGAGTATTTTTTAAATACAGGCCCAAAACATGCTGAAAATCGATATTTTAGGTGCCCAAAGTTAATATGTGCATGTTTCTTCTGCACCCGTTTATATCTCAAATTCAGGCTCAAAACACCCGAAAATTCGAAATTTTGGTGTCACAGAAGCGATCTGTACATGCCTACTCAGTGCTAGAATATTCTCAAAATATAGGCCCAAAACATACTGAAAATCGATATTTTAGGTGCCCAAAGTCAATATTTGCATGCATCTTCTGTACCCGTTTATATCTCAAATTCAAGCTCCAAACACCCAAAAATTCTATATTTTTGGGTCCCAGAAGCGATCTGTACATGCCTACTCAGTGCTAAAATGTTTTCAAAATATAGGCTGGAAACATGCTAAAAATCGATATTATATGTGTCCAAAGTCGATATGTGCATGCATCTTCAGTACCCGTTTATATCTCAAATTCAGGCTCAAAACACCTGAAAATTCGATATTTTGGGGTCCCAGAAGCGACCTGTACATGTCTACTCCGTATTAAAGTATTTTCAAAATACAGGCCCAAAACATACTGAAAATCGATATTTTAGGTGCTTAAAATCAATATGTGCATGCATCTTCTGTACCCGTTTATACAGGTTGTATCGCGAGGTATATCATTAAATTACACCAGAGATATAAAATATAATTTTGAGTATATTTTGTTCTATAAAGTATGCTGTGTGTGATCTCAGTAAAGTACAATGAATACTGATAAAAACTATTTTAACGTGTGTTGTCAAATGTCGGTGAGCGTCGGAGGGAGTGGTAGCCTAATATGTTTTTCGGACCAAAGAGGCCTTATTTATTTCATCTTAATAAGTTTTATCATGATTGCAATATTTATGTGATATTCTATAACGTACATTGAATCATATTTTCAATGCAGAGGGATAATACCAGGCCCATATAAATATTATTCGACGAAATATGATTAATATCTTTTGAAGGTTAGGTAAACTTTACCGACATAATGCAAACCTGCAAGTCTTAGCATTTCCCTACATTTCACGGATTTTCTTCTTATACAGGCCTGGTATTATCCCTCTGCATTGAAAATATGATTCAATGTACGTTATAGAACATCACATAAATATTGCAATCATGATAAAACTTATTAAGATGAAATAAATAAGACCTCTTTGGTCCGAAAAACATATTAGGCTACCACTCCCTCCGACGCTCACCGACATTTGACAACACACGTTAAAATAGTTTTTATCAGTATTCATTGTACTTTACTGAGATCACACACAGCATACTTTACAGAACAAAATATACTCAAAATTATATTTTATATCTCTGGTGTAATTTAATGATATACCTCGCGATACACCCTGTATATCAAATTCAGGCTAAAATCACCCGAAAATTCGATATTTTGGGGTCCCAGAATCGATTTGTACATGCCTACTCAGTGCTAGTATTTTTCCAAAATATATACCCAAAATATGCTAAAAATCGATAATTTAAGTGGCCAAAGACGATATCTCAAATTTAGGCCCAAAACACCCGAATATTCGATATTTTGGGGTCCCAGAAGCGATCTGTACAAGCCTACTCAGATACAGGCCTAAAACATGCTGAAAATCGATATTTTAGGTGCCCAAAGTCAATATGTGTATGCATGTTCTGCAACCGTTTATATCCCAAATTCAACCTCAAAACACCCGAAAATTCGATGTTTTTGGGTCCCAGAATCGATCTGCACATGCCTACTCAGTGCAAGAATGTTTTCAAAATATAGGCTTAAAACATGTTAAAAATCGATATTATAAGTGTCCAAAGGCGATATGTGCATGCATCTTCTGTACCCGTTTATATCTTAAATTAAGGCTCAAAACACCCGAATATTCGATATTTTGGGGTCCCAGAAGCGATCTGTACATGCCTACTCCGTGTTAAAGTATTTTCAAAATACAGGCCCAAAACATACTGAAAATCGATATTTTAGGTGCCCAAAGTCAATATGTGCATGCATCTTCTGGACCCGTTTATATCTCAAATTCATGCTTGAAACACCCGAAAATTTATTATTTTTGGGTCCCAGAAGCGATCTGTACATGCCTACTCAGTGTTAGAATATTTTCAAAATATAACCCCAAAACATGCTGAAAATCGATATTTTAGGTGCCTAAAGTCAATATGTGTATGCATCTTCTGCACCCGTTTATGTCCCAAATTCAACCTCAAACACCCGAAAATTCTATATTTTTGGGTCCCAGAAGCGATCTGTACATGCCTACTCCTAGTTAGAATGTTTTCAAGATACAGACCCAAAACATGCTCAAAATCGATATTTTAGGTGCCCAAAAGTCGATATGTACATGCATCTTCAGTACCCGTTTATATATCAAATTCAGGCTCAAAACACCTGAAAATTCGATATTTTGGGGTCCCAGAAGCGATCTGTACAAGCCTACTTAGATACAGGCCTAAAACATGCTGAAAATCGATATTTTAGGTGCCCAAAGTCAATATGTGTATGCATGTTCTGCACCCGTTTATATCCAAATTCAACCTTAAAACACCCGAAAATTCGATATTTTTGGGTCCCAGAATCGATCTGCACATGCCTACTCAGTGCAAGAATGTTTTCAAAATATAGGCTTAAAACATGTTAAAAATCGATATTATAAGTGTCCAAAGGCGATATGTTCATGCATCTTCTGTACCCGTTTATATCTCAAATTCAGGCTCAAAACACCCGAATATTCGATATTTTGGGGTCCCAGAAGCGATCTGTACATGCCTACTCCGTGTTAAAGTATTTTCAAAATACAGGCCCAAAACATACTGAAAATCGATATTTTAGGTGCCCAAAGTCGATATTTCAAATTCAGGCCCAAAACACCCGGAAATTCGATATTTTTGGGTCCCAGAAGCGATCTGTACATGCCTACTCAGTGCTAGAATGTCTTCAAAATATAGGCTCAAAACATGTTAAAAATCGATATTATAAGTGTCCAAAGTCGATATGTGCATGCATCTTCAGTACCCGTTTATATCTCAAATTCACGCTCAAAACACCCGAAAATTCGATATTTTGGTGTCCAAGAAGCGATCTGTACATGCCTACTCCGTGTTAGAGTATTTTCAAAATACATTCCCAAAACATACATAAAATCGATCTTTTAGGTGCCCAAAAGTCGATATGTGCATGCATCTTCTGGACCCGTTTATATCACAAATTCAGGCTCAAAACACCCGAAAATTCGATATTTTGGGGTCCCAGAAGCGATCTGTACATGCCTACTCCGTGTTAGAGTATTTTCAAAATACAGCCCCAAAACATGCTGAAAATCGATATTTTAGGTGCCCAAAGTCAATATGTGTATGCATCTTCTGCACCCGTTTATGTCCCAAATTCAACCTCAAAACACCCGAAAATTCTATATTTTTGGGTCCCAGAAGCGATCTGTTCATGCCTACTCCTAGTTACAATGTTTTCAAGATACAGACCCAAAACATGCTCAAAATCGATATTTTAGGTGCCCAAAACTCGATATGTACATGCATCTTCAGTACCCGTTTATATATCAAATTCAGGCTCAAAACACCTGAAAATTCGATATTTTGGGGTCCCAGAAGCGATCTGTACATGCCTACTCCGTGTTAAAGTATTTTCAAAATACAGGCCCAAAACATACTGAAAATCGATCTTTTAGGTGCCCAAAAGTCGATATATGAATGCATGTTCTGTACACGTTTATATCCCAAATTCAACCTCAAAACACCCGGAAATTCGATATTTTTGGGTCCCAGAAGCGATCTGTACATGCCTACTCAGTGCTAGAATGTTTTAAAAATATAGCCTCAAAACATGCTAAAAATCGATATTATGTCTAAAGTCGATATGTGCATGCATCTTCTGTACCCGTTTATATCTCAATTTCAGGCTCAAAACACCCGAAAATTAGGTATTTTGGGACCTAGAAGCGAACTGTACATGCCTACTCCTAGTTAGAATGTTATCAAGATACAGACCCAAAACTTGCTCAAAATCGATATTTTAGGTGCCAAAAAGTCGATATGTGCATGCATCTTCAGTACCCGTTTATATCTCAAATTCAGGCTCAAAACACCTGAAAATTCGATTTTTTGGGGTCCAAGAAGCGATCTGTACATGCCTACTCCGTGTTAGAGTATTTTCAAAATACAGATCCAAAACATGCTGAAAATCGATATTTTAGGTGCCCTAAAGTCGATATGTGCATGCATCTTCAGTACCCGTTTATATCTCTAATTCAGGCTCAAAACACCCGAAAATTTGATATTTTGGGGTCCCAGATGCGATCTATACTAGCCTACTCCTTGTTAGAGTATTTTCAAGATAAAGGCTCAAAATATGCTGAAAATCGATATTTTAGGTGCCCAAATTTGATATCTCAAATTCAGGCCCAAAACACCCTAAAATTCGATATTTTGGGGTCCCAGAAGCGATCTGTACATGCCTACTCCGTGTTAAAGAATTTTCAAAATACAGGCCCAAAACATACTGAAAATCGATCTTTTAGGTGCACAAGAGCGATATGTGCATGCATCTTCCGTACCCATTTATATCACAAATTCAGGCTCCAAACACCGGAAAATTCGATATTTTGGGATCCAGAAGCAATCTGTACATGCCTACTCAGATACAAGCCCAAAACATGCTGAAAATCGATATTTTAGGTGCCCAAACTCAATATGTGTATGCATCATTGGCACCCGTTTATATCTCAAATTCAACCTCAAAACACCCGAAAAATCGATATTTTGGGGTCCCAGAAGCGATCTGTACATGCCTACTCCGTGTTAGAGTAATTTCAAAATTCAGGCCCAAAACATGATAAAAATTGATATTTTAGGTGCCCAAAGTCAATATGTGCGTGCATCTTCTGTACCCGTTTATATCTCAAATTCATGCTCCAAACACCCGAAAATTCGATATTTTGGAGTTCCAGAAGCGATCTGTACATGCCTACTCAGATACAGGCCCAAAACATGCTGAAAACTGATATTTTATGTGCCCAAAGTCAATATGTGTATGCATCTTCTGTACCCGTTTATATCTCAAATTCAGGCTCAAAACACCCGAAACTTCGGTATTTTTGGGTCCTAGAAGCAATTTGTACATGCGTACTCAGTGCTAGAATATTTTCAAAATCTAGGCCCAAAACATGCCAAAAATCGATATTTTAGGTGCCCAAAGTCGTAATCTCAAATTCAGGCCCAAAACACAAGAAAAATCGATATTTTGGGGTCCCAGAAGATATCTGTACATGCCTACTCCGTGTTAGAGTATTTTCAAAATACATGCCCAAAACATACTGAAAATCGATCTTTTAGGTACTCAAAAGTCAATATGTGCATGCATCTTCTGTACCCGTTTATATCTCAAATTCAGGCTCCAAACACCTGAAAATTCGATATTTTTGGGTCCCATACCCTATCTGTACACGCCTACTTAGATACAGGCCCAAAACATGCTGAAAATCGATATTTTAGGTGCCCAAAGTCAATATGTGTATCCATCTTCTGCACGCGTTTATATCCCAAATTCAACCTCAAAACACCCGAAAATTCGATATTTTTGGGTCCCAGAAGCGATCTGTACATGCCTACTAAGTGCCTGAATGTTTTTAAAATATAGCCTCAAAACATGCTAAAAATCGATATTTTAAGTGTCCAAAGTCGATATGTGCATGCATCTTCTGTTCCCGTTTATATCTCAAATTCAGGCTAAAAACACCCGAAACTTCGGTATTTTTGGGTCCTAGAAGTGATCTGTACATGCCTACTCCTAGTTAGAATGTTTTCAAAATACAGACCAAAACATGCTCAAAATCGATATTTTAGGTGCCCAAAAGTCGATATGTGCATGCATCTTCAGTACCCGTATATATTTCAAATTCATGTTTAAAACACCCGAAAATTCGATATTTCGGGGTCCAAGAAGCGATCTGTACATGCCTACTCCGTGTTAGAGTAATTTCAAAATACAGGCCCAACACATGCTGAAAATCGATATTTTAGGTGCCCAATGTCAATATCTGCGTGCATCTTTTGTACCCGTTTATATCTCAAATTCAGGCTCAAAACACCTGAAAAATCGATATTATGGGGTCACAGAAGCGATTTGTCCATGTGTACTCAGTGCTAGAATATTTTCAAAATCTATGCCCAAAACATGCTAAAAATCGATATTTTAGGTGCTAAAAGTCGATATGTGGATGCATCTTCTGTACCCGTTTATATCTCAAATTCAGGCTCAAAACACCCAAAAATTCGAAATTTTGGGGTCCCAGAAGCGATCTGTACATGCCTACTCAGTGATAGAATATTTTCAAAATATAGGCCCAAAACATGCTAAAAATCGATATTTTAGGTGCCCAAAAGTCGATATGTGGATGCATCTTCTGTACCCGTTTATATCTCAAATTCAGGCTCAAAACACCCGAAAATTCGATATTTTGGGGTCCCAGAAGGGATCTGTACTTACCTACTCCGTGTTAGAGTATTTTTAAAATACAGGCCCAAAACATGCTGAAAATCGATATTTAAGGTGACCAAAGTCAATATGTGTATGCATCTTCTGCACCCGTTTATATCCCAAATTCAACCTAAAAAAAAAACCGAAAATTCGATATTTTGGGTTCCCAGAAGCGATCTGTACATGCCTAGTCAGTGCTATAATATTTTCAAAATATAGGCCCAAAACATGCTAAAAATCGATATTTTAGATGCCCAAAGTTGATATCTCAAATTCAGGCCCAAAACACCCGAAATTTCGATATTTTGGGTTCCCAGAAGGGATCTGTACATGCCTACTCCGTGTTAAAGTATTTTCAATATACAGGCCCAAAGCATACTGAAAATTGATATTTTTGGTGACAAAAGTCAGTATGTGTATGCATCTTCTGCACCCGTTTATATTCCAAATTCAACCTCAAAACTTCCGAAAATTCGATATTTTTGGGTCTCTGAAGCGATCTGTACATGCCTACTCAGTGCTAGAATGTTTTCAAAATATAGGCTCAAAACATGCTAAAAATCGATATTTTAAGTGTCCAAAGTCGATATGTGCATGCATCTTCTGTACCCGTTTATATCTCAAATTCAGGCTCAAAACACCCGAAAATTCGATATTTTGGGGTCCCAGAAGTGATCTGTACATGTCTACTTAGTGCTAGAATATTTTCAAAATATAGGCCCAAAACATGATAAAAATCGATATTTTAAGTGCCCAAAGTCGATATCTCAAATTTAGGCCCAAAACACCCGAAAATTCGATATTTTGGGGTCCCAGAAGCGAACTGTACATGCCAACTCCGTGTTAGAGTATTTTCAAAATACAGGCCCAAAACATACTAAAAATCGATCTTTTAGGTGTCCAAAAGTCAATATGTGTATGCATCTTCTGCACCCGTTTATATTCCAAATTCAACCTCAGAACACCCGAAAATTCGATATTTTTGGGTCCCAGAAGCGATCTGTACATGCCTACTCAGTGCTAGAATGTTTTCAAAATATAGGCTCAAAACATGCTAAAAATCGATATTTTAAGTGTCCAAAGTCGATATGTGAATGCATCTTCTGTACCCGTTTATATCTCAAGTTCAGGCTCCAAACACCCGAAAATTCGATATTTTGGGGTCCCAGAAGCAATTTGTACATGCCTACTCAGAAAAAGGCCCAAAACATGCTGAAAATCGATATTTAAGGTGCCCAAAGTCAATATGTGTATGCATCTTCTGCACTCGTTTATATCTCAAATTCAACCTCAAAACACCCGAAAATTCGATATTTTTGGGTCCAAGAAGCGATCTGTACATTCCTACTCAGTGCTAGAATGTTTTCAAAATATAGGCCCAAAACATGCTAAAAATCGATATTTTAGGTTACCAAAGTCGATATCTCAAATTCAGGCCCAAAACACCCGAAAATTCGATATTTTGGGGTCCCAGAAGCGATCTGTACATGCCTACTCCGTGGTAGAGTATTTTCAATATACAGGCCCAAAACATACTAATAATCGATCTTTTAGGTGCCCAAAAGTCGATATGTGGATGCATCTTCTGTACCCGTTTATATCTCAAATTCAACCTCAAAACACTCGAAAATTCGATATTTTTGTTTCCCAGAAGCGATCTGTTCATGCCTACTCCGTGTTAGAGTATTTTCAAAATACAGGCCCAAAACATACTGAAAATCGATCTTTTAGGTGCCCAAAAGTCGATATGTGCATGCATCTTCTGTACCCGTTTATATCTCAAATTCAGGCTCCAAACACCCGAAAATTCGATATTTTGGGGTCCCAGAAACGATCTGTACCTGCCTACTCAGATACGGGCCCAAAACATGCTGAAAATCGATATTTTAGGTGCCCAAAGTCAATATGTGTATGCATCTACTGCACTCGTTGATATCTCAAATTCAACCTCAAAACACCCGAAAATTCGATATTTTTGGGTCCAAGAAGTGATCTGTACATGCCTACTCCGTGTTAGAGTAATTTCAAAATACAGGCCCAATACATGCTGAAAATCGATATTTTAGGTGCCCAAAGTCAATATGTGCGTGCATCTTTTGTACCCGTTTATATCTCAAATTCAGGCTCAAAACACCTGAAAAATCGATATTATGGGGTCCCAGAAGCGATTTGTCCATGTGTACTCAGTGCTAGAATATTTTAAAAATCTAGGCCCAAAACATGCTAAAAATCGATATTTTAGGTGCCAAAAGTAGATATCTCAAATTCAGGCCCAAAACACCCGAAAATTCTATATTTTGGGGTCCCAGAAGATATCTGTACAAGCCTACTCCGTGTTAGAGTATTTTCAAAAGAAAGGCCAAAAACATACTGAAAATCGATCTTTTAGTTGCCCAAAAGTCGATATGTGCATGCATCTTCTGTACCCGTTTATATCTCAAATTCAGGCCTAAAACCCCTGAAAATTCGATATTTTGGGGTACCAGAAGCGATCTGTACATGCCTACTCAGTGCTAGAATATTTTTAAAATATAGGCCCAAAACATGCTAAAAATCGATATTTTAGGTTACCAAAGTCGATATCTCAAATTCAGGCCCAAAACACCCGAAAATTCGAAATTTTGGGGTCCCAGAAGCGATCTGTACATGCCTACTCAGTGATAGAATATTTTCAAAATATAGGCCCAAAACATGCTAAAAATCGATATTTTAGGTGCCCAAAAGTCGATATGTGGATGCATCTTCTGTACCCGTTTATATCTCAAATTCAGGCTCAAAACACCCGAAAATTCGATATTTTGGGGTCCCAGAAGGGATCTGTACTTGCCTACTCCGTGTTAGAGTATTTTTAAAATACAGGCCCAAAACATGCTGAAAATCGATATTTAAGGTGACCAAAGTCAATATGTGTATGCATCTTCTGCACCCGTTTATATCCCAAATTCAACCTCAAAAAAAAACCGAAAATTCGATATTTTGGGGTCCCAGAAGCGATCTGTACATGCCTACTCAGTGCTATAATATTTTCAAAATATAGGCCCAAAACATGCTAAAAATCGATATTTTAGATGCCCAAAGTTGATATCTCAAATTCAGGCCCAAAACACCCGAAATTTCGATATTTTGGGTTCCCAGAAGGGATCTGTATATGCCTACTCCGTGTTAAAGTATTTTCAATATACAGGCCCAAAGCATACTGAAAATTGATATTTTTGGTGACAAAAGTCAGTATGTGTATGCATCTTCTGCACCCGTTTATATCCCAAATTCAACCTCAAAACTTCCGAAAATTCGATATTTTTGGGTCTCAGAAGCGATCTGTACATGCCTACTCAGTGCTAGAATGTTTTCAAAATATAGGCTCAAAACATGCTAAAAATCGATATTTTAAGTGTCCAAAGTCGATATGTGCATGCATCTTCTGTACCCGTTTATATCTCAAATTCAGGCTCAAAACACCCGAAAATTCGATATTTTGGGGTCCCAGAAGTGATCTGTACATGTCTACTTAGTGCTAGAATATTTTCAAAATATAGGCCCAAAACATGATAAAAATCGATATTTTAAGTGCCCAAAGTCGATATCTCAAATTTAGGCCCAAAACACCCGAAAATTCGATATTTTGGGGTCCCAGAAGCGAACTGTACATGCCAACTCCGTGTTAGAGTATTTTCAAAATACAGGCCCAAAACATACTAAAAATCGATCTTTTAGGTGTCCAAAAGTCAATATGTGTATGCATCTTCTGCACCCGTTTATATCTCAAATTCAGGCTCCAAACACCCGAAAATTCGATATTTTGAGGTCCCAGAAGCGATCTGTACTTGCATTCTCCGTATTAGAGTATATTCAAAATATAGGTCCAAAACATGCTGAAAATCGATATTTTAGGTGCCCAAAGTCAATATGTGCATGCATTTACTGTACCCGTTTATATCTCAAATTCAGGCTCAAAACACCCGAAAATTCGATATTTTGGGGTCCCAGAAGCGATTTGTACATATCTACTCAGTACTAGAATATTTTCAAAATATAGGCCCAAAAAATGCTAAAAACCGATATTTTAGGTGCCCAAAGTCGATATCTCAAATTCAGGCTCCAAACACCCGAAAATTCGATATTTTGGGTCCCAGAAGCGAACTGTACATGCCTACTCCGTGTTAGAGTATTTTCAAAATACTGGCCCAAAACATACTGAAAATCGATCTTTTAGGTGCCCAAAAGTCGATATGTGCATGCATCTTCTATACCCGTTTATATCTCAAATTCAGGCTCCAAACACCCGAATATTTAATATTTTGGGGTCCCAGAAGCGATCTGTACATGCCTACTCAGATACAGGCCCAAAACATGCTGAAAATCGATATTTTAGGTGCCCAAAGTCAATATGTGTATGCATCTTCTGCACTCGTTTATATCTCATATTTAACCTCAAAACACCCGAAAATTCGATATTTTTTTTTGTCCCAGAAGCGATCTGTACATGCCTACTCAGTGCTAGAATTTTTTTCAAAATATAGGCCCAAAACATGCTAAAATTCTATATTTTAGGTGCCCAAAGTCGATATCACAAAATCAGGCCCAAAATACCCGAAAATTCGGTATTTTGGGGTCCCAGAAGCGATCTGTACATGCCTACTCCTAGTTAGAATGTTTTCAAGATACAGACCCAAAACATGCTCAAAATCGATATTTTAGGTGCCCAAAAGTCGATATGTGCATGGAACTTCTGTACCCGTTTATATCTCAAATTCAGGCTCAAAACACCCGAAAATTTGGTATTTTGGGGTCCCAGAAGCGATCTGTACATGCCTAATCAGTGCTAGAATATTTTCAAAATATAGGCCCAAAACATGCTAAAAATCGATATTTTAGGTGCCCAAAGTTGATATCTCAAATTCAGGCCAAAAACACCCGAAAATTCGATATTTTGGGGTCCCAGAAGCGAACTGTACATGCCTACTCCGTTTTAGAGTATTTTCAAAATACAGGCCCAAAACATACTGAAAATCGATATCTTAGGTGCCCAAAAGTCGATATGTGCATGCATCTTCTGTACCCATTTATATCTCAAATTCAGGTTCCAAACACCCGAAAATTCGATATTTTGGGGTCCCAGAAGCGATCTGTACATGCCTACTCGGTGCTAGAATATTTTCAAAATATAGGCCCAAATCATGCTAAAAATCGATATTTTAGGTGCCCAAAGTCGATATCTCAAATTCAGGCCCAAAACAACCGAAAAATTCGATATTTTGGGGTCCCAGAAGCGAACTGTACATGCCTACTCCGTGTTAGAGTATTTTCAAAATACAGGCCCAAAACATGCTGAAATTCGATATTTTAGGTGCCCAAAGTCAATATGTGTATGCATCTTCTGTACCCGTTTATATATCAAATTCAGGCTCCAAACACCCGAAAATTCGATATTTTGGGGTCACAATAGCGATCTGTACATGCCTACTCAGATACAAGCCCAATACATGTTGAAAATCGATATTTTAGGTGCCCAATGTCAATATGTGTATGCATCTTCTGCACTCGTTTATATATCAAATTCAACCTCAAGACACCCGAAAATACGATATTCTTGGGTCCCAGAAGCGATCTATACATGCCTACTCAGTGCTGGAATGTTTTCAAAATATAGGCTTAAAACATGCTAAAAATCGATATTTTAAGTGTCCAAAGTCGATATTTGCATGCATCTTCTGTACCCATTTAAATCTCAAATTCAGATTCAAAACACCCGAAAATTCAGTATTTTTGGGTCCCAGAAGCGATCTTTACATGCCTACTCAGTGCTAGAATGTTTTCAAAATATAGGCTCAAAACATGCTAAAAATCGATATTTTATGTGTCTAAAGTCGATATGTGCATGCATCTTCTGTACCCGTTTATACCTCAAATTCAGGCTCCAAACACCCGAAAATTCGATATTTTGGGGTCCCAGAAGCGATCTGTACATGCCTACTCAGATACAGGCCCAAAACATGCTGAATATCGATATTTTAGGTGCCCAAAAGTCGATATCTGTATGCATCTTCAGTACCTGTTTATATCTCAAATTCAGGCTCAAAACACCCAAAAATTCGGTATTTTAGGGTCCTAGAAGCGATCTGTACATGCCTACTCCTAGTTAGAATGTTTTCAAGATACAGACCCAAAACATGCTCAAAATCGATATTTTAGGTGCCCAAAAGTCGATATGTGTATGCATCTTCAATACCTGTTTATATCTCAAATTCAGGCTCAAAACACCCGAAAATTCGATATTTTTGGGTCCCAGAATCGATCTGTACATGCCTACTCCGTGTTAGAGTATTTTCAAATTACAGGCCCAAAACATGCTAAAAATCGATATTTTAGGTGCCCAAAGTCAATATGTTCATGCATTTTCTGTACCCGTTTATATCTCAAATTCAGGCTCAAAACACCCGAAAATTCGATATTTTGTGGTCCAAGAAGCGATCTGTACATGCCTACTCGGTGCTAGAATATTTTCAAAATATAGGCCCAAATCATGCTAAAAATCGATATTTTAGGTGCCCAAAGTCGATATCTCAAATTCAGGCCCAAAACAACCGAAAAATTCGATATTTTGGGGTCCCAGAAGCGAACTGTACATGCCTACTCCGTGTTAGAGTATTTTCAAAATACAGGCCCAAAACATGCTGAAATTCGATATTTTAGGTGCCCAAAGTCAATATGTGTATGCATCTTCTGTACCCGTTTATATCTCAAATTCAGGCTCCAAACACCCGAAAATTCGATATTTTGGGGTCACAATAGCGATCTGTACATGCCTACTCAGATACAAGCCCAATACATGTTGAAAATCGATATTTTAGGTGCCCAATGTCAATATGTGTATGCATCTTCTGCACTCGTTTATATATCAAATTCAACCTCAAGACACCCGAAAATACGATATTCTTGGGTCCCAGAAGCGATCTATACATGCCTACTCAGTGCTGGAATGTTTTCAAAATATAGGCTCAAAACATGCTAAAAATCGATATTTTAAGTGTCCAAAGTCGATATTTGCATCAATCTTCTGTACCCGTTTAAATCTCAAATTCAGATTCAAAACACTCGAAAATTCAGTATTTTTGGGTCCTAGAAGCGATCTGTACATGCCTACTCCTAGATAGAATGTTTTCAAGATACAGACCCAAAACATGCTCAAAATCGATATTTTAGGTGCCCAAAAGTCAATATGTGTATGCATCTTCTGCACTCGTTTATATCTCAAATTCAACCTCAAAACACCCGAAAATTCGAAATTTTTGGGTCCCAGAAGCGATCTGTACATGCCTACTTAGTGCTAGAATGTTTTCAATATATAGGCTCAAAACATGCTAAAAATCGATATTTTATGTGTCCAAAGTCGATATTTGCATGCATCTTCTGTACCCGTTTATATCTCAAATTCAGAATCAAAACACCCGAAAATTCAGTATTTTTGGGTCCTAGAAGCGATCTGTACATGCTTACTCCTAGTTAGAATGTTTTCAAGATACAGACCCAAAACATGCTCAAAATCGATATTTTTGGTGCCCAAAAGTCGATATGTGTATGCATCTTCAGTACCTGTTTATATCTCAAATTCAGGCTCAAAACACCCGAAAATTCGATATTTTTGGGTCCCAGAATCGATCTCTACATGTTTACTCCGTGTTAGAGTATTTTCAAATAACAGGCCCAAAACATGCTAAAAATCGATATTTTAGGTCCCCAAAGTCAATATGTGCATGCATTTTCTGTACCCGTTTATATCTCAAATTCAGGCTCAAAACACCCGAAAATTCAATATTTTGTGGTCCAAGAAGCGATCTGTACATGCCTACTCCGTGTTAGAGTATTTTCAAAATACAGGCCCAAAACAAACTGAAAATCGTTCTTTTAGGTGCCCAAAAGTCGATATTTTTTGCATGCATCTTCTGTACCCGTTTATGTCTCAAATTCAGGCTCAAAACACACGAAGATTCAATATTTTTGGGTCCCAAAAGCGATCTGTACATGGCTACTCAGATACAGCCCCAAAACATGCTAAAAATCGATATTTAAGGTGCCCAAACTCAATATGTGTATGGATCTTTTGCTCTAGTGTATATCTCAAATTCAAACTCAAAACACCCGGAAATTCGATATTTTGGGGTCCCAGAAGCGATCTGTACATGCCTACTTAGTGCTAGAATATTAGCAAAATATAGGCCCAAAACATGCTAAAAATCGATATTTTAGGTGCCCAAAGTCGATGTCTCAAATTCAGGCCTAAAACACCCGAAAATTCGATATTTTGGAGTCCCAGAAGCGATCTGTACATGCCTACTCCGTGTTAGAGTATTTTCAATATACAGGCCCGAAACATACTGAAAATCGATCTTTTCCGTGCCCAAAAGTCGATATGTGGATGCATCTTCTTTACCCGTTTATATCTCCAATTCAGGCTCCAAACACACGAAAATTCGATATTTTGAGGTCCCAGTAGCGAGCTGTACTTGCATTCTCCGTGTTAGAGTATTTTCAAAATACAGGTCCAAAACATACTGAAAAACGATATCTTTGGTGCCTAAAAGTCGATATGTGCATGCATCTTCTGTACCCGTTTATATCTCAAATTCAGGCTCCAAACACCCGAAAATTCGATATTTCGGGGTCCCAGAAGCGATCTGTACATGCCTACTCCTAGTTAGAATGTTTTCAAGATACAGACCCAAAACATGCTCAAAATCGATATTTTAGGTGCCCAAAAGTCGATATGTGTATGCATCTTCAATACCGGTTTATATCTCAAATTCAGGCTCAAAACACCCGAAAATTCGATATTTTTGGGTCCCAGAATCGATCTGTACATGCCCACTCCGTGTTAGAGTATTTTCGAATTACAGGCCCAAAACATGCTCAAAATCGATATTTTAGGTGCCCAAAAGTCGATATGTGCATGCATCTTCTGTATGCGTTTATATCTCAAATTCAGGCTCAAAACACCCGAAAATTCGATATTTTGGGGTCCCAGAAGCGATCTGTACATACCTACTAAGTGTTAGAGTATTTTCAAAATACAGGCCCAAAACATGCTGAAAATCGATATTTTAGGTGCCAAAAGTCAATATGTGCATGCATCTTCTGTATCCGTTTATATCTCAAATTCAGGCTTAAAACAACTGAAAATTCGATATTTTGGGGTCCCAGAAGCGATCTGTACATGCCTACTCCGTGTTAGGGTATTTTCAAAATACAGGCCCGAAACATACTGATAATTGATCTTTTGGGTGCCCAAAAGTCGATATGTGCATTCATCTTCTGTACCCGTTTATATCTCAAATTCAGGCTCCAAACACCCGAATATTCGATATTTTGGGGTCCCAGAAGCGATCTGTACATGCCTACTCTGTGTTAGAGTATTTTCAAAATACAGGCCCAAAACATTCTGAAAATCGATATTTTAGGTGCTCAAAGTCAATATGTGTATGCATCTTCTGCACCCGTTTATATCCCAAATTCAATCTCAAAACACACGAAAAAACAGAATTTTGGGGTCCCAGAAGCGATCTGTACATGCCTACTCAGTGCTAGAATGTTTTCAAAATATAGGCTCAAAACATGCTAAAAATCGATATTTTAAGTATCCAAAGTCGATATGTGAATGCATCTTCTGTACCCGTTTTTATCTCAAATTCAGGCTCAAAACAACCGAAAATTTGGTATTTTTGGGTCCTAGAAGCGAACTGTATATGCCTACTCCTAGTAAGAATGTTTTCAAGATACAGACCCAAAACATGCTCAAAATCGATATTTTAAGTGCCCAAAAGTCGATATGTGCATGCATCTTCAGTACCCGTTTATATCTCATATTCAGGCTCAAAATACCCGAAAATTCGATATTTTGGGGTCCCAGAAGCGATCTGTACATGCCTACTAAGTGTTAGAGTATTTTCAAAATACAGGCCCAAAACATGCTGAAAATCGATATTTTAGGTGCCCAAAGTCAATATGTGAATGCATCTTCAGTACCCGTTTATATCTCAAATTCAGGCTCAAAACAACCGAAAATTCGATATTTTAGGGTCCCAGAAGCGATCTGTACCTGCCTACTCAGTGCTAGAGTATTTTCAAAATATAGGCCCAAAACATGCTAAAAATCGTTTTTTTTGGCGCCCAAAATCGATATCTCAAATTCAGGCCCGAAACACCCAAAAATTTGATATTTTGGGGTCATAGAAGCGATCTGTAGATGCCTACTCCGTGTTAGAGTATTTTCAAATTACAAGCCCGTAACATACTGATAATTGATCTTTTGGGTACCCAAAAGTCGATATGTGCATGCATCTTCAGTACCCGCTTATATCTCAAATTCAGGCTCAAAACACCAGAAAATTCGAAATTTGGGGGTCCCAGAAGCGATCTGTACTTGCCTTCTCCGTGTTAGAGTATATTCAAGGTACAGGCCCAAAACATGCTGAAAATTGATATTTTAGTGTCCCAAAGTCTAAATGTGCATGCATCTTTTGTACCCGTTTATATCTCAAATTCAGGCTCAAAACACCCGAAAATTCGATATTTTGGGGTCCCAGAAGCGATCTGTACATACCTACTCAGTGCTAGAATATTTTAAAAATATTGACCCAAAATATGCTAAAAATCGATATTTTAGGTGCTCAAAGTCGATATCTCAAATTCAGGCCCAAAACACACGAAAATTCGATATTTCGGGGTCCCAGAAGTAATATGTACATGCCTACTCCGTGTTAGAGTATTTTCAAAATACATGCCCGAAACATACTGATAATTGATCTTTTGGGTGCCCAAAAGTCGTTATGTGCATGCATTTTCAGTACCCGCTTATATCTGAAATTCAGGCTCAAAACACCAGAAAATTCGATATTTTGGGGTCCCAGAAGTGATCTGTACATGCCTACTCCGTGTTAGAGTATTTTCAAAATACAGGCCCAAAACATTCTGAAAATCGATATTTTAGGTGCCCAAAGTCAATATGTGTATGCATCTTCTGCACCCGTTTATATCCCAAATTCAATCTCAAAACACCCGAAAAAACAAAATTTTGGGGTCCCAGAAGCGATCTGTACATGCCTACTCAGTGCTAGAATGCTTTCAAAATATAGGCTCAAAACATGCTAAAAATCGATATTTTAAGTATCCAAAGTCGATATGTGCATGCATCTTCTGTACCCGTTTTTATCTCAAATTCAGGCTCAAAACAACCGAAAATTGGGTATTTTTGAGTCCTAGAAGCGAACTGTATATGCCTACTCCTAGTAAGAATGTTTTCAAGATACAGACCAAAAAACATGCTCAAAATCGATATTTTAAGTGCCCAAAAGTCGATATGTTCATGCATCTTCAGTACCCGTTTATATCTCATTTTCAGGCTCAAAATACCCGAAAATTTGATATTTTGGGGTCCCAGAAGCCGTCTGTACATGCCTACTAAGTGTTAGAGTATTTTCAAAATACAGGCCCAAAACATGCTGAAAATCGATATTTTAGGTGCCCAAAGTCAAAATGTGCATGCATCTTTTGTACCCGTTTATATCTCAAATTCAGGCTCAAAACACCCGAAAATTCGATATTTTGGGGTCCCAGAAGCGATCTGTACATACCTACTCAGTGCTAGAATATTTTAAAAATATTGACCCAAAATATGCTAAATATCGATATTTTAGGTGCTCAAAGTCGATATCTCAAATTCAGGCCCAAAACACACGAAAATTCGATATTTCGGGGTCCCAGAAGTAATATGTACATGCCTACTCCGTGTTAGAGTATTTTAAAAATACAGGCCTAAAACATACTAAAAATCAATCTTTTGGGTACCCAAAAGTCGATATGTGCATGCATCTTCAGTACCCGCTTATATCTCAAATTCAGGCTCAAAACACCAGAAAATTCGAAATTTGGGGGTCCCAGAAGCGATCTGTACTTGCCTACTCCGTGTTAGAGTATATTCAAATTACAGGACCAAAACATGCTGAAAATCGATATTTTAGGTGCACAAAGTCAATATGTGTATGCATCTTCTGCACCCGTTTATATCCCAAACTCAATCTCAAAACACCCGAAAATTCGAATTTTTTGGGTCCCAGAAGCGATCTGTACATGCCTACTCAGTGCTAGAATGCTTTCAAAATATAGGCTAAAAACATGCTAAAAATCGATATTTTAAGTATCCAAAGTCGATATGTGCATGCATCTTCTGTACCCGTTTTCATCTCAAATTCAGGCTCAAAGCACCCGAAAATTCGGTATTTTTGGGTCCTAGAAGCGAACTGTATATGCCTACTCCTAGTAAGAAAGTTTTCAAGATACAGACCCAAAACATGCTCAAAATCGATATTTTAAGTGCCCAAAAGTCGATATGTGCATGCATCTTCAGTACCCGTTTATATCTCATATTCAGGCTCAAAATACCCGAAAATTCGATATTTTTGGGTCCCAGAAGCGATCTGTACATGCCTACTAAGTGTTAGAGTATTTTCAAAATACAGGCCCAAAACATGCTGAAAATCGATATTTTAGGTGCCCAAAGTCAATATGTGAATGCATCTTCTGTACCCGTTTATATCTCAAATTCAGGCTCAAAACAACCGAAAATTCGATATTTTAGGGTCCCAGAAGCGATCTGTACCTGCCTACTCAGTGCTAGAGTATTTTCAAAATATAGGCCCAAAACATGCTAAAAATCGTTTTTTTTGGCGCCCAAAATCGATATCTCAAATTCAGGCCCAAAACACCCAAAAATTTGATATTTTGGGGTCATAGAAGCGATCTGTAGATGCCTACTCCGTGTTAGAGTATTTTCAAATTACAAGCCCGTAACATACTGATAATTGACCTTTTGGGTACCCAAAAGTCGATATGTGCATGCATCTTCAGTACCCGCTTATATCTCAAATTCAGGCTCAAAACACCAGAAAATTCGAAATTTGGGGGTCCCAGAAGCGATCTGTACTTGCCTACTCCGTGTTAGAGTATATTCAAAGTACAGGCCCAAAACATGCTGAAAATTGATATTTTAGTGTCCCAAAGTCAAAATGTGCATGCATCTTTTGTACCCGTTTATATCTCAAATTCAGGCTCAAAACACCCGAAAATTCGATATTTTGGGGTCCCAGAAGCGATCTGTACATACCTACTCAGTGCTAGAATATTTTAAAAATATTGACCCAAAATATGCTAAAAATCGATATTTTAGGTGCTCAAAGACGTAATCTCAAATTCAGGCCCAAAACACGCGAAAATTCGATATTTAGGGGTCCCAGAAGTAATATGTACATGCCTACTCCGTGTTAGAGTATTTTCAAAATACATGCCCGAAACATACTGATAATTGATCTTTTGGGTGCCCAAAAGTCGTTATGTGCATGCATTTTCAGTACCCGCTTATATCTGAAATTCAGGCTCAAAACACCAGAAAATTCGATATTTTGGGGTCCCTGAAGTGATCTGTACATGCCTACTCCGTGTTAGAGTATTTTCAAAATACAGGCCCAAAACATTCTGAAAATCGATATTTTAGG
This sequence comes from Petrolisthes cinctipes, assembly GCA_033782935.1. NCBI lineage: Eukaryota > Metazoa > Arthropoda > Malacostraca > Decapoda > Porcellanidae > Petrolisthes > Petrolisthes cinctipes. Next base: position 748,731 of record JAWQEG010000349.1, read on the forward strand.
TGCCCAAAGTCAATATGTGTATGCATCTTCTGCACCCGTTTATTTCCCAAATTCAATCTCAAAACACCCGAAAAAACAAAATTTTGGGGTCCCAGAAGCGATCTGTACATGCCTACTCAGTGCTAGAATGCTTTCAAAATATAGGCTCAAAACATGCTAAAAATCGATATTTTAAGTATCCAAAGTCGATATGTGCATGCATCTTCTGTACCCGTTTTTATCTCAAATTCAGGCTCAAAACAACCGAAAATTGGGTATTTTTGAGTCCTAGAAGCGAACTGTATATGCCTACTCCTAGTAAGAATGTTTTCAAGATACAGACCAAAAAACATGCTCAAAATCGATATTTTAAGTGCCCAAAAGTCGATATGTTCATGCATCTTCAGTACCCGTTTATATCTCATTTTCAGGCTCAAAATACCCGAAAATTTGATATTTTGGGGTCCCAGAAGCGATCTGTACATGCCTACTAAGTGTTAGAGTATTTTCAAAATACAGGCCCAAAACATGCTGAAAATCGATATTTTAGGTGCCCAAAGTCAATATGTGAATGCATCTTCTGTACCCGTTTATATCTCAAATTCAGGCTCAAAACAACCGAAAATTCGATATTTTAGGGTCCCAGAAGCGATCTGTACATGCCTACTCAGTGCTAGAGTATTTTCAAAATATAGGCCCAAAACATGCTAAAAATCGATATTTTAGGCGCCCAAATTCGATATCTCAAATTCAGGCCCAAAACACCCAAAAATTCGATATTTTGGGGTCCTAGAAGCGATCTGTAGATGCCTACTCCGTGTTAGAGTATTTTCAAAATACAAGCCCGTAACATACTGATAATTGATCTTTTGGGTGCCCAAAAGTTGATATGTGCATGCATCTTCCGTACCCGCTTATATCTCAAATTCAGGCTCAAAACACCCGAAAATTCGATATTTTGGGGTCCCAGAAGCGATCTGTACATACCTACTCAGAGCTAGAATATTTTAAAAATATTGGCCCAAAACATGCTAAAAATCGATATTTTAGGTGCACAAAGTCGATATCTCAAATTCATGCCCAAAACACCTAAAAATTCGATATTTTGGGGTCCCAGAAGCGATCTGTACATGCCTACTCCGTGTTAGAGTATTTTCAAAATACAGGCCCAAAACCTGCTGAAAATCGATATTTTAGGTGCCCAAAGTCAATATGTGTATGCATCTTCTGCACCCGTTTATATCCCAAATTCAACCTCAAAACACCCGAAAATTCTACATTTTTGGGTCCCAGAAGCGATCTGTACATGCCTACTCAGTGCTAGAATGTTTTCAAAATATAGGCTCAAAAACATGCTAAAAATCTATATTTTAAGTGTCTAAAGTCGATATGTGCATGCATCTTCTGTACCCGTTTATATCCCAAATTCAACCTCAAAACACCCGAAAATTCTATATTTTTGGGTCCCAGAAGCGATATGTACATGCCTACTCAGTGCTAGAGTATTTTCAAAATAAAGGCCCAAAATGCTAAAAATCGATATTTTAGGTGCACAAAGTCAATATCTCAAATTCAGGCCCAAAAAACCCGAAAATTCGATATTTTGGGGTCCCAGAAGCGATCTGTACATACCTACTAAGTGTTAGAGTATTTTCAAAATACAGGCCCAAAACATGCTGAAAATCGATATTTTAGGTGCCCAAAGTCAATATGTGCATGCATCTTCTGTACCCGTTTATATCTCAAATTCAGGCTCAAAACACCCGAAAATTCGATATTTTGGGGTCCCAGAAGCGATCTGTACATGCCTACTCAGTGCTAGAGTATTTTCAAAATATAGGCCCGAAATGCTAAAAATTGATATTTTAGGTGCACAAAGTCGATATCTCAAATTCAGGCCCAAAACACCCGAAAATTCAATATTTTGGGGTCCCAGTAGCGATCTGTACATGCCTACTCAGTGTTATAGTATTTTCAAAATACAGGCCCAAAACATGCTGAAAATCGATATTTTAGGTGCCCAAAGTCAATATGTGTATGCTTCTTCTGCACCCGTTTATATCCCAAATTCAATGTCAAAACACCAAAAAATTCGAATTCTTTTTGGTCCCAGAAGCAATCTGTACATGCCTACTCAGTGCTAGAATGCTTTCATAATATAGGCTCAAAACATGCTAAAAATCGATATTTTAAGTATCCAAAGTCGATATGTGCATGCATATTCTGTACCCGTTTTTATCTCAAATTCAGGCTCAAAACACCCGAAAATTGGGTATTTTTGGGTCCTAGAAGCGATCTGTACATGCCTACTAAGTTTTAGAGTATTTTAAAAATACAGGCCCAAAACATGCTGAAAATCGATATTTTAGGTGCCCAAAGTCAATATGTGAATGCATCTTCTGTACCCGTTTATATCTCAAATTCAGGCTCAAAACAACCGAAAATTCGATATTTTAGGGTCCCAGAAGCGATCTGTACATGCCTACTCAGTGCTAGAGTATTTTCAAAATATAGGCCCAAAACATGCTAAAAATCGATATTTTAGGCGCCCAAATTCGATATCTCAAATTCAGGCCCAAAACACCCAAAAATTCGATATTTTGGGGTCCTAGAAGCGATCTGTAGATGCCTACTCCGTGTTAGAGTATTTTCAAAATACAGGCCAGAAACATACTGAAAATCGATCTTTTGGGTGCCCAAAAGTCGATATGTGAATGCATCTTCAGTACCCGTTTATATCTCAAATTCAGGCTCAAAACACCGATAATTCGATATTTTGGGGTCCCAGATGCGATCTGTACATGCCTACTCCGTGTTATAGTATTTTCAAAATACAGGCCCAAAACCTGCTGAAAATCGATATTTTAGGTGCCCAAAGTCAATATGTGTATGCATCTTCTGCACCCGTTTATATCCCAAATTCAACCTCAAAACACCCGAAAATTCTACATTTTTGGGTCCCAGAAGCGATCTGTACATGCCTACACAGTGCTAGAATGTTTTCAAAATATAGGTTTAAAACATGCTAAAAATCGATATTTTAAGTGTCTAAAGTCGATATGTGCATGCATCTTCTGTACCCGTTTATATCCCAAATTCAACCTCAAAACACCCGAAAATTCTATATTTTTGGGTCCCAGAAGCGATCTGTACATGCCTACTCCGTGTTAGAGTATTTTCAAAATACAGGCCCAAAACATGCTGAAAATCGATATTATAGGTGCCCAAAGTCAATATGTGTATGCATCTTCTGCACCCGTTTAAATCCCAAATTCAACCTCAAAACACCCGAAAATTCTATATTTTTGGGTCCCAGAAGCGATCTGTACATGCCTACTCAGTGCTAGAATGTTTTCAAAATATACGCTCAAAACACGCTAAAAATCTATATTTTAAGTGTTTAAAGTCGATATGTGCATGCATCTTCTGTACCCATTTATATCCCAAATTCAACCTCAAAACACCCGAAAATTCGATATTTTTGGGTTCCAGAAGCGATCTGTTCAGGCCTACTCAGTGTTAAAATATTTTCAAAATATAGGCCCAAAACATGCTAAAAATCGATATTTTAGGTGCCCAAACTCGATATCTCAAATTCAGCCCCAAAACACACGAAAATTCGATATTTTGGGGTCCCAGAAGCGATCTGTACATGCCTACTCCGTGTTAGAGTATTTTCAAAATACAGGCCCAAAACATACTGAAAATCGATCTTTTAGGTGCCCAAAAGTCGATATGTGCATTCATCTTCTGTACCCGTTTATATCTCAAATTTAGGCTCCAAACACCCGAATATTCGATATTTTGGGGTCCCAGAAGCGATCTGTACACGCCTACTCAGATACAGGCCCAAAACATGCTGAAAATCGATATTTTAGGTGCCCTAAGTCAATACGTGTATGCATCTTCTGCACCCGTTTATATCCCAAATTCAACCTCAAAACACCCGAAAATTCGAAATTTTTGGGTCCCAGAAGCGACCTTTACATGCCTACTCAGTGCTAGAATGTTTTCAATATATAGGCTCAAAACATGCTAAAAATCGATATTTTAAGTGTCCAAAGTCAATATGTGTATGCATCTTCTGCACCCGTTTATATCTCAAATTCAGGCTCAAAACACCCGAAAATTCGATATTTTTGGGTCCCAGGAGCGATCTCTACATATCTACTCAGTGCTAGAATGTTTTCAAAATATAGGCACAAAACATGCTAAAAATCGATATTTTAGGTGTCAAAAGTCGATATGTGCATGCATCGTCTGAACCCGTTTATATCCCAAATTCAACCTCAAAACACCCGAAAATTCGATATTTTTGGGTCCCAGAAGCGATCTGTACAGGCCTACTCAATGCTAGAAAACTTTCAAAATACAGGCCCAAAACATGCTAAAAATTGATATTTTTTGGTGACCAAAGTCAATATGTGCATGCATCTTCTGTACCCGTTTATATCTCAAATTCAGGCTCAAAACACCCGAAAATTCGATATTTTTGTGTCCCAGAAGCTATCTGTACATGCCTACTCAGTGTTAGAATATTTTCAAGATACAGGTCCAAAACATGCTGAAAATCGATATACTAGGTGCAAAATGTCGATATGTGCATGCATCTTTTGTACCCGTTTATATCCCAAATTCAGCCTCAAAACACCCGAAAATTCTATATATTTGGGTCCCAGAAGCAATCTGTACATGCCTACTCAGAAATAGAATAATTTCAAAATATTGGCCAATAACATGCTAAAAATCGATATTTTGGGTGCCGAAAGTCGATATGTGCATGCATCTTCTGTACCCGTTTATATCTCAAATTCAGGCTCAAAACACCCGAAAATTCGATATTTTTGTGTCCCAGAAGCGATCTGTACATGCCTACTCCGTGTTAGAGTATTTTCAAACTACAGGCCAAAAACATGCTCAAAATCGATATTTTGGGTGCCCATGGTCGATATTTGCATGCATCTTCAGTACCTGTTTATATCTTTTAAATTCAGGCTCAAAACAACCGAAATTCGATATTTTTGGGTCCCAGAATTGATCTGTACATGCCTACTCAGTGCTAGAATAATTTCATAATATTGGCCCAAAACATGCTAAAAATAGATATTTTGGGTGCCCAAAGTCGATATGTGCATACATCTTCTGTACCAGTTTATATCTCCAATTCACGCTCAAAACACCTGAAAATTCGATATTTTTGGATCCCAAAAGCGAAATGTACATGCCTACTCAGTGTTAGAATATTTTCAAGATACATGCCCAAAATAAGCTCGAAATCGATATATTATGTGTAAAAAGTCGATTTGTGCATGCATCTTCTGTACCCGTTTATATCCCAAATTCGGGCTCAAAACACCCAAAAATTCGATATTTTTTGGTCCCAGAAGCGATCTGTACATGCTTACTCAATGCTAGAATAATTTCAAAATATAGGGATAAAACATACAGAAAATCGATATTTTAGTTGCCCAAAGTCGATATGTGCATGCATCTTCAGTACTTGTTTATATCCCAAATTCAGGCTCAAATCACCCGAAAATTCGATATTTTTGGATCCCAGAAGCGATCTGTACATGCATACTCAGTGCTAGAATATTTTCAAAATACAGGCCAAAAACAAGCTCAAAACCGATATTTTATGTGCCCAAAATCCATACGTATATTCATCTTCTGTACCTGTTTACATCTCAAATTCAGGCTCAAAACACCCGAAAATTCGATATTTTTGGGTCCCGGAAGCGATCTGTACATGCCTATTCAGTGCTAGAATATTTTCACAATACAGGCCAAAAACATTCTAAAAATCGATATTTTTTGGTGCCCAAAGTCAGTATGTGCATGCATATTCTGTACTCGTTTATATCCCAAATTAGGGCTCAAAACACCCGAAAATTCGATATTTTTGGGTCCCAGAAGCGGAATGTACATGCCTAATCATTGCTAGAATATTTTTATATTACAGGCCAAAATAAGCTAAACATCGATATTTTTGTTTCCCAAAATCGATATGTGCATGCATCTTCAGTACTTGTTTATATCCCAAATTCAGGCTCAAATCACCCGAAAATTCGATATTTTTGGATACCAGAAGCGATCTGTACATGCATACTCAGTGCTAGAATATTTTCAAAATAAAGGCCCAAAACAAGCTGAAAATCGATATTTTAGGTGAATAAAATCGTTATGTGCGTGTATCTTCTGTACCAGTTATATCTGAAATTCAGGCTCAAAACACCTGAAAATTCGATATTTTTGAGTCCCGGAAGCTATCTGTATAAGGATACTTAGTGCTAAAATGTTTTCAGGATACAGGCCCAAAACATGCTGATAATCAATATTTTAGGTACAAAAGGTCGATATGTGCATACATCTTCTGTACCCGTTTATATCCCAAATTCAGGCTCAGAACACCCAAAAATTCTATATTTTTGGGTTCCAGAAGCGAGCTGTACATGCCTACTCAATGTTAGAATATTTTCAAAGTAAATGCCCAAAACAAGTTGAAAACCGATATTTTGGGTGCCCAAAGTCAATATGTGCATGCATCTTCTGTACCCGTTTATATCTCAAATTCAGGCTCAAAACACCCGAAAATACGATATTTTGGGATCCCAGAAGCGACCTGTACATGCCTACTCAGTGTTAGAATATTTTCAAGATACAGGCCCAAAACATGCTCATAATCGATATATTAGATGTAAAAAGTCGATATGTGCATGCATCTTCTGTACCCGTTTATATCCCAAATTCAGGCTCAAAACACTCGAAAATTCAATATTTGTTTATTCCAGAAGCGATCTGTACATGCATACTCAATGCTAGAATATTTTTAAAATATAGGCCTAAAACATGCTGAAAATCGATTTTTTAGGTGCCCAAAGTCGATATGTGCATGCATCTTCTGTTCCCTTTTATATCCCAAATTCAGGCTCAGAATACACGAAAATTCGATATTTTTGGGTTCCAGAAACTATCTGTACATGCTTACTCATTGCTAGAATATTTTCAAAATACTTGTCCAAAACATGCTGAAAAACCATATTTTAGGTGCCCAAAGTCGATATGTGCATGCATCTTCTGAACCCGTTTATATCAATTGTAATGCTTTAGATTGTAACAGTCTTGAGATCCTTATCGCCTGTGGAGACCCCACCCGACTGCCACCATCATGTACTCGTCGGTCGTCCACTTCAGCTTGTTGAAATACCTGCCGGAAACTCTCATTTATCAGTTGCGATGGTATTACTTACCACCCACTTGCAGTCTTTGATTAAGAGCTGGCATCAGTCCACTTCTACACTTGACTGATCTTACCACTCTCGTCTTCCTTGACTGAGGGCTGGTGTCAGTCAATTTACTACCCGTTGCCTGAACTTACCACCCTTTGTCTGCCTTGGACTTGTCTCTATTTACTGAAGTATATCAAATTACAGATTACAGGTTATACCAGACATCTTGTGTCTATCTAAGATTATGTAAGAGGTGAATCTTCTCGCTTAGGGTAGGACTCCATCCTCCCTAGCGGTCTAGCCCATGGACGGGCTCCAAGTACGCCTCACTTCTCTCGATCCTTCCTCAAGTACCACACCCTTTCGTGTGTGACAGATTGCAACTATTGTGTTGATAATGCTTAACTTATATATGAAATATAGACATGTTAGATACAAGTTTATATAAGAATAATGTGAGTAATTATATATTGTCCCTTTCTCATCATACAAGATGACAATATGCAGTTGATTATAGCATAGAGATTAACATACAGATAATTACAGAGTGAATCTAGCAATCAGTGGCTCAGCATGGAAACTTCCCATCATGCTGTCAGATCAGCACCTTTCAAAGGATGTTGTGTCTGGTGAAACTGATTTGAACTGCTTTCAACCCTTACGGGATATTCCACCAACCATGGGTGTATCATGTATCACGAACGTGGATACAGGCGCGGATACAAGATGAACGAATTGTGGCGGGAGACGAGCAGGGATAGAGACAGCTGGTACTGCCCAAACTGTCTAACGGCACCAGTGGCAGCGAGCTACCGAGCAGCTAGCTTTCCCGTCTATTATACCCTATTATATGAACATTTGTATTTCAAAACTTGCTCTGCTTACCACTTAAAATATGTAATACATTTTCTCACACAATATCGAGAGAGAGAGAGAGAGAGTCTCACAAAGAGAGAGAGAGACTGCGTGTGTTTCACTTACTAATGCTACACGTAAATTATTTTTCAACCCATGATATAGAGCTAAGTTAAAATCTGTATAATTTTGCATCTACACACTTTACTTATACTTTTGGTCTTTTGATAATATTGTAATGATGACATAACCATACAAAACAGATATACAAGTATCACGCTGACTATAATAGGCTACAACAAAACATAACATACCGTACTTTTATAACTAAGTTATTTTTGTTTTACATAAATACTTATACATAATTCTTACTATAAAGAAAGGGACAAGAGTGTGAGTGCGTGTGTGTGTGTGTGTTAGCCTAAATGCGAACGATAGATTGCATAATTCTTGCTATAAAGAAAGGGACAAGAGAGAGAGTGTGTGTGTGTTAGGCTATGCGCGAATGTTACATTGCATAATTCTTGAGAGAGAGAGAGAGAGAGAGAGAGAGAGAGAGAGAGAGAGAGACACACACACACACACACGTACTATGTAGGAAGATGACATACAAAAAAATAACATAATTGTAATTACTGTGTAGATTACTTCCCATCATGAGATGTCTTGTTGATTTGAAATTCTCATAATTTGTGTAGGCTATTTTATGTCTATAGCGCTGTACTTATGCTTTTGATCTTTAGTATAAAAACTCTGCAGTAATAATGCAATGACAAACAAACATTATCATAATTCAGGACATTTTCATATAAAACACCTGGATGATGCACCGTACACGGGCATATTATAGCCTATTATGATGACAGACCAATACAAGGCATTCTCCAAACATTACAAACACACAAATAGTAGACCAAGCTTTGCACTACGAAATATAACTTCTTTTTATAACGAGGTAATCTTTGTTTTACACTGAAAAGTATCAAAGATATCTATCTTCTGGAGAGAGAAAGATTAGTTTTACACAGAAAGGTACAATCGTGGACTCGTTGTCATAAATAACGTTTATCTGATGCTCATGCAAAATGTTACGCAGCAGTATTATATAATTATACAGAAGATATGAATGAATAATAGCATTTTATTTTGCCTTCCATCTCCACACCATCACTAGGTTCACCCCACCTGAGAGAGAGAGAGAGAGAGAGAGAGAGAGAGAGAGCACCATCCTTATTTTTACTACTGTATTGCTGCTCAGCTATTGCAAACTAATTTTCTTCATCACCTGTTCATGTGGATTTTATCTTTTGGTGAGGGGAAGAACCACTCTGAAACACATATATAAGAATATTGAGTGCACCCAGGTCCCCCCCAAATAACCCTCTGAATTCAATTGATATCTGCAAAATTAGTTACCTTGCCTGCAATACATTATTTCAACCAGTGAAAAGTTAAACCCATTCATCCAAATCAAATAATAAAGACGGATACGACCATCACCATCCAGGTGGCAGGCCGCTCATACGTTACGTCCTGGGAGCGGTTAAAGCCCGCCAGCACCACCACCCCCACCACCATAGCCATCACAACACACTCCTGAACAGACGCAACATGTCACGCCTACACCACACGCAGCACCTCGCCAGCCACACTTGCACCCACACAGCCATCCGTGCGACACCCACCCACCAACCTCACCCCTCTCTTGCCCACACCTCCACCATTCTATCACACCACACAACAACTCTTTCCCGACACTCATACCCAAGCGCCTCTCCTTCCCCTCCCAACAACACCCTACCTCTCCTACCTCTGCCTAGTGCCTACCCCTGGTACCCCACGCAACCGTACCCCGTCTCTTACCGCTCTCACCCGCACTCTCACAAACACCAACACCCCCCCACCATACCTAACACCTCCTCAGACGCCATTCCTTCACCTACTCAACCTCCTTCCCCGCCACGCCAAGCCTCTCCATCTCACCCCATACCTACCCCTCCCACACCTCCACCTCTCCTCTCTCAACCAACCCTACCTCCCACCTCACACAGTCATCCACACCAAGCGCTGCTCAGTCCTCCCCACCCTTACCCACCTCACCCCAACCTCACCCACAACCTCCTGTGCCTCCCAACCTCCCTACCAGAGCCCAGCAACCTGGATAGAGTTTTGTTTCCTCCATTTCTTATCTTACGATACGGACCTGGGAATAAGCCCCTTGGCTGTACGCGAGGTTCAATGCTAATTACATGGCAAGCGTTAAAGATGAGCTCCTCAATTATTAAAGATAAGTCCCTAATTTCACTCCATAGTTCAATGGGTTTTGTGTTGACGTTAATATCATTCCCGCCCATTATCAGAATTGTATAATCCGGTTTGTAATCAATAAATTTTCCCAAAACTGGACGCTGAATAATGTTGCTCACCGTAGCTACTCCAGGTGAACTGAATGTACTCAATTCAAACCATGGCAGCTGAAGTGCAAACACGACCCCAAGACGACCTATGTAGCATTGTTTGTTGTATCCCGTTTACAAATTAGGCTACAGCCTAATGGTAACATTATGCCTGTCCCTCCTACAGTCCTTAAAAAAAAGTATTATACACTCAGAGGCCATATTATTATATTATACAAAATCGTTCATGTTCAAGAAATGTAAAGAATGTGTGGAAGGTGTACAGCCACGAGCAAAAGTTTCAGACATTCCCTGATAGAATGCATACAAATAAGGGAATGGAGGGTCGACGAACATAATATTTTGCTCATGGCTGTACCTTTGTTTCAAGAAAGGAATGGTGGTGGTAGAAGGAGAGAGATGTTAACTCCTCCCCTTTTTGTTTTTGTTCTCCTGCCACGATCTTACCATGATATTGATTATATAGTATACATATAAAAATGCTAGAGTTAAAAATTATGAAGTTATGAAGGGAGTAGGCTAGAGAGTAGAGAGAAGTTTCGGAAATGTGGAAAGAAATATTATGAAGGGAAGCACTCACTCGCACCCCCCACCTTTGCTCCTGTTAATTTTAGAAGCAAAAGCTCTTTGCCATCGTAATTCGCGTTGGTTTTTACATATACTGACTAATTTCCAGTACAATCGAGCAACAAATAATATTTTTCCCAAATATTTTGAAATTGTTTTGGAAAAAAATAACAAAAACAAATCTATGTTTCAGAATAGCATAATATTTTATGTGGACTATCCTTTGATATATAGTAACAATACTATAGAATGAAAAGTCCTTTATCACTGCTATAAATAGGAAAATTCCTCGCCTGAAATTGTTGAAATGAATTGTCGCCTGAAATTTGGGGAAAAAAATTCACCAAAAAAAATAAATAATAATATTTGATCGAAATCCCTCTTACATAATTTGCTCATATATACGTACATCACGTGTGAATATGATTCATTGACATAACGTCAATAGCCTTCGTGTTGTTAGCTATTATACTGGAAAAAAATGGAAAAAAATCACTTGGAAACAAAAATCTGTTGGAAATACTTTAGTTGGTGCTCTAAATTAGTAATACTTCCATTTTCTTCAGCATGCCCTAGGCTATAGAGCATTGAGGAGTGGCTGGGTATATGGTAAATTATTTTTTTTTTTCTGGCGAATATTTTAATGGAATCGAAAATTTTGTTACGGCGCGCGGCTGCGTATGACGTAAGACTGTGAGTGCTCTTAATTAAGTCACGGACTTGGGAGTAGCTTATCACTTCACGTGACCACCAGAAACTTACTCAGTCAGACAGTATGACGAGTCACACAGACTCGGTTACTATTGGGAATGGGGAGGGAGAGGGGGGGGGGTTCATTTACAGATAATTATATCTCGACGGGACGTCATGTACGGTGCTTTATTTTCAGTCAACTGAGATTGTGCTTATGTATACAATATACGTAAATTACACATAGGTGAGAAGAAGAAAAAAAAGAGCTTTACTTACGATTTTCACCTCGTGAATTAATATTGAATTAATTCCTTTGGAATATAACGTCTGCCGTCTGACAGGGGGTTCGTAATATAGTCCTATTCCACTCGTATTTTTTCATAAATTGAACAGTTATTCAAGCCTACTACTGATAGCGAAGTCATATCCACACCAAAAAAAGCACAAGGAATTTTGTGTTTAGCAAAGTATAACAAATATTGTGTGCTGCAGTGAAACAAGTAAAAATTAATTAAATAAAGAGACAAGTCAACAATTTCTGGCCAGATTACGTAAGCTCATAAGACGACCTCGATAAAAAATAACAATAACAACAACTTTCTCACTAGGTTTCGTCATGTTTCGTATTTATTCGTATACACAAATCTAATATTTCCCAAAATATAGGATATACAGTGGCTAGAATGACCGGGTTTGAGAGTAATTATATTCTTGGGTTAGTTGTTGAAAGAGCACTTTCTACATTATATATTAACAAAATTGGTTAATAAATAAGAAATTTTACGATCGTGGACGTTAACGGCACAGGCCGGAGGATAAAGGGTTTTGGACATCCTGTTCTATCACTATCTTGTCTTGCATGTCCCTCCCAAAGCTGTTTTTCCATCTAAGCTTCGGTCTTCCTCTAACTCCTCTCTTCTCCAATTCTATAATCATGATTCTTCTTCACACTTGGTTCTCTTCTCTACACATACAATGTCCATACCACTGTAGTCTTCTTTGCTGTACCATCTTCGATACTTCTACCATCTTGATCATTCCGCTAATATGTTCATTCCGGATACTATCTCTTCTTGTGACTCAACACATGCACCTCAGCATTCACATTCCCGCAACTTCCAGTTTCTGTTCTTGAGCTTTCATTATATTACAAAGCTTCCATTTAATCTTTGCACTAATTATCTTGTCACATAGAACTCCGGTTGACTTTCTCCAGTTCATTCAAGCACACTGTATTCTATGGCTACTATCAGCCCTAATATCTTCGAAACTTCTGATCCCAGGTATTTAAAATTCTGTACCCACTTAATATTTTTTACATCCATTCTGTCTTATCCCTGCCCTGCCTCCCATCACTTCTCACCCATCAATATTCCATCTTAATTAAGTCCAGCTTAAACCTTATGACTCTATCTTCCAGGGCTTGACTCCTTTCCAGTTTTTGTTCCTCTCCATCCTTGCTTAAGTCAACCAATACAATGTCATCCAAGAATAAAACTCTACATGTAACCTCCTCTGTAACATCTGCAGTCATCACATCCATCACAAGATCGATAATGTACAGGCTGAGAACCGACCACTGATGTAGACCAACCCTCACTCCAAACTCTTCCATCCTTCTAACAATGCTTCTTACTCGAGCCGTTGTTCCTGCATGCATACTGTATCTTGCAGAACCATTACATACATCTCAGGAACTTCTTTCACCCTCATGCATCTCCAAACTTCCTGCCTTGAAACCCAATCATACACTTTCTCCAGATCAATGAACACCAAGTGTAGCTCTTTATACTTTCTTCTGAATTTCTTCCTTGCCTGTCTCAAAGAAAATATTGCATCCACTGTCCCTTTTCCGGTATAAACCCGAACTGTTCTTCTCTTACACAAGTTTCTCTCCATATTCTCTCTTCTATCTAATACAGAACTCATGCATAGATTTCCATCATCTAAGACATAGGTTTTATGCCTCTGTAATTACTACAGTCCTGGATGTCTCCTTTCTCTTTATAAATCAGTACCAGTATATTGTAGCCAGCCAATCTCATAATATATTCACTCCTTTTCTCCCTAAACATTTCCACTCTTTGACTGGTAATACCATCAGGACCAACTGTCTTTCCTTCTTTCATTTTTAGTAACGCTATTTGTACTTCCTCTCCATTAATATCTTGTACTTCTCTTACATGCTGATTTCCATCTTCTATAGTTTTCCTCATTCAATAATTCCCTGGTGATGTGGGCAAAACTTTAAGGGTTTTGGCGCCCCTTCGGCCCCAGCCACAAGCTTTTAGTTCTTCAACTGTCCCTCTTTCCTTTCTATCTCCTTCCTGCTTGGTGTCTCCACTCTCCATCACCTTTTTCTTGCGCTATATGACCTCGCTGTTGCGGAGCCTAATATCTATCAATCAATCAATCAATCAATCAATCATTCAATAATTTCTCAAAATACACCATGTATTTACACCATCCTTATCTGTCAACACTCTCCCTCCTCATCCTTGATCTACTTGATGTGTGTTAGATCTTTGGTGGCTTTGTTTCTGTTCTTCGCTATCCTATACATATTCTTCTGTCCCTCTGTCGCCTCTAGCTACTCATAGAAATCATTCGTTGCTGTCGCCTTACCCTGTGCTACTGCTCCTTTGTATTCTATACATGCCACTTTCCAAGCCTCTCTAATCTCTTTCGAAACATTCGTGTCATAGGCTCTCTTTGCTTTTTCTGTTTACTGATTTTCTCCAGTGTATTCTGGTTCAACCACCAAGTTTCTTTATTATTTTGTTGTTCTTTGCCAAATGTTTTACTGACAACTTCTTCCTCTTTTCAAATCACATTAATATTCTCTTTCCACCAGGTGTTCGTATTTTATTCTGGTTTGATGTTACACAGAAATGCTTCATTAAAGTCTGCCTCAGTTCTTGATGTTTCATTCTACACCCTTTTATCTTTGGTTCTCCCTTCGAAGTTCAAATTCCTGCAGTAATATAATCTGATACCACTAAACACACACAACCCCCCCCCCTCCCCAACCCTGTCCCGTAAATCACCGTACCCCCCTAGCACACACAACCCCCCCTCCCCAAGCCTGTCTCTCTATTTCTGCACCCCCTAAACACTTTCCCCTCTTATCGTTTTACAATTCTTCAGTTCAGCCAGTTGCCCTCTCCTATACAAAATGATATCTATCTGTGTCTGCCTTACTACACTGCTGTATGTAGCATAATATTTGCACGTAAAGAAGGTGTTACAAATTGCAAGATCAAATGCCACTGCGAAATGCACTCTTCATTCTCCTTCCTCATTCATCTCGCCGATGCCATGTCCTCCATAAACTCTACCTATATTTTCACCAACATGTCTATTTAGGTTACATCCGATAATTACTCTCTCGTCTGCAAACATCGACGTCATGAACTCATTCATTGTTCTCCAGAACTCAATTTTATCTTCCTATTCACATGCTACTTGTGGAACACATCTAGTTACTATGTTCAACACCTTTTCTCCACGACACACCTTTATTCGCATTATTCTATAATATATCCCTTTAACCTACACTTCCTTATCTTTCATATATCCTTGCTGATAATGATCCACTTCTTCCATAGTTGTTAGCTCCACTGTACAGCATCTTATAACCAATGCCTATCTCCTTTGCTTTATTTAATTTCCATCTTCTTTCCTGTAAACACAATATATCCATCTGCTTTCTCTCCATAACATCTACAAGCTCTACAACGCCTGGTAATGCTGCCAACATTTTGGGTTCTGACTCGTTTCCTCTAGGATGGTTCCCCTTATTACTGTTGACTGTAGTCTTCCTCAACTACCTCCACTTGAGATTTCCTTCCATTTCCTCTCGTGTCTTCCACCCTGTGATGTCTCCCTGGGGCAGGGGGCTACAAATATCTCCCCAGTATCCCTGCTTGTTGTTAAATGACTAAAAGCGGCTTTCACTTCAATTGTCCCTATTTTCATGTAACCTTAGTACTTACTGTCCCACCTCTCAATCACTTTCTTCCTTTGGGGCCATAGGACCTCGCTGTTACAGCGCCTAATATCAATAAATCAATCAATCAACCAGTGTGTGATGTGTGGAAACTTCATAATGACTAGCCTTGTTGCTGAAGAGTTGGACTCATCTTCTGGTACCTTTCACCCTTGTTGAAGTGTGTCTGGCGTGTGACTGATCATAACTCCATGATGTGTTATGTTAGGAGTAAACCATCATGTCCTACTGCCTCCACCTATGAGCCTCCAAGTCCTGGGAACTTGTTTCTGTGGAAGTGACCACGTTGCTTTCAGCCAGGAGTTAACGTGTGTCATGGTTGTGATTGATGCTAGTCCCCAACTCGTGCCTCTATTACCACAGTACTTCATCCACCATCACCTTCCCAGTCTATTACCACAGTCTACTACCACAGTACTTCATCCACCATCACCTTTCCAGTATATTACCACAGTACTTCATCCACCATCACCTTCCCAGTCTATTACCACAGTCTACTACCACAGTACTGCATCCACCATCACCTTCCCAGTGTATTACCACAGCCTACTACCACAGTACTTCATCCACCATCACCTTCCCAGTGTATTACCACAGTACTTCATCCACCATCACCTTTCCAGTATATTACCACAGTACTTCATCCACCATCACCTTCCCAGTCTATTACCACAGTCTACTACCACAGCACTGCATCCACCATCACCTTCCCAGTCTATTACCACAACACTGCATCCACCATCACCTTTCCAGTCTATTACCACAGTACTTCATCTACCATCACCTTCCCAGTCTACTACCACAGCACTGCATCCACCATCACCTTCCCAGTCTATTACCACAGTCTACTACCACAGCACTGCATCCACCATCACCTTCCCAGTCTACTACCACAGCACTGCATCCACCATCACCTTCCCAGTCTATTACCACAACACTGCATCCACCATCACCTTCCCAGTCTATTCCTCCCAACAATCCTGCCCCACCTCCTAACCTTGCCCTCCGCCAGTTTGTTGCTTCTGTCATGGCACGATGTAGTGCCCTTGAGAACTGCTTTTCTGCCCTTGAAGCCAGGATTGACAGGCTGGTTGCATCTCTGTCCACCTCTATTCCCAAACTCTCCACCGTTGTTGAGACTCAGTAATCCATCATCTCAGCCGTTACCACCTTTACTTTACCGACAAGATGGCAACTATTGATTTTTGCCTTGAGTTTTGTTTTTCTTTATTTTACATTTAACGTTTTTTGGAGGGCTAAGAGGTGTGATGTGAAAGTATGTGCTTTATTCCCTGACCCTCCTTGGAGCAGGGTTGGTCACGATGTTTACTGCAGGTCATGTCACAAGGATATCAAGTCTGCCTTGTCCTACATCCAAATAGTGTCCCTTGCCACACCCACATTTACCCTGGTCAGGACAGCATGATGGTCAGAGCTGTATACGGGTGCCAGCTGGTGACAGCATAGGGTGTCCACCTGGAGGTCAGAGATGACAGGATCCAGCGTCCCTTCCCGTTCCTGTGTGGGGAAAGTCACATGGTCTATCAAGCCCTGTACATCCAGGAGATTTTTTGGAGGCTTACTGCTACAGGTGGTGGTTGAGGTCACCCACCACCAGGAAGTGGCTGCAACGGTGTTCTATCAGCAGGTCATTCAGTTTCTCTGTCAAGTAGTGGAGTGAGGCAGGCCCCTGTCTTGGTGGACGGTACATAGCGCAGATCATGAGGACTGAACAGTCAGCCAGTACAACCCAGAAAAACATGGTTTCCATCTGGAGAGGTGTTTCCACATTTAGTAGCTGGGACTAAATACCCTCCTTGAAACATAGAGCCTTCCCGCCTCCTGCTCGTTCCAGGCGATCCCTCCTGGTCCAGTGGGTATAGCCACGTATTTTGTCTCTTTCTCCAGGTCGTTCATCTGCCTCTACTCTCCGGACTTCTTCCTGCAAACATAGGGTTCGCTCTTAATGTCATCTCCTGGAGCATCTGTGGTATCACCAGTTATGTTAAACTCAGTCAACTCATGGTCAATGTTTTTCCTCATCAGCCGAGTATTTTCTTTCTCCAGGAATTATTTCCAGGATGGTCTCTCACCTCTGGACAAACTCTTAACTTGCATACATACCTTCTAGCCACATCACCTTCTTCTGTACCTCCACCGATCCTGACATGATCTTTCAGCTTCAGGAAGGTACTCTGGATCTCATCCTCACATCGGGACTGATAACATCTCAGAACCAGTGCTCCACGGTGCCAGTTTTATTCTCTGTTCATGTCACACTTTGGCTTCATTATATTCTACCTGCTGGGTCTACTGCTCCTGCCACTCGTTTACATATTGCTGTTCCTGTAAATCATTATATTCTACCTGCTGGGTCTGCTGCTCCTGCCAATCGTTTACATATTGCTGTGACTGTAAATCATTGTATCAGATTACTTTACTGAGGGAATTTGAACTTGGAAGGGAGAACCAAAGATCAAAGGGTGGAGATTGAAACTGAGGGAGACTTTCATAGAAGCATTTCTGAGTAACATCAAACCAGAATAAAATCTGAAGACCTGGTGGAAAGAAAATATTAATGTGATTTGAAAAGAGGAAGAAATTGTCGGTAAAACATTTGGTAAAGAACAACAAAATATATAAAGAAACTTGGTGGTTGAACCAGGATACACTGGAGAAAATCAGTAAACAGAAAGAAGCAAACAGAGCCTATGACACGAATGTTTCGAAAGAGATTAGAGAGTCTTGAAAGGTGGTGTGTATAGAATACAAAGGAGCAGTAGCACAGGGTAAGGCGACAGTAACGAATGATTTCTATGAGCAGCTAGAGGCGACAGAGGGACAGAAGAATATGTATAGGATAGCGAAGAACAGAAACAAAGCCACCAAAGATCTAACACACATCAAGTAGATCAAGGATGAGGAGGGAGAGTGTTGACAGATAAGGATGGTGTAAATACAGAGTGGAATGATTATTTTGAAAAATTATTGAATGAGGAGAACGATTGGAGAATGATAGGGGATGGAAATTAGCATGTAAGAGAAGTACAGGATATTAACGGATTTGAAGTACAGATAGCGTTACTAAAAATGAGAGAAGGAAAGGCAGTTGGTCCTGATGGTATTACCAATCAAAGAGTGGAAATGTTTAGGGAGAGAAGGAGTAAATATATTATGAGATTTGCTGGCTACAATGTACACTCGTGATACGTAATCTCTGACCAGACGAACGGCAGGAGGCACCACACATACCCTGCATTCGAACTCAGCCTCTATAGGTGGACTGGGAGGGGAAATGAGCAATACCAGGCGATTCAAAGCTTTCTGCTCATCACACTCTGGTCAGAAATTATGTATCACGAGTGTAGTGATACTGATTTATAAAGAGAAAGGAGACATCTAGGAGAGTAGTAATTACAGAGGCAAAAAATCTATGTCTCAGATGATGGAAAACTATGCTTGAGTTCTATATTTGATAGAAGTGAGAATATGGAGAGAAACTTGTGTAAGAGAAGAACAGTTCGGGTTTATACCAGAAAAGGGACAGTGGATGCAATAGTTTCTTTGAGACAGGCAATGGAGAAGTACAGAAGGAAGTAGAAAGAGCTACACTTGGTGTTCATTGATCTGGAGAAAGTGTATGATCGGGTTTCAAGGCAGTTTCAAGTTTGGAGATGTATGAAGGTGAAAGAAGTTCCTAAGATGTATGTAATTGTTCTGCAAGATACAGTATGTATGCAGGAACAACGGCTCGAGTAAGAAGTGTTGTTAGAATGATGGAAGAGTGTCGGTTCTCAGCCCTTACATTTTCGATCTTGTGATGGATGAGATGACTGCAGATGTTAGAGAGTAGGTTACATGTAGTGCTTTATTCTTAGATGACATTGTATTGGTTGACGTGAGCACAAACTGGAAAGGAGTCAAGCCGTGTAAGATAGAGGTATGAGGTTGAAGCAGGACTTAAGATGGAATATTGATAGGTGAGAGGTGATGGGAGGCAGGGCAGGGGACTATGTAGCTGGGGTACTTTAAGTATGCTTGGGGACTATGAAGCTGGGGTACTTTAAGTCTGCTTGGGGACTATGTAGCTGGGGTACTTTAAGTCTGCTTGGGGACTATGTAGCTGGGGTACTTTAAGTCAGCTTGGGGACTATGAAGCTGGGGTACTTTAAGGCTGCTTGGAGACTATGAAGCTGGGGTACTTTAAGTCTGCTTGGAGACTATGCAACCCCACGAGGACTCTCAGGCGAACCCTGAGGAATGTGATGGAGAGACAAAAATATTCACCATACTTGACTCTCTCGATGATGTCCTGACACTTTCTGGAGATGATGATGAACCGGGATGTGACTGCAGACATCTTTACTTCAGCCAGTTCATGATGCAGTTGGAGGGCCTTGTTAACGACAAACAACCACTGCAGCTTCATGTCCATAGAAAAGGAGAGCTTGACTCATGTGTCACCCAGGGCAAATGCAGGACAATGAGACGAGGAACAGGTGTGGGTAGGGGTCGAAGCACCAGAGCAAAGCAAAGAAGACTGAGAGTCAAGTACGTCATGCACATCCGAAGTATTCTTGACGGTCTTGGCAGTGAGAGGCAAACAATTCACATTAGCAGATTCCCAGCAGTCAGAAGAGGCCTCCACACATTGCTTGGTAGAGGTGGATGAGATGGATATCTGTAACACATGCTGAGGAATGATTGAGAAGAGGGGGATATTGGGTAAGGGTTTGCCAAGGCGGCCATTTATCCTATTGTAAAAACTCGTTGTCTTCTGATATGTCTGAGTTTGCCTCCAGACAGGAAGCTACATCCGATAAACTGCTCTCCATCAGGCCAGACAAGGCTTTGATGGAAAAGCAAACAAACTCTTCAAAGTGCACAAGAGTGAGGTAAGGATGGAGAAGGTAGATAGCCGGGGAGCTTCGTGTAGTCAAGCGAAGGGAGGGTCTGACAGATGGTGGAGAAGTGATGGTTCATTTTGTCACTGGATTCAGAGTGAGAGAGATGGGAGACACAGGGGATGGTGGAGAAATTATTTGATAGTCCACACAGATGTTTAATTTTGAAAAACCATTGAAAATTATTTGTTTGTTTTGAACTGTAAATTTTACTTGGGTAGTGGTTTTTCTTTGCCTTGGCAATTTCTCTGATTTTTTTATTTCTGAGCCGTTTGAACCTGTTTATGTTTGTGTAGAGTCGACGTGATAACAAAATTATTCCACTTGGTGTATAAGTCTGTCTTGACCTCAGTCCAGGGGTACCAGGTGATCCACTGACCTTAAGGCTGTGTCAGGTGTGTAGAGTAGAGGTGATAACAATATTATTCCACTTGGTGTATAAGTCTGTCTCAGTGATGACTTCAGTCCAGGGGTACCAGGTGATCCACTGACCTTAAGGCTGAGTCAGGTGTGGTCATAATGACAGGGGCTTGGTAGAGTATAGTGGTTGGTGCAGGTGAACACAGAACAGAACAATGTGTGCTGCGTCCCAGGGGAGGGAAGGGTTGGGGGGGCAGGGTAAAGCTGGTTAGCAAAATGTCAGTCAACACTAGGTCTAAGGTAATGTTGCCAGTTATGAAATTTACTTGTCACGACCGCCCTAGCCGACCTCGATTAACAACAACTTTCACACAAAACTTTCACACGGGCTTTCGTATATTTACTTACGAGTTCGAAGTTAACTCCTTCACTAAACAAATTAATCTTAATTATTTTAGTATGTCGCTCATTGTAGAATGATTTATAATCATATGTAGTGATAGTGATATTGACGTGTATAAATAAGGTGTGGTCATCGAGTGGGGCAGAAAAGAAGCTATGGTACAGTTGCGGAAGGGAGTTTCTTTATCACCCTGGGCTCCTCTGTACCCTACCCCACAAGGAGGTGACGGAGGTGTAGAGAGTTGAACATATAACGACGGAGATGATTGGTCGATAAGTTGCTAGGAAAGTTTAGTGATAATATAACCTTATTATATCTAAAAACAAGAGAGCATTGTGGTGAACTAAATATATTATGTTTATTTGCCATATATATAGTATATGAAGAACAGTAGCATACATTGTTAATGAGGAACTGAATTATAACGCATACTGGAATAACTCGTATTTTATTCTCAGTTGTGGTTGTCATACATCAGCCAACTGATGGTGATGGGAGGGGATCTGCCTGGCATTGCTTCACGGTCTCACGGCTCGTGATGTGATTCGTTTTATGGCTTCAAATATTCATTTCTACCTTAGTAATAGGGATAGGATATATGCTTTTTTATATAATTATAGACAAATTTATAACGATTTACATTTACAGATAGTGAAGTAGTGTTATCGTTTGTTGTTAATTTTGTCATCTGTTTTCTTATTTATTTTCAGTACGAATCGTTAAAATTTATTTTGATAGAGCCTAGTGAGATGAAGAACGTTGAGTTAAAATAAGCATTTGCTTGACAAAATGGTAAGAACAACACTCTATGACGAGAAGCCTTTATTGACGACGTTTCGCTATTGCTTCTTCAGGTTAAAGGCACATCCATATAACAGACAGTGCTGTGTAACTTATAGTTCCATTTTTATTTGTATGTGACTGTATTCTGTTTTGTTCCACTTCCTCCGTTACCATTCCATGTATTTTTTTTTATTTGCCCCGATGTTCTTTCCTTTCCCATTATCAGCTCGTCCTCTCCGCCTCTCCTCCCCCCCTTCTACCTCCGTTTCCTTCCTCCTGCGTGAATTCACCCACGCCTACTCTCTTTCCCCCTCCCGCCTCCCGCCTATCACGTGACCCTTCCGCCTCTCCCCCACTATGAGCGGTATACATACAGGGTGTATCGCGAGGTATATCATTAAATTACACCAGAGATATAAAATATAATTTTGAGTATATTTTGTTGTATAGAGTATGCTGTGTGTAATCTCAGTAAAGTACAATGAATACTGATAAAAACTATTTTAACGTGTGTTGTCAAATGGCGGTGAGCTTCGGAGGGAGTCGTAGCCTAATATGTTTTTCGGACCAAAGAGGTCTTATTTATTTCAGCTTAATAAATTTTATCATGATTGCAATATTTATGTGATGTTCTATAATGTACATTGAATCATATTTTCAATGCAGAGGGATAATACCAGGCCTGTATAAATAATATTCGACGAAATATGATAAATATCTTTTGAAGGTTAGGTAAACTCCTCCGACATAATGCAAACCTGCAAGTCTTAGCATTTCCCTACATTTCACGGATTTTCTTCTTATACAGGCCTGGTATTATCCCTCTGCATTGAAAATATGATTCAATGTACGTTATAAAACATCACATAAATATTGCAATCATGAAAAAATTTATTAAGCTGAAATAAATAAGACCTCTTTTGTCCGAAAAACATATTAGGCTACGACTCCCTCGGAAGCTCACCGCCATTTGACAACACACGTTAAAATAGTTTTTATCAGTATTCATTGTACTTTACTGAGATTACACACAGCATACTTTATAGAACAAAATATACTCAAAATTATATTTTATATCTCTGGTGTAATTTAATGATATACCTCGCGATACACCCTGTATATATTCGTTTACACTACCTGTCCTCACTCATAACTGAAGAGGGCTACGTGATGTAACCGAAAAGTCGTATATCTTTTTCAATAAATTACAAATAAATGTGGGTTTTTCACTAGACTTCTGCATTCACGGCATTGTGAATTTTTCTTGTTCATTATACATTTATATATTTATTCTATAGCAAAATGCATAACAATTATATATATATGGTGGGTTAACCACCCAAACACCTGACAACCATGCCTCGCCCTTCCACCTCAACCTTCCTCCCTCCCTCTCAGCACCTGTATTCTTTCTCTTCACTTTCTCTTCATTTTCATACGTTATTTTTTTACTTCATATATATCTCTCTCGCTCATATAATTTATATTTAATTACATCGTGGTTACAATATTTACAACACATTACACTGCACGTATTAAAATTTTTACTTTATTTCCTCACCACCCAAGAACTGCAATGTAGGGTGTGGAGAGTGTTGCCGCTCGTGATGCTTTTAACGTATATATTTTTATTAAGAAAAGGTATATTTTAAATTATTTTCTTTCAAATTATATTATAGACGTAAACGTTACTTTACTTACCTAACCAAGAACTACGGTATAATTCGATAAAAGAGACAACATGGTATTATATAAGCAACATTTCTTTATTGCCACACAAAGACCTTAGTTTATTATTTTTTTATACCTCAATCTCGGGATTGAAGGTCGTGGCCTGAGACTGAGGCCCTGAGATTATCGAGTAACGCTTCGAGGTGTTGGTTACTTCACATGTTTGTTTATACGTCACTTAATATATTATGCTTTCTATATTTCTTTTTATTTGGGACACCAAAATATTTACGTCGAAATTGTATTGTTATGTGTTATTATCTGTGTGCCTTTTACATTATATCACAGAAGTTATGAATCCCTAGTTTAGGGAACACTGCAAAACACTACACAAGGAACTACACGGCCTGACCCCACCAGAAACTTGGTTTAACTTTTCTCAGCTTATAATATATATATATATATATATATATATATATATATATATATATATATATATGTGTGTGTGTGTGTGTGTGTGTAAATCTCTGTTTTAATATTGTAGAAAACCTCATAACAAGTCCTCTCCATTCATCACAAACGAAATTTTCTACTATCATAATAATCATCTCTCTCTCTCTCTCTCTCTCTCTCTCTCTCTCTCTCTCTCTCTCTCTCTGTTTGTATGCTTCGTCCTCTTTCTCTCACTCTCCCCCTCCCCCACTTCCACTCGCTCACTCAAACTCTCTCTCTCTCTCTGAGAATGGAGACCTGCTTAATATGTAGGGCCATATGTATAAAAATATTTATGTGAATGGGTTTATAGTTATATAATGCGGTTTATGTTTGAGGGTTTACCATGTGACCTGAATGAGAATTCTTAGGGATACTGAATACCAGTATATTTGTTTTATCTTCATTGTTGCCATGTTTCCAATGTAAACATTGCAATTGTGATTAGCTTCATTCTGTCATCATTTCTGTTATTATATATAGTTTGTCAGCTTTAACGGCAACCTGGCTATCTCCACCCCTTTCTGCTCTTGTTTCCTCCCTACCTCTCCTCAATAACCTCCAACACACACCCAGTTACCTCGCTCACCCCCGCCTGTATACTCCCCCGCATGGAGGTAGCATAGGTGGAGGCGCCAGTAGGACCTGATTTGTGAAGCCACCAATCTGTCATTTCCGGCGCCTTCAAGATGGCGCATACCTTTGTATGTCAGGTCAGAAGTCAGGTCAGAAGTCCACTTTTACTGAAGCATATCTTGGTGTCCGCCATATTGAAGGCGCCGAAAATGACAGTTCGGTGTCTTCACTTTACTCCCCTGGATTAGTGAGCCATTGCGACTCCACCTGTACTAACTCCATGCTCCCCCGCATCTCCCCCCCCCCTTACCACCTCCGCCTCTACCCTTCCCCATGGAGCGCGCATATTTAAGGTTCAGCAGTACTGTATAATTAACAAGAAAAATTCACAATGCCGTGAATGCAGAAGTCTAGTGAAAAACCCACATTTATTTGTAATTTATTGAAAAAGATATACGACTTTTCGGTTACATCACGTAGCCCTCTTCAGGTATGAGTGAAGACAGGTAGTGTAAACGAATATATATGTATACCGCTCATAGTGGGGGAGAGGCGGAAGGGTCACGTGATAGGCGGGAGGCGGGAGGGGGAAAGAGAGTAGGGGTGGGTGAATTCACGCAGGAGGAAGGAAACGGAGGTAGAAGGGGGGGAGGAGAGGCGGAGAGGACGAGCTGATAATGGGAAAGGAAAGAACATCGGGGCAAATAAAAAAAAATACATGGAATGGTAACGGAGGAAGTGGAACAAAACAGAATACAGTCACATACAAATAAAAATGGAACTATAAGTTACACAGAACTGTCTGTTATATGGATGTGCCTTTAACCTGAAGAAGCAATAGCGAAACGTCGTCAATAAAGGCTCCTCGTCATAGAGTGTTGTTCTTACCATTTTGTCAAGCAAATGCTTATTTTAACTCAACGTTCTTTCATCTCACTAGGCTCTATCAAAATAAATTTTAACGATTCGTACTGAAAATAAATAAGAAAACAGATGACAAAATTAACAACAAACGATAACACTACTTCACTATCTGTAAATGTAAATCGTTATAAATTTGTCTATAATTATATAAAAAAGCATATATCCTCTCCCTATTACTAAGGTAGAAATGAATATTTGAAGCCATAAAACGAATCACATCACGAGCCGTGAGACCGTGAAGCAATGCCAGGCAGATCCCCTCCCATCACCATCAGTTGGCTGATGTATGACAACCACAACTGAGAATAAAATACGAGTTATTCCAGTATGCGTTATAATTCAGTTCCTCATTAACAATGTATGCTACTGTTCTTCATATACTGTATATATGGCAAATAAACATAATATATTTAGTTCACCACAATGCTCTCTTGTTTAGATATAATAAGGTTATATTATCACTAAACTTTCCTAGCAACTTATCGACCAATCATCTCCGTCGTTATATGTTCAACTCTCTACACCTCCGTCACCTCCTTGTGGGGTAGGGTATAGAGGAGCCCAGGGTGATAAAGAAACTCCCTTCCGCAACTGTACCAACATCACCAAAAAGCTTCACTGTCTCATCTAGTGAGACACCCAATAATCTCGGGGCCTTGTAAGAGTCACGGGCTACTGACACCCTACAGTCCCGAGGTATAAAAGAAGTATAAAAAAAACAATATATATGTTGTAAATTTACGTTACGAATGGCAATGAAACTTCCTTTATTCTTTTTCTTGTTCCTGTGTCTAATGTTATCTCTAAATCGATCCTTATCCTACCTAACTGGCCAGCTGGTATATAATCGGATACTTATCATGAGAAGTGAACGATATATTGTTTAGTTAAGCTGTATTGGAGTTGCAGCTTGATGTCCAGACGTGGTTGTGTATCAAGTTCTTTTGTATTGCACGTATGTGAGAATTCCCTCTAACACTTCTTCCCACCTGTATAATCCACTCTGTATGGTGTGTTCTCATCACTGCCTCCGTAAATACTAACTTTCCGGCTCCCAGACTAAACCTGGTAATTTATGATCTAGTGCTTCACCACCCAGAAATATATTATCGAGATATTCGACTGATTTCTTGGATTTGTGATGTTATGTGATTGTTTCTTTAATTAAGTTCGAGTATCTTTTTAGATGGCTCGAAATTTTGGTATTATAAATATATAAATAAATTCGAGAATCTTTTTAGATGGCTGTAACTACTGGCAATATAAATGTTAAATAACAACGATAATTGCTGATATTATGTCGTTAATGCTTCTCTGTGGGAAATAATTACCACATTGCCACTGGTTGGAATGTCTACAACTTACTTTAATGAAAGCTGTAACTGAAGGTTGCTAGTATTTAATTCATTAAAGTCACCACAGATAACTAGCTTGGAAGAAGGAAACTGGATCTTAAGACGGTCTGATGTGACGATGATGTGGTCGATCAGGGCAGGTCCGATGAGTGCTCGGGGTGGATGGCAGAAAGGCAGTAAATGATTGTGATGTGTGTGTGTGTGTTACTGGCAGATTTCCTTATTCTTTCTGTGATAATTGGCTGACATGATGATATAGTGTAATTTATTTCTATACTCTGAGATTAATATATCTTATAGTCATCTAGTATATGTCATAAAAATACAAACTCCAATTTTCTTTCATCTACTTTTCTCCATCGAATGTTAACAGTGTAATTATGACACTCGCAATTTGAATCCTAAAAATCTTTCTCTAGGTAAGTGTCATAGTGATCTCTCTCTCTCTCTCTCTCTCTCTCTCTCTCTCTCTCTCTCTCTCTCGTGACTTAATTAACAACATAGTGGTTGTGTGTATACTAACCTTTGTTGTCCACAGTTTACACAGTAGTCATGTGTGTGTTGTAGAGGACAGGAGGGTGACACAATAGTAATGAAGGAACACCAACATGGACAACACAAAACACACCAAGAAAACCAATATACTATATGTGTAATGTATAAGTAAATACATTGACTTGGTAATATATTAGGCAGAGAAAAGAGGTTGTATGAGAGACAAATAATGATGAACGATAAGTGACTGTTGTGACTCTAGTTTTAACATCTTCAATGTGTTACCCTTCCCACTAACCAAGATAACAAACATAAAATTAATGTCTGACACAATATTCCTCAATGTGTTACCCTTCCCACTAACCAAGATGACAAATATAAAAGTTATACCTTTACATTCTCCTATTCGTTCCTCTCCCTCCCCTTTCTATACCCTACCTACCCTTCCCTTCCCTCCCCTACCGCTCTTTTCCCTTTCCTTCCTTTACAGCTTCATATCCTCTCCCTTCCTCTCCTTTACTATCCCCAATCCTCACTTCCTTCCCATTAACCTTTTTCTCCTATCCCTTCCTACAATTTCTTCCCTTTCCTTCATTCCTACTCTTCCTTATTCTTACCCTTACGTCATCGTTCCCTCCAAACCCTCCATCCTTCCTCTCTCCTTCTCCTCACTCACCCTACCCTCCACCCTATTGTATATACGACTGTCTGCAAGACTTATCACAGGATGTACCAATATATCTATTATTGGTATAGTGAAACCAGCACAGCTGGATTGCTATAGAATACGCCCCTTCTCAAGCCCAGGCCCCGTATAGGCATAATCTGGGTTGGAAGGGTCAATTCCGTGACGTTCATCAGAAGTAAATAAAATTCAAATCTGGCGCTGTACTGATAGTGGAGCCACCTGGTGGTGGCGTGGTGAGGTATTAAGCCCCTCCTCCGCTGAATACCGCTCGCTCACTCTGTCGCGGAACACGTCTCAGTCAACATCTACGCTCCTCGCTGCTACGCTATGGTATTGTGTCACGTGTTCCTGCTAATATTTCCTTTTGTGTTCTAGTGGCTAGCCTGCTTTGCAGATGTATCGTGTGTGTATTCTAGGAGGGTTTTAGGTGTTTATGGGGGTTTTTTCTTCGTTAGGACTGAGTCCTTTTTTCCTTAGCGAAGGGGGGGCTTTTCAGCCCCTTTGTTCGGAGTTTTTCTCCGTTTTTCCCCCCTTTCACCTTTCCTCCTGCCACTAGTACATTCTTCGTGTGTATTTTATCGGGGTTTCTGGGGTTTTTAGCGAGGTTAGTGGGCGCCACGTGGGACTTCACCTCCCCACGTGGTGAGCACATGGGGTCTTTGCAGCCCTTCCTCTTGCCTTCCCCGATTATTATGTGTCCCCTCTCGGTAAAGGGGAGTGAGAATTGTGCCCTGGTTCTCTCTTCCTCTCCCAGGCGGGGGTTTTTTATTTGATTTTTGGTGTTATTCCAATATTTGTAGCCTGGAGTGTTTCTTCTCAGGCTAGCTTGTTGGGGGCTACTTTTCGGGGTTTTTTCCCCTTCCCTGTCCTGCCTCCCTTCCTCCTGCCACTAGTACACGTCATTTAGTGTATTTTTCCTCGGGGTTTTTTGGTGTTAGCGAGGTTTTTTCCTCCCCACGTGGGGCTCTTTCCTCCCCACGTGGTGCGGGGGTAGGACTACTTAGCCCCTTATCGTTGTTTCCCCCGAGTGTGGTTTAGTGTTACGTGGGGTGCGGGGAGCGAGGATTGTGCCAGGTTCTCGTTTCCCCTTCCCAGCGTATTTTTGGGGTTTTTCCTGGTGTCTTCCCAGTTTGTCTGTTACCCTGGGAATTGCCCATCAGGCTGTCTGTGCCTCTCCTTTGGGGCCTCCAGACCGGAGGTTCTTTCCCAGCCCCCGCGGGGGTGGGGGGGGGGGTTTCCCGGGTTGGTGCGTGTGGGGGTTTTTTGTTTGGTGTTCGTTCCCGGGTCCGAGGGGGCTTGCTATCCCCCTCTGCCCGTGTCCTATTATTTTTGTTTGTGTCTTTGTACGCATTGCTTCACGTGTTAACCCCTTTTTTGTGAGTTTTTCTCCCGCAGTCTGGCCACCAGCATCGTTCGCCCCACGCACCCTGCTTCACCCCCTAGGCTTGCGACCCTTTGGTGTGTAGTGTGGAAGGCTGTATGTTGTGTTTTTCTCTGCACATGGCGCGAACACGTGTGCGTGTTTGCCCCTTGTGTGGGGATTTTCCCCGTGTGTGTGTTGATTGGTGTGTGCGCTCACGCTGTGACTGTCTTCCCCCGTGTGCGGTGAGTACTTGTTTGGGTTTTTTCTCCTCGGGTTTTTTAGCCCTGTGGGGAGTTAGGTTTTTTATTTGCACGTGTCCCTTCTACTCTGTGTCTTGGGGCCTCTGCACCTTTTTTGTGTTTTTCCTTGTCAGCTCTTTTAGTGTCTTTAGGATATTATTCTGATAATGTTGCCTGCACTTCTGTAGCTGCCTTACCAAGCAACGTTTTACTCACTACATCTGCTTGACTTCTTGCTACTACTGTACTGTTCTTGTCTGCGTTGTAGCATTCTTCTTCGTGCAGTACTGTTTTTTCAACATTCAGTCTCTTTTCTCACAATTCAGTACAGTTTTTATAGTTTTTAACATTATGCGGTAGGGTAGTAAGACTTTCTATCTTTCTTCTTACATAACTCTTACTTTGTGCTTGCCCATATTGGGGGTAAGAGAAGCTTTTTACTTTCTGGTAGAGTAACAAGTTCCTCTTTTTAAAACCCTCTCCCTCCTTGGGTTTCCTAGGGTCTACTCTCGGCTTTTGGGGACCGTGTTTGCGGGGTTTTTCCCCAGCAGTGTGGGGGTGAGTATGTGTGGGTTAGTGTTTTGCCTTGGGAGTTAGTGTTTTCCTCCCTCGGGGTGTTTTGTGTTTTTCCATGTGTGTACACGTGGGTTCACGTGTTAACCCCCTTTTTTCTCCCGCAGTCCACTCGTGCCTTGTGTGCTTCTTCTGGCTGCACCGTGAGGTTGTTCCTCGACGTGCATCACCACTGTTCACCCCGCACATGCTTCTGCACTCCCAGGAGTACGTTCCTGCTATGTGCCTCTCGAGGTCACAGAGGATCTAACTCCTAGCACCCCGCCGAGTCCCCATCGCCTTCCCTGGATGGTTCTGTGCCTCCCTTCCATTGTTTCCCACCATTCCCGGAAGCGAGCCAGACCACCACGCTGGCCCCCCTGGCTACCTGACCGGTACCAGGACCCAGCAGGGAAGCTGCTTCGTCTCCCCCATGGGCGAGCTCCTCGAGCCGCTCTCGGGGGTGCAAGCACGAGTCCAGGAGGAGGTCTCGCCCTCAGGTCCACAGGGTTTCGGGTCCCTAGCACCCCGAGAGGCCTCCTCTCCTTCCTTTAGTCGGCTCTGATAACCCCCCCGAGGTTTCCACCTCAGCAGGAGGGGGTCAGACCGTCGGGCTGCACCCCTGGTCACCTCCCAGGTACCAGGGCCCAGCAAGGAAAGGCTCCTTCTCCCACGCGGACGCGCTCAAAGAGCCGCTCCCGAGGGAGCAAGCGTAGCACCAAATGCAGGTCCTCCTCAGCTAAGGACCCGGTGGGGTACCGACTGACGAACCTGCAGGTCCCTGCCAACTAGGCTCCGACCACAGCCTAGGGACCTACCCATGCACAACCTAGTACCAAAGAGCAGGTCCCTCTCAGCCAAGGACCCGGTAGGGTACTAACTGACAAACCTGCTAGGACCTGGCCAGCTAGGGGGCTACCCAGGCACAACCTAGTGCCAAGAACAGGACCTTTTCAGCCCAGGACCCGGTGGGGTACTAACGGGCAAGCCTGCTAGGACCTAACCAGCTAGGCTCCTACTACAGCCTAGGGTGCTACCCATGCACGACCTAGTGCCAACAGCAGGACCCACTCAGCCAAGGACCCGGTAGGGTCCCGACTGATAAACCTGTTAAGACCTGGCCAGCTAGGGTTCTACCCATGCACATCCTAGGGCCAAGAGCAGGACCCGCTCAGCCAAGGACCCGGTAGGGTACTGACTGACAAGCCTGCGAGGACCTGGCCAGCCAGTCTCCTCCACTATCTAGGTGCTGCCTATGCACAACCTAGCACCAATAGCAGGACCCGCTCAACCAACAACCCGGGAGGGTACTGACTGAGAGGCCTGCTGGGACCTAGCCAGCTAGGCTTCGACCACAGCCAAGGTTCTACCTGTGCACAACCTAGGGGCTACCTCGGGCTCAGCCAAGGCGCTACCTATGCACAACCTAGGGCGCTACCCGGGGCTCAACCTAGTGCGACATGGTCCTCAGCCTAGGGGCTACCTGGACCTGAACCTAGTGGCTACCTGGACCTGAACCTAGTGGCTAGCTGGACCTGAACCTGGGGTCCCAGCCTAGGGGGTACCTGGGACTCAGCCTACGGCAGCTAGTTCATGAGAGTTTATAACACACGGCCTCTTTGCCGCGTGAGGGAAATAGGAGAGCGAATGCGATAACGTTTCAAAACGTTCTCAGAACTGTAACAACACTCAAACTCGGAGGTGTTTCCAGTCACTGGCCTCCCTGACAGTGACGTTTTTACGTCCCTCTTTTCCCGTAATGATTCGCAGGTGGTCACCAGGGTTCTCCGAAACGTGAATCATTCTTTACCAAGAACGAGACACCCTACCCTGTGCTGACGTAGGTTTTCAATGGAGGTATGTCTTCCAGCGGTGGGGCAACTGTTGGTCCCCCATAATTTCCCACAGGTAACTGCTTGACCCACCAGTCTTCTGTTCTGCTTGGCTGGAAGGTTTTCAAAGTAGTTTCCTCACCTCACGGTGGTCCTTACCAAATTCAAACAAACCATTGATAAACTATACGGCTCCGGTTGTTGCCTACCGTCCTACCAAGCTGCACATGTCACTCTTGGTGTCATGTCCAAGCTCTCAAGGATGATATTACAGCTACCCTAGTCCTCGCCTCGGATCACCTGTTTTGTATCCCCATAACAGGGAGACATGGAGCAGCAAGATTTGTGTCTTGTACACCATACTCACTCAATGGGGGCTTCTTAACTACGTCCTTAACCTTTCATCGCACGCATTCCACTTAGGGGATGGGGGCGAGGGGATATTGGGGCTTCGGCTTTCCCTGGTCGATGCCTTGTATTAGTGCTCAGGACGGTCCTGGCGTTACACTCTCGACACTGTCCCAGACAGCCTCGTGAGATTTAAGGTTCACTTCATTCCCTAGTGGGGGAGCCGGCCAATTATGTGCCACCCCACAGCCCCACTATTGCAACGGTACCCGTTCCTGAACCCGCCCTTCTCACCTTCCCTGCCGCGTCGCCGGTAGGGGACTCGAGTCCACCTGGGGATTTTGGAGCCGTTCCCGTTCCCCCAATCTCTCTGGGTCTCGAGTCCCCGGGGGGCACCCTGGCGGAGGAGCTGGCTGCCTCTCCTCCCCCTTTCCCGTCGCCTCATCCTGTGGACGACGGGTACCTTCCCTACTCTTGGGCCTTTCTTCCTTCGTCCTGGACTCACTCTTCAGAGGAGGTCAGACGGGTGCGTAGTCTCCCGATCCTTCTCAACCAGAGGTTTGGGTGAGGAGGCACGACGGGCTAGTGAAGCGGGAAGCGGACGAAGTTTTTGGTTTGTCCGTAGGCCACGCGCCCTTCCCCACCTACCATGGTGGAGGCGGCGGGACCCGTTCCTGGACCTGCTCTATCCGAGTCCCCGCGGGGGAGCGGGTACGGGATCTGGGGGGGGGGGGCAGGACATCCACCACATCCTTCAAGACGAGGTATCTGTTCCACTCGCTCTCCCTCACCCCCTGTGTTGCAATGGGGACTCCGCCCACCTTACCACTGGGTCCCCGTGGGAGACAGAAAAGGGGGAGGGTACGCCCGAATGGAAAAGGTCGGACGACTTACCTTCTGTCACCAGACATCCCTTACGTCATCTCCATTCTGTACAGTCTCATGTTTAGAACTTCTTGGTGTTTCTTTTCTCCTCTCGGGATATTTTACCCGAACCTAGGCCATAGCCTAGGTTCGGAGGACCCTAACAACAAAAATGGGGGGGGGGGGTCCTCGACCCCCTGGCCCATCCCCTCGAGGGTGTCTTTAAAGACTTACGACTTGTAACACTTTCTGGTTTTAACCGAAAGTTGTCCGTATATAATGATAATAAATTATATGCGTAACAACCCTTCCACAGCAGCTACCACCCTAGCTTTGGGAAATCGTTTTACGATGGTCGGCCACCTCCACTGTTCGCCTCACGCACCCTGCTTCACGCCCAAGGGTTACGACCCTTTGGCGCGCGGTGTGTGCCGCCCCGGGGCTGAGCTGTGTCGGGAGACACCCGCCTCTGCCCGCACCCAAAACTCCCCCGCCCTTGCCTCCTTTCGTAACACGGGGACTAGGGCCTGGAGAATGGCGGGCCCAGACTCCCTCCTGGCCCTTCACCGCGTCCTTTTCCTACCTGACCTTCGAGGGGGTTCCTCTGGAGGTTTGTCACCTCCTCCAGAAAGCTCTCTTCCTGCTCGCCTTAGCTACAGGGTACAGGGCCTCTCAGTTGGCAGCCCTTACCCGTCACACAGCCTTTTCATCTGTAAGCCCTAACCTTACTTCTTTAACTATCCCCCCCTCTCCCGCTTTCCTGGCTAAGAACGAGCAGGCTGAGGACAGGATTGGCCCTCTCGCAGTACCCTCGTTCCTGAGGGCTGGAAGTTTCCACCCCCTCTGGCCAGTCCACGCGTTTCTACATACGTGGAGGCGACGAGAGGGGCTTCTCCGGACCACCTCTTCTACAACTCTAGGTCCGGTAACCCTCTTTTCCCTAGGTCAATCGGATGGGTGACTGGATATATATATTAAACACAGGATTACTGCATCCTTGTGTCCTCCTTCATCCTCTCGGGATCGCATGACCTGAGCCGGGGCCATAGCCCTAGCTCAGAGGACTTTAATAACAAAGGAGGGGGGGGGGCCGGGGGCACCCCCTCTCCTGTACCTGACCCCTCGAGTCTGCCTATATAGACTTTAGTTGGTTAACAATTCTGGTCTATAACAGAATAGTCTACGGTATATATTTTATTATAAGCTATTACAACACTTCCACCACAGCTAGTCCCCTAGCCATTGTTGGAAGTTGCTTTAGCTTCAGCCTCACCTTAGCTCGGTTACCTGTTATGATGGGGGGGGGGGGCCAGGGTCACGGCTAGGGTCACCCCTCCCCCTCCTCTCCTAGACCCGACCCCTCGAGTCTGCCTTTAAAGAAGATCCGAACCCTCGAGTCTGCCTATAAAGACTTTATGTGTAACAATTCTGGTCTATAACAGAATGGTCTACGGGTATATGGGATAAGCTACTACACCCCCACCACGGCTACTCACCTAGCCAGTGTTGGGAGGTGCGTTAGCTTCTGCCTCACCGGGCTCGGTTACCTTTCCTGCCCTCCGCTCTCAACCACTCTTAACTAGCACGTGATTGCCTCCACCTCACCTCCCACCTACCGCATCGCATGCATAGCAATCCAGCTGTGCTGGTTTCACTATACCAATAATAGTGCATTTGTCGCGGCCTCTGGCCGCTTAAATTGTATTTATTGGTTGTGAAACCAGCACAGCTTTTACTGTCCCACCCACCTCCCGATGCGGCAGGCATTCACTTCTTCTCATTGGAGTGATCGAGCGGTATTCAGCGGAGGAGGGGCTTAATACCTCACCACGCCACCACCAGGTGGCTCCACTATCAGTACAGCGCCAGATTTGAATTTTATTTACTTCTGATGAACGTCACGGAATTGACCCTTCCAACCCAGATTATGCCTATACGGGGCCTGGGCTTGAGAAGGGGCGTATTCTATAGCAATCCAGCTGTGCTGGTTTCACAACCAATAAATACAATTTAAGCGGCCAGAGGCCGCGACAAATGCACTAATATATACTGTATATTGTTAAAATTAGACAAATACATGTCAAATATACAAATAAAATATATTCATGTAGTGTTACAAGAAAAGATAAACATACATGAAAGATATTGGTTTTATATACTGTATGTGTGTTAATGTGTGTGTGGCCTGGTGATAGTGTGTGTGTGTTAATGTGTGTGTGGCCCTGTGATAGTGTATGTGTGTTAAGGTGTGTGTGGCCCTGTGATAGTGTATGTGTGTAGCCTTGAGATAGTGTGTGTGTTAATGTGTGTGTGGCCTTGTGATAGTATATGTGTGTTAATGTGTGTGTAGCCTTGTAATAATGTATGCGTGTTAATGTGTGTGTAGCCTTGTAATAATGTATGTGTGTTAATGTGTGTGTGGCATTGTAATAATGTATGTGTGTTAATGTGTGTGTGGCCTTGTAATAATGTATGTGTGTCAATGTGTGTGTGACCTTGAGATAGTGTCATGGCGGCATCCGTAGGGACAGTGGAGGAAGAGATAATACAAATTAGATAATGAACTTCAGTGTACTGCGAGTAATTTAATCCTTTGTCAATTATTGTGTTGTTACTTCTTGCAAATCAATGTAGTATACTTTATTTTAAGTCTGACAAATGATCCATATTTGTTTAACAATTATCAAACAACTTTTCTGTATCTAGGGAGGATCACAAGCATTTCAGATTGGTACACACACACACACACACACACACATGCATTAACCACAAAATCAGTTTTACCTTCATACAGTAGTCCAAGTTAATCTTAATTTAAAGGAATTTAATGGTCAATAATTTTACAGCGATAGGGATAGTACGAACCCAACACACACACACACACACACACACACGTTTCCTGTCACGTACATACATATATATACAATTTCTCTCTCTCTCTCTCTCTCTCTCTCTCTCTCTCTCTCTCTCTCTCTCTCTCTCTCTCTCTCTCTCTCTCTCTCTCTGCCTGTAAATCATTATATTCTTCCTGCTGGGTGTACTGCTCCTGCCACTCGTTTACATATTGCTGTGCCTGTAAATCAAGAGCGGGATACCTTTGTACAGTAGGGTGAAGGTCAGATGAGACTTTCTGGAGCATGTCACAGGCAGCAGTGACATACCAGAACCACAAAGTGGCTTTGTAAAAAAAAATTATTGAAAAATAAACATACAAATTAGTGAGATTGTTTGGTGACATTGTTCATTGAAGAGTGTTCTTGGTAAACATACAAATTAGTGTGATGGTTGGTTCTACTTGCCATAAACAATTGTTTCAATGTTCAGTTCAATGGATGAGAAACACAACAGAAGAATATCATTGAGGTGACAGTCCGAGAGCTGATAGTGAAGGTGAGACTTGGTGACCAGAGTACCAAGTAGCCTTGACTTGGAGAGAGTGTAGGGTTGACAAACAGTATTTGTCAGCAGTATTTGCAGGCCGGATTCTATTATTAATTCCTAGTATGTTCACGGGCCACACAATACAGAGTATTTAACAGTAACACTCTGTTCTTAGTTCATGAGAGAGAGAGAGAGAGAGAGAGAGAGAGAGAGAGAGAGAGAGAGAGAGAGAGAGAGAGAATTTAGACGTGGAACAGACAGGAAGAAGATAGATAAATCAAGACAGGAAAAAAATGTGCTCACTGCGCGATAAAACACACACACATTAAACTGGCACAATGACACGTGACAAGGAATGAACACAGAAATATAAAAACGAAAGAAAATTGTTATTGACTGGCAGGTGTGCAGTACAAAAGAGTGTATGGAATTATAATAGTGTGTCAAATTATAGGACATGAAATATTATAGAACGTTTTTAGCCCATCAGGATGGTGGAATGTGAAGTTAATTTGTGGGGAAACAAACACACACATCTCTGCTTGGGTTCTTTACTGGGTAATTTGTAGGGAAACAAACACACACATCTCTGCTTGGGTTCTTTACTGGGTAATTTGTAGGGAAACAAACACACACATCTCTGCTTGGGTTCTTTACTTGGTTAGTTTGTGGGGAAACAAACACACACATCTCTGCTTGGGTTCTTTACTTGGTTAATTTGTGGGGAAACAAACACACACATCTCTGCTTGGGGCCTTTACTTGGTCCCCGCTTCTTTTCTGCTACAAATGGTCCAGTGTTCGGTCCTTGCTTGGGACACCATAAAAATCTTTCACTGATTCCAGAGGTTACCACCCCTGTGAGTAGGGTGTGGGGAGTTTGACTCGGCTATCTCAGTGAGGTCTTCCTGCTTACCCAGCTATAGCCGAAGCTGACTCGGGTCTCACGTGAGTGGAGAGGTCTCTGGGCCACTCATCATCCTTGTGATGCGTGCTATTGTAGTATTTCATACAGTCTTGTGTGTGCTTCACTCTGTCCCATTGACTACCACTCATAAGCGGACCTTTAACCTTTTATTATTAATCTGAGTAAAGTTGTGAGCATCAAAATTATAAGGTTTATGCCAATTTCTATTTTAATGTTAGTACAATGACAACATAAATCTCAGACTATATCAGAGTGAGTATGGAATAATGAAGACGAGTCTGTGAAATGAAACTGATAGGAGAGATTGGGGATTGGTAAGACTAGAAAGAATCAGAGTCCAGTGTGGTAATAGGAAGGAACAAAAGAGGGAATGATTGATAGAGACAATGGAAAGAAGAGTATTTGTCACACTGTATTACCCGTGTTAAACAAATGGTAACGAATAATGTTAAGTCACAACATGTACGAAATATTCATGTTACTAAAATACATGTCGAAGTTTAAATTAATACTT
Source organism: Petrolisthes cinctipes (assembly GCA_033782935.1). Classification (NCBI taxonomy): domain Eukaryota; kingdom Metazoa; phylum Arthropoda; class Malacostraca; order Decapoda; family Porcellanidae; genus Petrolisthes; species Petrolisthes cinctipes. The sequence goes on from JAWQEG010000349.1 coordinate 787,151, forward strand.
TTTAGCAACAGAGGTATAAATGGAAGGTTACTTAACACTGAATGGGGAGAGGAGAGGCCAGGAGGGGAAGTACTGTATTTATAGAACAAAAAAAACAACATGTAATGGCGTAACACACACTGCCATTATCTATGTTGATGACGTGTGTATCTGGCAACATTATTGTATTCTTGCAACGTTACCTCTATGACTGAAAATGCTTTGGTATATTGAATATACAACTTTCTGGCAACATTATATATATTTCTGTGTGTTGGTGTCCGTAAACAAAAATCTTCCTGCACCAATATCATATATTTCTCAATAATATTATGATTCCACCTTCACAACATATATAATATTATTACTTTGAGGAATTTGTTGTTAAATTATTCTAGTTCACATATGGTCATCTGTAATATTAGACATTTAAACCATGTATAGCTGTCAATTCTATCACATAGAGTGTTCCCTGATTAACAGGAACGTATCATGGACTAAGAAGGACAAACTTCTGGTATTGACTGTACAGCTGTGTTTATGATTCCCTGAGACACCATCTTATGGAAGGAACTTGACCTTCTCTATCCTTACTGGACAGCAGGTAGTTGAATCAAACTGTCTGACCAACACACACAGTAAAGCTATATATACATATGTATATATAAATATTTATTTATTTATATTGGTATCTTTCTGCCCATCTATTTACCATTGATGAAATACATTAGTTGTTGTGTGTTCATAATGATACGAGTGGAATGGTGGTGATGACAGGTGTTACATTACACTCTACTTTGACATTTTATTCTCCCCTTTCTTATAAGTTTCAAAGGTAGGCCATTATCTCCCACACTCACTCCCTCGATTTCGTTCTCACTCTCTCTCTCCCTCTATCCATACTTGATTAAACCTTCGTCTTTCTTTCTCTCTCTCTCTCTCTCTCTCTCTCTCTCTCTCTCTCTCTGTTAACACTCAGGAAACCCCCATCGTTGAGGCAAAAATGGAGTGAGTTTATTTCCTCTCTCTCCAAGGTTGACGTCACCAACGAGAACTTTTGGGTCTGGGACTATAAACAATATTATAGTAAGAACAAAGGGTTTTTTATCCCCTTGTTTAGCCAATATATAAATATTATCAGGTGTCTAAGACCAGTTATTACACAGAATAAAACAAGTTATTAATTGCAATTATAACATGTACAGTGTGTGTGTGTTTGTGTATGTGTGTGTGTGTGTGTGTGTGTGATCCTGCAAGTCCTCCACTCATAGATTCTAGTGTTCTTCCCTACATCCTAAAAGTGTGTATAGTAATAATATACAACCCTTGTAAAGGGGAATATGAAAGTTATTATATTGATTTAACAAGTTGTAATAACACAATAATTTACAAAGGATTAAGTTGTTCGCAGTACACTGGAATTCATAATCTAATATGTTTTATTTCTTCCTTCACTGTCCCAATGGATGATGTCATGACACTTCCTGTGTGCGTAGGTGTATGTGTGTGTGTGGTCACTACCGGATTTGCAACCATCTTGTAGTGTTGTGTTTGTATAAATCCTTCTCAACTTCAGCATTACAGTGCTTCAATCTCTGGAGTTTATTATCAAGAAGAACCTTCCACATATTATTGGGTAAAGTGTTTTGTTGTTACTATTAATATTAAATCCTGCACTCAACTATTTTGGATTGTTTTCCTTTGAAATGCTCTGTATTTCTTCATAATCTCTCCCTCTCTTTATCACTTCCTATCTTTCCTCTCCTATGTTCTTCTTTGGTCAGGTTTCTTCTGTGTCAACATACATTCTTTTCTGTACTGAACAGTTCCACCTTGCAATCCTCCCTCAATTCTTCTTTGAGTAATAATAGGTACACTTGGACATTGTGAACCAACACTACCAACATTAACCATTACATTGTCAGGTGATATTATAATATTTAATATTGATCATAATAAGTGATTGGTTGGAGACCAATTTAGTTTTAATAAATAAAGTAATGATAATATTAGTAATGTATATTAAGCCCCAGGTCCGTGAGTTTAAGGGGGTGCGGGAGTAGGGGACAGGTTTGGGGGGGGTTTGCAGGGTGTGGGAATAGGGGGACAGGCTTTGGGTGGGTAGAAAGCCTGTCCCCCTACTCCCCCACCCCCCTTCAAGCCTGTCCCCCTATTCCCGCAACCCCCCTAAGCCTGTCCCCATATTCCTGCACCTTCCTAAACCCCCCCAAGCCTGTCCCCCTATTCCCGCACCTTCCTAAACCCCCCCCAAGCCTGTCCCCTACTCCCGCACCCCCCTAAACCCCCCCAAGCCTGTGCCCCTATTCCCGCACCCCCTTAATTAAAACTGTTTACTGAGGGGTTACTACCATGGCTGGGAGTTGGCCTGGCCTGGCTGACGTTCACGGAGATTATCTCATCACAGGAAGAGATGAAGAGAAACTAGATATTGAGGGAGGGAAGCAGGGAGAGGGAAGGGAGAGAGAGTGTGAGGGAGGGAGGGAGTGGACAGTGAAGGAACAAGGAGGGAGAGGGAAGGGAGAGAGAGTGTGAGGGAGGGAGGGAGAGAGAGAGTGGACAGTGAAGGAACAAGGAGGGAGAGGGAGGGTAGAGAGAGTGTGAGGGAGGGAGGGAGGGAGAGAAGGAGCCTTTGTGCAATTTTATAAATATATATATTTTTTTAACATTCTACGGTGAAATGGTAAACTAATAATAACATTGACAAGCGTTCCACTAAGAACACATATTATTATAACCTGATTATTATACCTATTATAACCTAACACACTAACACTATTACAAGGCCACACACACATTAACAGACATACAGTATTACAAGGCCACACACACATTAACACACATACATTATTACAAGGCTACACACACATTAACACACATATACACTATCATAGTGCTACACACACATTAACACACATACATTATTACAAGGCTACACACACATTAACACACATATACACTATCACAGTGCTACACACACATTAACACACATACATTATTACAGTGCTACACACACATTAACACACATACAGTATTACAAGGCTACACACACATTAACACACATACATTATTACAGTGCTACACACACACATTAACACACAAACAGTATATAAAACCAATAGAGGCTTAGCTCTATGTCTTTCATGTATGTTTATCTTGTCTTGTAACACTACATAATTATATTTTCTCTGTATATGTGACATGTATTATTTTATTGCATTATATTTTGTCTAATAACATTGACAAGCGTTCCACTAAGAACACATATTATTATAACCTGATTATTATACCACCTCAGTTTGTCATGAGAGAAAAAGATTATTACTTATATCTTTATATTTTAATTAAGTATTAATTAACATTTCAGTATGAACATAATACATCTAGCATGCAGTATGTGTGTTCTTTTATATCAATGTTTGGGATATGACACTTATATTTACATATTGTCTATCAGTAATATTATTTATTGTTGGTAAAATTAGTATATATTGCTTACTGTTATAGCAAAGTTTAACTCTCTCTCTCTCTCTCTCTCTCTCTTTCTCTCTCTCTCTCTCTCTCTCTCTCTCTCTGTAAGGTCTGTTGTTGTCTGTGTTTCTATGTAACTAACTCTCTCTCTCTCTCTCTCTCTCTCTCTCTCTCTGTAAGGTCTGTTATTGTGTGTGTTTCTATGTAACTAACTCTCTCTCTCTCTCTCTCTCTCTCTCTCTCTCTCTCTCTCTCTCTCTCTCTCTCTCTCTCTCTCTCTTGTGACAGTGGAAATGTCCTGATAATCTGCAAACTATAAATATATTAATTTTTTGGGGTACATCCTGTTATAAGTTGTGCAGGCAGTGTTATGTACTGTGTAATGGTGGGTTGTGTGTGTGTGGGGAAGGGTAGGGTGTGTGAGGGGAAGGGTTGGGTGTGTGTGGGGAAGGAGGGAGGGTTGGGTGTGTGTGTGGGTAAGGAGGGAGGGTTGGGTGTGTGTGTGAGGGGAAGGAGGGAGGGTTGGGTGTGTGTGTGGAAGGAGGGAGGGTTGGGTGTGTGTGTGTGGAAGGAGGGAGGGTTGGGTGTGTGTGGGGAAGGAGGGAGGGTTGGGTGTGTGTGTGGGGAAGGAGGGAGGGTTGGGTGTGTGTGTGGGGAAGGAGGGAGAGTTGGGTGTGTGTGGGGAAGGAGGGAGGGTTGGGTGTGTGTGTGGGGAAGGAGGGAGAGTTGGGTGTGTGTGGGGAAGGAGGGAGGGTTGGGTGTGTGTGTGGGGAAGGAGGGAGGGTTGGGTGTGTGTGTGGAAGGAGGGAGGGTTGGGTGTGTGTGTGTAAGGAGGGAGGGTTGGGTGTGTTTGGGGAAGGAGGGGGGGGTTGGGTGTGTGTGTGTGGAAGGAGGGAGTGTTGGGTGTGTGTGGGGATGGAGGGAGGGTTGGGTATGTGTTTGGGGAAGGAGGGAGGGTTGGGTGTGTGTGAGAGGAAGGAAGGAGTGTTGGGTGTGTGTGGGGAAGGAGGGAGGGTTGGGTGTGTGAGGGGAAGGAGAGAGGAAGGAGGGAGGGTTGGGAGGGAACGATGAGGTAAGCTTTAGGAGGAGAGGGAAGAGGAGGGATGATGGAAAGGGAGGAAATTAAATGAAGTGATAGGAGAAAAAGGATAAGGGGAAGAAAGGGAGGATTGGGGATGGTAAAGGAGAGGAAGGGAGAGGGATTTGAAGCTGTAAAGGAAGGGAGGGGAGACTAAGGAAAGGGAGGAGAGGTGTAGGGAAGGGAGGGGAAGGGTAGATAGGGCAATGAAAGGGAGGGGAGAAGAGAAGAAGGGAGGAGAGGAGTAGGAAAGGAAAGGGAAGAGTAGGGTAGGTATAGTAAAGGAGGGGAGGGGAGAGGAAGGGAAGGGAGAAGAGGGATAGGGAAGAGAAGGGTAGGTAGGGTAAAGGTAGGGGAGGGAGAGGAGGGGAAGGGAGGAGAAGGGAATGGGAAGGGAAGGGTAGGTAGGGTAAAGGAAGGGAGGGGAGAGGAGGGGAAGGGAGGAGAGGAGTAGGGTAGGGAGGGGAAGGATATGTAAGGTAAAGGAAGGGGAGGGAGAGGGAGGGTACAGGAGGGGGAGGGAGAAGAGGGGTAGGGAAGGGAAGGGAGGAGAGGGAAAGGGAAGGGTAGGTAGGATAAAGGAAGGGAGGGAGAGGGACGAATAGGAGAATATAAAGGAAGGAAAAGAAGGAGGGATAAGAGACGATAAAGCAGGGGAAGGGAGAGGAGGAATACAATATTAATGTATATAATATAATACAAACAGTAACAGATCTGTTGGTCCTTTAGAGGCTGTTTTGATTCTAAGGTGCTAACTACTAGTAGAGATAATGAATAAAATAATAATGATAATAATAATAATGAATAAAATAATCCTTGCAACAAATCTTGAACCATTACAAGAAAAGGTATCAAAATTGGGTTTGTTGTCTTTGTTGTTGTTGTTGTTGTGGACCCAGACCAATTAAAGGTGTAAGATACTTATGGTTCATTGGATCACTTTGATTCCTTTGAAGTATACCAACAAACAGGACCACATTAACATTACTAATGGTGTTCTGTTGCTTGGAATAGTGTGTAGGAATCAGTTGTTCCAGATTTACCAACACTGTACTACTCCTCTTTAACTTCCTGGCTATCTGTTCCTATATTTATAAAGACAATTTATTTATTTATTAATATAAGTAACAAGGAAGCACCATTACCATTATACCATTATTACCATTATAATGTTATATTTCATTCAATATAATTAATTTATTGTAAAATATAACATTGTGCAAAATGTGGCAACAACTTAGTGAACAGGAGTGAGCCATCACGTCCAGCTGCCTCCATGTCTGAGCCTTCACCTCCTCTTCTGTCCAAGTAATTAATAAGAATGTACTGCATTACAGGAAATTACTAAATATTGTCATGGTATGGCAGTCGTAGCTCGGTATCATATGTAATTATTGTATGTATCTATGTTATATCTCTTCTCTGTGTTGACCAGACCACTCATACCAACTCCACTGATTGCCATCTATCCTCTGTTATTTCATTCTTCACACCACATATGATTAATTGATATAATGACTGACTGACAGAATGACCATTTGTGTACCATAATGTGGGGAAAAGGTGAATGAAAATGAATTGGTGAGTGAGTCGTGTGTGAAGCATACAGACAAGAGGGAGGGAATGATTATTCTATACTGTAAATCTCTGACTCCCGGACATACGCAGGACTGATAACACTGAATGTAATGTATATTTATGTGTCTGATTTTATATAGGGTTACACAGCTACGGAAGAGTAGGAAAGGGTAGATAGGGTAACGGAAGGGGAGGGAGAGGGAAGGTACAGGAAGGGAAGGGAGAAGAGGGATAGGGAAGGGAAGGGAAGGGTAGGTAGGGTAACGGAAGGGGAGGGAGAGGGAAGGTACAGGAAGGGAAGGGAGAAGAGGGATAGGGAAGGGAAGGGAAGGGTAGGTAGGGTAATGGAAGGGGAGGGAGAGGGTAGGTAGGGTAAGGAGGGGAAGGAGAGGGAGGCAACAGGAAGGGTAGGGAGAGGAAGGGAAGGGAGAAGAGGGGTATGGAAGGGAGGGGAGAAGAAGGGTAGGGAAGGAAAGGGAAAGGTAGATAAAGTAAAGAAAGAGGAGGGAGAGGGAGGGGTAGGGAGAAGAAGGGTAGGGAAGGGAAGGGTAGGTAGGGTAAAGTAAGGGAGGGGAGAGGAGGGGAAGGGAGGAGAGGAGTAGGGTAGGGAGGGGAAGGATACATAAGGTAAAGGAAGGGGAGGGAGAGGGAGGGTACAGGAGGGGAAGGGAAGGGAAGGCAGAAGAGGGATAGGAAAGGGAAGGGAAGGGTAGGTATGGTAAAGGAAGGGGAGGGAGAGGGAGGGTACAGGAGGGGGAGGGAGGAGAAGGGATAGGGAAGGTAATGACAGGATAGGTAGAGTAAAGTAAGGGGAACAATTAAAGGAATAATATACTTATGGTACATTGGAGTACTTTGAATCCTCTGTCCCCCCTATTCCTGCACCCCCCCTAGACCCCCCTGCACCCCCCCTAGACCCCCCTGCACCCCCCTAAGACCCCTAAACACAAACAACCCCCCCCAAGCCTGTCCCCCTATTCCCGCACCCCCCTAAAACCCCTTAAACACACACAACACCCCTAATCCTGTCCCCCTATTCAAGCATCCCCCTAAACCCACCTGCACCCCCCTAAAACCCCATAAACACACACAACCTCCCCTCTAAGCATGTCCCCCTATTCCCGCACCCTCCTAAACACACACAACCCCTCTCCCCAAGCCTGTCCCCCTATTCCCGCACCCCCCTAAACCCCCCCGCACCCCCCTAATACTTCCTAAATACACACAAACCCCCCCCATACCTGTCCCCCCTATTCCCGCACCCCTCTAAGCCTGTCCCCCTATTTCCGCACCCCCCCAAGATCCCCCCGCACCCCCCTAAAAACCCCTAAACACACACTGTATTTATCTATTAATAAAAGAAACAAGTGAGAACCACCATATTGTATGATACCATTATAATGTTGGAGAGAGAGAGAGAGAGAGAGAGAGAGAGAGAGAGAGAGAGAGAGAGGTAGTAGATGTGAGAGAAAGAGGTAGTAGAGGAGATAGAGAGAGAGAGGTAGTTGAAGTGGGAGAGATAGAGAGGTAGTATAAACACACACATACACACACACACACACCCTAATGATATACTGTACACACATTATGTATTAAGACAAACACATACATACACACATACTCTATTAATATACACTCATATGTATTAACATACACACACACAAACGCTAATAGTATACATACATATATAATACACACACACACACACACACACACACGTATGTATTAACACACATACACATACACACACGTATGTATTAACACACACACACACACACAGGTATGTATTAACACACACACACATACACACACGTATGTATTAACACACACACATACACACACACACACACACGTATGTATTAACACACACACACACATACACACACGTATGTATTAACACACACACACACACACACACGTATGTATTAACACACACACATACGTATGTATTAACACACACACATACACACACGTATGTATTAACACACACACACACACACACAGGTATGTATTAACACACACACACATACACACACGTATGTATTAACACACACACATACACACACACACACACACGTATGTATTAACACACACACACACATACACACACGTATGTATTAACACACACACACACACACACACGTATGTATTAACACACACACATACGTATGTATTAACACACACACATACACACACGTATGTATTAACACACACACACACACACACACGTATGTATTAACACACACACATACGTATGTATTAACACACACACATACACACACGTATGTATTAACACACACACACACACACACAGGTATGTATTAACACACACACACATACACACACGTATGTATTAACACACACACATACACACACACACACACACGTATGTATTAACACACACACACACATACACACACGTATGTATTAACACACACACACACACACACACGTATGTATTAACACACACACATACGTATGTATTAACACACACACATACACACACGTATGTATTAACACACACACACATACACAGGTATGTATTAACACACACACACATACACACAGGTATGTATTAACACACACACACACACACACACGTATGTATTAACACACACACATACGTATGTATTAACACACACACATACACACACGTATGTATTAACACACACACACACACAGGTATGTATTAACACACACACACATACACACAGGTATGTATTAACACACACACACATACACACACGTATGTACTAACACACACACATACGTATGTATTAACACACACACACATACACACACGTATGTATTAACACACACACACATACACACAGGTATGTATTAACACACACACATACACACAGGTATGTATTAACACACACACACATACACACACGTATGTATTAACACACACACACATACACACAGGTATGTATTAACACACACACATACACACAGGTATGTATTAACACACACACACATACACACACGTATGTATTAACACACACACATACGTATGTATTAACACACACACACACACACACACACAGGTATGTATTAACACACACACACATACACACAGGTATGTATTAACACACACACATACACACACGTATGTATTAACACACACACATACACACACACACACATATAATATTATGTATTAAAACACACACATACACACACACACACACATATATGTATTAACACACATACATACACACACACACACATAATGGTAACAGTAGTAATAACTCAACCTTTACTTATCATGGTGTGAACATTTTTACTAACTTGTATAGATTAGTGAACAGCAAGTTGATGTTGTGGTTTCATGAGAGAGAGAGAGAGAGAGAGAGAGAGAGCTGTGTGTGTTGGCATGCGTGCGTGTGCCTGCGTGCGTGCATCCGTGTGCTTGCGTCCGTGCGTGCCTGTGCTAGCGTACGTGTGCACGCGTGTGTGTACGTGCATGCGTGCATACGTGAATGCGCGTGCGTTCGTGCGTGCCTGTGCGTGCATGCGTGCGTGTGTGTTTGTGGAGGGGGGGGATCTGATTTGGTTTTGATCTGTGACCACAATATAATTAATAATTAATTGGTTGTTGATGAATCTGACATTACATGATAAAAAATTTCCAATATTAATAAACACCTTTATATGTACAGTGCTAACCTAACCTAACCTAACCTAACCTTTATATGTACAGTGCTAACCTAACCTAACCTAACCTAATCTAACCTAACCTATATATGTATAGTGCTAACCTAACCTAACCTAACCTAACCTAACCTTTATATGTACAATGCTAACCTAACCTAACCTAACCTAACCTAACCTAACCTTTATATGTATAGTGCTAACCTAACCTAACCTAACCTAACCTAACCTTTATATGTACAGTCCTAACCTAACCTAACCTAACCTAACCTTGATATATACAGTCCTAACCTAACCTAACCTAACCTAACCTTTATATATACAGTCCTAACCTAACCTAACCTAACCTAACCTTTATATGTAGTCCTCAGGGTGTGGCTGGACATCTGAAACAACGGGTGAAGTTCCACTAGACCGGTCCATCTGTGGCCTGGTGGTCACAAAGGAAAAGTAAGTAACACACAGACAACACATGACCTATTCACTGGTCCATGTGTTCTTATCCCTGGCCATTATCACTCTCAACACACACACAGATACACACAGACAACACATGACCTATTCACTCTCTCCCTCAGATAATAAAATATATCTATAAAAGAGAGGCGTCTGTCTGTGTGTGTTTGTCTGTGTGAACTTTTCTCCCAAACCAAAAGAAATATTCGGAACAAACCATATATATATATATATACCTGAAAGGGCATGACCCAGGGAAGGTTAAGGTACAGTAGGCTCCACTTCCACGTTTACCACTACCAATGTTGAGCCACCCAGAAATTAGAATCCCTAACCACGTGTGATCCTGATACGAACCACTCACTACAGAGTGAGATGGAAAGAGTGGTTTGGTAAAGGAAAGTGTGTCTCATAAGGTGTGTGTATGAATTTAACACTGTTCTCTCTGACACTTGTGATGGTTCTCCAACACCTGATTGTCTGGCCTAGACATTACTATCTAATGACTCCATCTGATTAATATAATATCCTACCATATTGCATGCATTGTAATTGCATACAATACATAACATTATTTATTTTCAGGTCCTGTTTGCATAATTGAACTAATCATGTTTGGCCACACAAAATGATGTTGTAGGTATTGAGAAGGAGAATGTGGTGGGGAAATGAAGGAGTCGAGTGAGTACTGGAAATGGGTAAAGGAGAAGGGTAATGGAAAGAGGATGTGGTCGAGGTGTGGGACAGAGTGTGGAGAAGTGAGTGAGTAATCATTGGGTAGTTAAGTCACACTCCACTACAAAACAATATCCTTTGGTAACCAGTAACACAAAGTCATTAATCAGAAAATGTCTTGACTGTGGTCAAGTAACAAAATTTCATTGCATAACATGGTAATATATTGCAACAATAAATGGAGGGTGGAAGGTTTCATTGCATAACATGGTAATATATTGCAACAATAAATAGATGGTGGAAGGTTTCATTGCATAACATGGTATTATATTGCAACAATAAATAGATGGTGGAAGGTTTCATTGCATAACATGGTAATATATTGCAACAATGAAAAGAGGGTGGAAGGTTTCATTGCATAACATGGTAATATATTGCAACAATAAATAGAGGGTGGAAGGTTTCATTGCATAACATGGTAATATATTGCAACAATAAATAGAGGGTGGAAGGTTTCATTGCATAACATAGTAATATATTGCAACAATAAATAGAGGGTGGAAGGTTTCATTGTATAACATGGTAATATATTGCAACAATAAATAGAGGGTGGAAGGTTTCATTGCATAACATGGTAATATATTGCAACAATAAATAGAGGGTGGAAGGTTTCATTGCATAACATGGTAATATATTGCATCAATAAATAGAGGGTGAAAGGTTTCATTGCATAACATAGTAATATATTGCAACAATAAATAGATGGTGGAATGTTTCATTGCATAACATGGTAATATATTGCAACAATAAATAGATGGTGGAAGGTTTCATTGCATAACATGGTATTATATTGCAACAATGAAAAGAGGGTGGAAGGTTTCATTGCATAACATGGTAATATATTGCAACAATAAATAGAGGGTGGAAGGTTTCATTGCATAACATGGTAATATATTGCAACAATAAATAGAGGGTGGAAGGTTTCATTGCATAACATAGTAATATATTGCAACAATAAATAGAGGGTGGAAGGTTTCATTGCATAACATGGTAATATATTGCAACAATAAAAAGATGGTGGAAGGTTTCATTGCATAACATGGTAATATATTGCAACAATAAAAAGATGGTGGAAGGTTTCATTGCATAACATAGTAATATATTGCAACAATAAATAGATGGTGGAAGGTTTCATTGCATAACATAGTAATATATTGCAACAATAAATAGAGGGTGGAAGGTTTCATTGCATAACATGGTAATATATTGCAACAATAAATAGAGGGTGGAAGGTTTCATTGCATAACATGGTAATATATTGCAACAATAAATAGAGGGTGGAATGTTTCATTGCATAACATGGTAATATATTGCAACAATAAATAGATGGTGGAAGGTTTCATTGCATAACATGGTAATATATTGCAACAATGAAAAGAGGGTGGAAGGTTTCATTGCATAACATGGTAATATATTGCAACAATAAATAGAGGGTGGAAGGTTTCATTGCATAACATGGTAATATATTGCAACAATAAATAGAGGGTGGAAGGTTTCATTGCATAACATAGTAATATATTGCAACAATAAATAGAGGGTGGAAGGTTTCATTGTATAACATGGTAATATATTGCAACAATAAATAGAGGGTGGAAGGTTTCATTGCATAACATGGTAATATATTGCAACAATAAATAGAGGGTGGAAGGTTTCATTGCATAACATGGTAATATATTGCAACAATAAATAGAGGGTGGAAGGTTTCATTGCATAATATAGTAATATATTGCAACAATAAATAGAGGGTGGAAGGTTTCATTGCATAACATGGTAATATATTGCAACAATAAATAGAGGGTGGAAGGTTTCATTGCATAACATGGCAATATATTGCAACAATAAATAGATGGTGGAAGGTTTCATTGCATAACATGGTAATATATTGCAACAATAAATAGAGGGTGGAAGGTTTCATTGCATAACATGGTAATATATTGCAACAATATATAGAGGGTGGAATGTTTCATTGCGTAACATGGTAATATATTGCAACAATAAATAGAGGGTGGAAGGTTTCATTGCATAACATGGTAATATATTGCAACAATAAATAGAGGGTGGAAGGTTTCATTGCATAACATGGTAATATATTGCAACAATAAATAGAGGGTGGAAGGTTTCATTGCATAACATGGTAATATATTGCAACAATAAATAGAGGGTGGAAGGTTTCATTGCATAACATGGCAATATATTGCAACAATAAATAGAGGGTGGAAGGTTTCATTGCATAACATGGTAATATATTGCAACAATAAATAGAGGGTGGAAGGTTTCATTGCATAACATGGTAATATATTGCAACACTAAATAGAGGGTGGAAGGTTTCATTGCATAACATGGTAATATATTGCAACAATAAATAGAGGGTGGAAGGTTTCATTGCATAACATGGTAATATATTGCAACAATAAATAGAGGGTGGAAGGTTTCATTGCATAACATGGTAATATATTGCAACAATAAATAGATGGTGGAAGGTTTCATTGCATAACATGGTAATATATTGCAACAATAAATAGAGGGTGGAAGGTTTCATTGCATAACATGGTAATATATTGCAACAATAAATAGAGGGTGGAAGGTTTCATTGCATAACATGGTAATATATTGCAACAATAAATAGATGGTGGAAGGTTTCATTGCATAACATGGTAATATATTGCAACAATAAATAGAGGGTGGAAGGTTTCATTGCATAACATGGTAATATATTGCAACAATAAATAGAGGGTGGAAGGTTTCATTGCATAACATGGTAATATATTGCAACAATAAATAGAGGGTGGAAGGTTTCATTGCATAACATGGTAATATATTGCAACAATAAATAGATGGTGGAAGGTTTCATTGCATAACATAGTAATATATTGCAACAATAAATAGATGGTGGAAGGTTTCATTGCATAACATAGTAATATATTGCAACAATAAATAGAGGGTGGAAGGTTTCATTGCATAACATGGTAATATATTGCAACAATAAATAGAGGGTGGAAGGTTTCATTGCATAACATGGTAATATATTGCAACAATAAATAGAGGATGGAAGGTTTCATTGCATAACATGGTAATATATTGCAACAATAAATAGATGGTGGAAGGTTTCATTGCATAACATGGTAATATATTGCAACAATAAATAGAGGGTGGAAGGTTTCATTGCATAACATGGTAATATATTGCAACAATAAATAGAGGGTGGAAGGTTTCATTGCATAACATGGAAATATATTGCAACAATAAATAGATGGTGGAAGGTTTCATTGCATAACATAGTAATATATTGCAACAATAAATAGAGGGTGGAAGGTTTCATTGCATAACATGGTAATATATTGCAACAATAAATAGAGGGTGGAAGGTTTCATTGCATAACATAGTAATATATTGCAACAATAAATAGATGGTGGAAGGTTTCATTGCATAACATGGTAAAATATTAACAATTTTAGGATACATATAAAGGTTTGGCCACTTTGCAGACTCAAGCTATTCCCTTGAAATTCTTCAACTGTCCCTTTTTCCTTCTCTTTCCTTCTGGTTACTGTTTATCTTCTTTATTTCTTTTCTTTTCGTGTTAATGTCCTCCAGGACCAGTATGGCCTTCTTTCTTCCACTTCATTTACTCAAACTTATTCATTATAATTGAATTGTATTGAGCACATGCATATCATACGTAGACATGAACGTCACTCTTTTATCTTCCATTATTCGGAGATACTTACTATGTAACTATACGAAGGAAGAGAGCCGGAGGAATGTGTTTTCAACTTGTATAGCCTTTTGTGAACTCCTCACGAGGCAATATTGACAAGGTATATACTGGTAATAATTCATTACACAAACATTTTAAGGAACTTTAATTACCACCAGGTTATTCTTCCTTGCCATGCTACAATTGTCTACCATGACAAAGTTAAAATCATAGTGACAACAAAATAATAATCATAAAGTGGGTGGTGCACGAACACAATCTTTAAGGGTTATGGATGTTTTGGTATTGATTATTCCACCTTCTCTTTATTAGTAACTGGCAGGATAAAAATGACTTACTACATGACTCATATATATATATTTAATAAACAATTGCTGGCATGTAAATTATACTGTGACATAAATTCTATATTAATTTTGTATAATACATCAAATAACACTACTCGATCACTGTTGATGCTTTAGCATTTCAACTCAACCCCTGTTTCCATTTCACTCTGTAATGATTGGTTCGCCTCATGATCACACGTGGTTCGGGATTCAAGATTCTAGGTGGTTCAACATTGGCAATGCTAACTTATATACGGTACGCGGAAGTGAAGCCAACTGTACATAAAAACTTCACATTTTGAAGATTACAATATCCTCTGAAGCTGTCATATGGAATGACTATTAATAAGAGCCAAGGTCAAACCATGACATCTATAAGGCTTAATCTCTCTGAAAATCCAGTCTTCACACATGGGCAGCTCTATGTTGTACTTTGACGTGTTGGAAATGCAGAGAACATCTATACATTGACTCCAAACCAGAAGACAAAAAAATTGTGTACACTGAAGTTTTGCAATGAAAGTTTGACCACAACACAAAAAAGTTTATGCTGTTTATGTTATATACAGGTTTTTTCAGTACATTCTTTACCCGCCGCACTACGACATCAGTTTAAAAATTGTTTTTTTAAGCTGATGTCGTAGTGCGGTTTAGAGTCAATATATTGATGTTCTCTGCATTTCCAACACGTAAAAGTGCAACATAGAGCTGCCCATGTGCGAAGGCTGGATTTTCAGAGATATCAAGGCCTATAGAAAGGCCTTAAGAAAATAAAGAAAACGCGGCGGGTAAACGATTGAGCAAAAAACCTTGTACAGTCGCGGTCAATAACAATAATCCACATATGGGTATCTCAAACAATTTATTGTCTAATGTTTTCAAGTTCACATATGATGTTATTGTTTTAAGTAGTGTGTAGCTGCTTGTATTAAATTAAAAGATAGTAGTTAACATATTTATTGGAAAGAGTATCATCTAAGGAACAGAGGGAAGCTGTCAAACTCTTGTGTGAGTTACCCCTATATGGATGATTATATATGGCCGTGACTGTATGTAAACCATGCTGAAAAACAAAAATAAAAAAAATTATTGTTGTTACTCCTCCTTCTGGCACCGTACCTAACCACTTCAAGTTTGGTTGGACCAGCGAAGCGGGCCGGCTACAGCTAATTGGAAATAATATAAGGTAAGTCATTTTACGAGCCTGTGAAACTTATATCTCCATACTGTATTTATGACTTGGCAGATGTGACGAATTGACTTTTGCCTCTGACAGTACAAGTTCGTTCACTGCACTGATTCCACTGTTATAGTGTGGAAAGGACAATTATGAACGTTTCTGCTATTTGTTCGGGTTTGAGAAAGTGGTTTGGTTTATTATATTTCATATTCCCATTGGTATAGATTAAGGGACCCAGTTATGTAGTCAGAAAATTGGAGATAAATGAGTCCTTCAAATGTTGCCACCAAACAATATAATAATAATTAAAGGATGTTGTTTCGTGGCATAGGCAGGAAGATTGAAAAGCCACCAGATCTCATACACGATTACAGGGTCCCTTTATATATGAGTGCTATGTTGGTAGTAAATGTATGACGGAGAACAGCACCCTGGTGAAGGACACTAACTTGTGGTGGGTCTCTCTCCTGGAGGAAGTGGAAGGGTGTAACTCTTCTGTGTGTATGTATGTGTGTATATATGTATTTATGTATCTATGTGTATATATATAAATGTGTGTATGTTTATATATGTGTAGGCTGCAGGCTATCAGTAGCCCGTGACTCTTGCGAGGCCCCGAGATTATTGGGAGTCGCACTAGATGAGACAGTGGAGCTTCGTGGTGATGTTGGTCACTCACAGCATCTTGGAATATGCTTGGGCATCTTCTATGTTGTGAGACGATGTAGGGGGTATTTTCTTGACGTGTTGACGTAGCTAGGATAATTGACGAACAGCTGGACCCAATTCACCTCTGAAAAATCCTAGATGTTTTCTCGTGGATTCGAACCCGGGTACTTGACATTCGCAGTCCATCTCTTTATCCACTCTGCCACCGCCTCCCCCCGTTGTTTGCTTCCCATCTAGGCCTTGCCTGGCCTGATGGAGAGCGTGGATTCCTGCTTGGAGGCCGACTTGGCAATGTTGGAAGACGACGAGACTCCAGTTGCAGATCACTGGCCTGAGCTGCCCTCACGCAACCCTCCCCACCTCTCCTCGGTCACTCTGCAGCTCAGGTTGCAGCCGTCTACCTCATCAACCTCTATCAAGTGACCAGTTGATACCTCGTCCGATTCCTCGCAGGATTCCGATGGTGTGGACTGTTTGCCTCCAAATGCCAAGACGGCAAAGTTTGCTCCAGCTGTGCACGACGTACCTTCTCTGCCTCACAATAGTGTTTTTTCCTTGTATACCCATTTCTTCCCCTCGTCTAACCTTCCTGCTTTTGCCCCGAGAGATACCTATGTCAAGCTCTCCTTCTCTAGGAACCCATCTACTGACACAAAGCTGTGTTGGTTGTCTGATGTCAACAGGGCTTTCCAATTGCAGCGTGAACTAGCTGAAGTCAAGATGGCTACAGTCACCTCCCGGTTTGTCTACATCTCTAGGAAGCGTCAGAACATCATTGATAGAGTCAAGGCTCGTGAATTTTTGTCTCTGCCTCTCATTCTTCAAGACTCACCCGAGAGGCCTCGTAACTTCCCCAGCTACATCCTCACCCGTTTTCCTCTTGATGTTGACCAGAAACTTGCCGAGGAATACCCCAGCTGAGCACACACCACTGACTAGTCGACCTGTACTCTAGCCTTTCCAGGGACAGTGTTGTGGCCTTCATTGACCTTCTAAGTGCCTTCGATGTTGCTAATAGAGACATCATTTTGGATCAACTGGTTGACTTTGGGATAAAGGGTAATCTACTATGGTAGATTCGGGGCTACCTCAGTAACAGGACCTCCCGTGTGTTTTTCAGTGCTGCTCTTAGTCCTTTGCACAGTTTTCATCTTGGTATGCCTCAAGGGGATGTTGTCAGCCCATTGTTATTTAGTATTTTGATGCATCGGCTGCTCACTTCTCTCTCTGATATTCTTGAAAATACAATTACGTGCAGATTTTGTAATTTTTGGCCTTATTGCGTCATCGTATCTTGACTGTCAAATTTTTATGGGTGCCATCCCATGTAGGTTTACGTCACAATGGAACAGTTGAGAGACTCGTGAAGGAGGCCTGCCGTCTGGCTCCTCGTGGTGCTGGACGTCCTCTCTACCTGACATGTTACCTTTCTAGAGTTTGCTCCGCCGCTCTCCTCCCTGTACGGCGACGCAGAGATGCAGAGAGGCCCTTCAGCATCTCCATCACCAACTACGAGTCTGTCTGCCGTCACAAATATTCCTACCGTCGTCGGGGCCTCATGATTCGGAGGCACAATGTAGTCTCTGCTCGTTTAAAGCTTGGCTACCGGCCACCATGGCAGGTTGCTGGGATGCAGGGTGAGCCTCCCTTCACTGAGTGTCGCTTGTGTCTGACACTTGCTGCCTCGGGGCCTGCCACTTGATGTGGTTTGTCGACACCTGCTGAACCATCAGGTTCTGGAGGAACTTCTAGTATGCCACCTTCGTATGTGAGACCTCTGTACCATGACCCATAATACCATTACCACACACACACACACACACACACACACAACACATGACCTACTGTTATCTCCATGGTAGGTTAATATGGTACCCATGTGAGACCTCTGTACCATGACCCATAATACCATTACCACACACACACACACACACACACACAACACATGACCTACTATTATCTCCATGGTAGGTTAATATGGTACCCATGTGATACCTCTGTACCATGACCCATAAACCCCCCCTACTTATGCCTATTCCTGCACCCCTCTAAACACACACAACCCACCCCCAAGCCTGTCCCCATATTCCCGCACCCCACTAAACCCCCCCGCAACCCCCTAAACCCCCCCGCACACACTCATGTCTGTATTTACTACACTGAAAATAATATTACTACACCAACACCAATCACATGATTGGAAACTACAAAGAGTTGATCAATTCCACAACGAAAGAATGTCAGCCGTGTAAATGACTTCTGGGTGAATTGTTTAATGAATTTGGTGAGTAAACTATACAGTGATTATTATTATCTAACTGTTGGATAGATTTTGTGAATGTGGATACTCACCTCTTGGTTAATAATGAAGCCTTACAAATGTGGTTGGTTGGGAAGCTAACAAACGAATACCACTGTGAAATCAACCCTAAAATAATGAAGCCTTACAAGTGTGGTTGGTTGGGAAGCTAACAAACAATTACCACTGTGAAATCAACCCAAAAATAATGAAGCCTTACATGTGTGGTTGGTTAAGAAGGTAACAAACGAATACCACTGTGGAATGGACCCAGTGTTATTGTTATTGTTATATTACAGACATCATGTGTATGTACAATGATAGGGTGTGTGTGTGTGTATACATTGATAGGGTGTGTGTGTGTGTGTGTGTACAGAGGTTATTATTATATTACAGACATCATGTGTGGACGGAGTGTAATACTGATGATGATGATGATGATGGTGATGGTGGTGATGGTGTTGGCTCTCACACCACCTGTTGATGCTGGAATACGTACTGGTAAGTTGGGTTATTATTATTTGTGTGTGTGTGTGTGTGTACAAAAAAGAGAGAGGAGGGAATAAGTGTGTGTGTGTGTGTGTGTGTGTGTGTAATAACCAAACAATGTACTGTACAATTAGACAAATACCATTGAGACAATGTTGATTAAAATTACCCAAAAATATTAAAATTACCAATATTAAAAATACCCAATATTAAAATTACCCAATATTAGAATTACCCAGTATAAAAATTACCCAATATTAAAATTACCCAATATTAAAAATACCCAATATTAAAATTATCCAATATTAAAATTACCCAATATTAGAATTACCCAGTATAAAAATTACCCAATATTAAAATTACCCAATATTAAAATTACCCACAAATATTGTTGCCTAAGTTAATAGGTTACAACATACAGCGTTGGTGTTAAATCTGGAGCCACTAATTCCTCCAAACTATTCCAAGCAACAGATAACTATTACTTCTGTTGATATGGTCCTGATGTTTCCTGGCATACTTTGGAGGAATTAAGGTGCTCTAATGTATAAGAGACAGGAAAGGACAGAGTATGAAGGAAGAGAAGGAAAAGAGAAGAAAATATGGTGTATGGAGGAGTTGAAGTAAAGAGAATAAGAAGGAAACGATGGTAAAGTATGAAGGAAGAGAAGGAAAGGAGAGGAAAAGATGGTGTATGGAGGAGTTGAAGTAAAGAGAATAAGAGGGAAACGATGGTAAAGTATGAAGAAGGAGAAGGAGGTGGAAGGGAGACAAGAGAAGAAATAGATAGAGGGGTAATGAGATGAGAAAGTACAAGGGTAGAGAATGGAGGAGAAAAAGAAGGAGGAACGGAGAGAAGAATGGAGAGAAGGAGTAAAGGAAGAAAGGAAGGAAGGAGTAAAGGAAGGAAGGAAGGAAGGTGGAAAGAATAGAAGAATAGAGAGAAGGAGATGGGGAAGGAAGGAAGGAGGGAGGAATGAATAGAAGAATAGAGAGAAGGAGAATAGGATAGAAGGAAATAAGGAATGAGAAGAATGGAGAGAAGGAATAAAGAAAGGAAGGAGGGAATGAGAGAGGAATGGAGAGAAGGAATAAAGAAAGGAAGGAGGGAATGAGAGAGGAATGGAGAGAAGGAATAAAGAAAGGAAGGAGGGAATGCGAGAGGAATGGAGAGAAGGAATAAAGAAAGGAAGGAGGGAATGAGAGAAGAATGGAGAGAAGGAATAAAGGAAGGAAGGAAGGAATGAGAGAAGAATGGAGAGAAGGAATAAAGGAAGGAAGGAAGGAATGAGAGAAAAATGGAGAGAAGGAATAAAGGAAGGAAGAAGGGAAGGAGAGAAGAATGGAGGAAAGGAGAGAGAGAAGAATGGAGAGACGGAGCAGAAATGTTGATATAAATAATAATCCACTATTACCCTTGAGAGAGAGAGAGAGAGAGAGAGAGAGAGAGAGAGAGAGAGAGAGAGAGAACCCAGTCATCACTAACAACTTTGCTCTCTCACCAGAATGTCCCGCCTACAACCAGTCATCCATGGTGCCTCAACAACCATTAGAGATGAACAAAATCGGTGAACGTGTCCTGGAGGCTCGCTTTCAGGTATTGTCTCCACCTGATAATAATACCAGGTGGGGGACAAGTCTACACATCATGAATCAAGACAATAAACAAACTCTGGCAACACTCGACATTGATCACATTACCGGACCACATAACCAAGTCAACATCAAGTGTTCCTGTACTAGTGAAGATGATCATTCCAGTGTCAAAACCATCACAGCACCAGACGTCATCACCAAGCTGGCACCTCAAGACTTTCTCCAGCTTAGGGTTGGGTGTCATCACGTGTACTACAACACCTGGAGTAAGATAACCTACCCATTGTCATTCACCCACTACAAGTGGAAAACACAACCTTCTTATCTCAAGAAGAAGGTCAGTTGTTCTCTTTATTAGCAATGCATACAGATAAAATCATGACAATTATTACCATAACCTGACCTAACCTAACCTAGCCTATAGTAACTTAACCTAACAAAACCTTAATTAACCTAACTTAACTAACCAAACCTTACCTAACCAAACCTGATCTAACCTGCAGTAACCTAACCAACAGTAACTTAACCTAACTAAACCTAACTTAACCTACAGTAACCTAAGCTAACCTAACTATTACCAGATGAATATAATAATGATGTAAATAATGATGTGTATTATTATTATTTCAGGGAGGAGAGTGTTGGGTGGAGTTGTCAACTAACAATGATGACGAGGAGGAGGAGGAGAACCAGAAGTTGATGGACCACAAGTGTCCCTACAACCTACCAGAGTTCCCACAACTTCAACTGACAGTCAAGTGTCCAGATAATGATGAACAATGTGCAACCATCAACTTCTGCAACACCGGTTAGTCTAATTCATCAACTTATGTTTATATTCTTTAATTAAATTATATACTATATTAGTATTATATTAGATGTCAGACAAGGATTTTTATAGCATTAATAATGAATGAAAAGTTATTTACAACCATCAATTAAATATCAATATAAGAGAATTAAGCATGTAACACCAAGGTAAGGGTATTATACACTTGTGGTACATTGGAGTGCCTTCATTCCTTCAAAGAATGTCAAGAAACAGGAACACCAGGCAAACCAATACACTAATGTCCTGTTGCTTGGAATAATTTGGAGGAATCAGTTGCTCCAGTATTACCTCCTTAAACCTAACCCAGGAAACAAATCATCTCAGTGATTCTAATACTCACAACATTCTCACCTTATCTAATGGTAACCTTAAAGTTAATGATACCTATAAACAATTTCCAGTAACAGGCTACCATTACACTCACTGGTACCATAACACTCTCACTGGTACCATAACACTCTCACTGGTACCATAACACCCTCACTGGTACCATAACACCCTCACTGGTACCATAACACTCTCACTGGTACCATTACACTCTCACTGGTACCATAACACCCTCACTGGTACCATAACACCCTCACTGGTACCATTACACTCTCACTGGTACCATAACACCCTCACTGGTACCATTACACTCTCACTGGTACCATAACACTCTCACTGGTACCATAACACTCTCACTGGTACCATAACACTCTCACTGGTACCATAACACCCTCACTGGTACCATAACACCCTCACTGGTACCATTACACTCTCACTGGTACCATAACACTCTCACTGGTACCATAACACTCTCACTGGTACCATAACACTCTCACTGGTACCATAACTCCCTCACTGGTACCATAACACCCTCACTGGTACCATAACACCCTCACTGGTACCATAACACTCTCACTGGTACCATAACACCCTCACT